>JARFJB010000472.1:2717500-3182500 GCA_036346205.1 Vesta saturnalis
CCCTCACACACACACACCCCACACACAGGAATATAGTCTACTATTGTCCAAAATTACAATAGCGGAATATTTCTTTTGTATACAGGATTGGTCGAATATTGAAATGATTATTTCTGGGCTTTTTTAAATGAAACATATTTTAGTATTGTAACGAAATGTAATTTTATAGTATTTATTATTTCAAGTATATGTACCTAATTGCTTTAATTTGTTATTATTCATGATTCTTTCAGAAACATTAAATTAACAAGAATTGGTGAAATTTTATTGTTCAAATAATGCACCAAAATAATTTTTAAAAAATTACATACTAATCTAGACTAATTAGTTGGTCAATATTTGGTAATATCAAAATACGTCGTTAAGATTTTAGTAAACATTAATAAAAACACAATGAGAATCTTTATTTCAAGTTTATGTTTTTAAGTTAAGCGGACTCTGTTGTTTTTTAGTCTTGAATACAGTTTTAGAATATATATTTTTTCATTATTGATATACAGAACTTGGTATCTTAATAGTCTGAAATTAGTAAATTTAATCCAATATATATTTTTTAAACATATATATATATATATATATATATATATATATATTAAACTCTTTCGTGGTATTACCAGTGGCTCAGCAGTAAATGTCAACTAGTTTGAAATACCAAGTTCAATCTGATAGTCAATGCTAAAATTATATATAACATATGAATTGACTCAGTGAAATGTAGACTAAGTGATGAAATCAGATCCGCTTCCGAAACGTCGCACTCAAAGTAAACTGTAGAAATAGTGATAAACTATGGAAATCAGATACAAAATTTATATACAGAAATATTCTAGTTGGCTATGAGTTTGACAAGTACTATGAAGATAATAGGTATTCGTATCACAAACATTTTTTAAATCTAAAATTTTCTTAACAAATAAACATAAGTGAAGTAACACTAAATAAAAATGTAAAAATGTAGTTTGGCAAATAATATTTCTAATTCTTTTTATATCTTCTTTAGTTGTAAATACATATCTTTATATGCTAAGAACAAAAATTTAACTTATAAAAAATTTATTAGCGCCGTCTGTAACATTAATTTGACGTATGTTCAATGCACTTCCAATAAGCAAATAGTTGTCCAGAAGATGTATACATTTTGTTTACGATCCAATAACATAATTTTCAAAAAATTGTCAAACATTCAACGACCATTTTTAGAATTTATTAGAATTTTAAAAAATTATGTCTGTTTACAGTATTCTTATGAAAAGTAGCTTTAACTCCAAATAAAAAATTGAAACACAATGCATCAATATGAATGTTGCGTCCACTGACAAATTACTCTTTTATTAAATCATCGTATAATTCTTTGCAATTGTGCATGATAATTTTATTCTTTTTTTAAGTTCTTTAGGCTACGACCAATTTCAAAAAATATTTGCAATTTTGTATAATATAAGATTCTAAATAATTTCAGTATTACATTTAATCCATACGTTAATAATTTTATTCGTTCAGGTTTCTCGAATTTCTGTCCAGTCCTTGAATCCATTCTAATAAATGAAAAGCTTCTATTCTGGTTTTTCTATCAGGGAATGTTGATGATAAATTTTTCTTGCTAGTAGCAATTTTTGTTACATTTCTGAAAAAACCATATAACTCAGTTCTTCCTAAGAAAAATTCATGTTAGTAATAGTAAAAAAGCAATAAGCTCATAAAAAGTAGTCTAATGTCAAAACTTTAAACAAGTTTAATGTAAAATATGACAACTAGAATATTGGGTGTTTTATTAATGTTTTACACAAAGTCTCAACTATTAGGTATTTTGATATTATAAATATTAACAATTAAAGAATAGTCTAATTATTATGCACTTATTTTGAAAATTATTTTTAGTTCAATATTTCCATTTATTAATAATAAAATGTATATTTCACAATGTTTTAAGAATCAGAAATATTTTGTCTAATAAGATCAGCAATAGAATGGTCAGCATTTGGAGCATGGGCATTAATTTCTTTTAAATGTTTTACCACAATTACATAATAGAAACAATTCCAGAAATATAGTTAAAAAAAAATTTATAAAGTTTTGGTCGATATTTGGTTATCAAAAATTTTAGATGCGGTTTTACGAGCTTGTTTAGGCATCATTTAGCTACTTGTTCATGAAAAATCATACCAATGCATTTAATTTTTAAAATTAATATTTCTGTCGGAATGTCGAACGTTTTAGCGAACATGTGAAACTAACAAAACTTCAATTATTTTACATTTGATTCAAGAAAAGCTCTTTTTTCAACGGAAGTTTGCTAAATGATTAGCTGTTTTGAAGATATTGATTGAAACCTTGAATACACCACTTTATTTTATAGATACGTCAAAAAGTGAAACAAAAAAATTCAGATTATCTCGACTTCAAAGATCAGTTATTTTATTAGGTTAATATAGTTGAACTGCAGAAAAATCATATTTTGATTCAAGACAGAAGCATTAGATTTCAGAACATGAAAATATTTTCATTTTGTATTCGTTTTAAAACTTTTTTTGACACCCTGTATATATTAGATACAGATGCATTTAGTTGCATTATTTACGTTCAAACATTTTTATATATTACTATTGACAATTATTAATATTTTCTACTTTAATGTGATTTTGACAGAAACTGAAATGTTTTCAAAAATAAAATGAACTTAATTCAAACTACACAAATTCTATTTTATTAAAACAATGAAATAAAACAAGAAGATAACAAAATTGAGAGCATAATAACAAATGAAAAACATAAAACAATTATTTGAACATAACTAGAAGAAAAGTGATAAAAAGATAAAATGAATCATTACAAATGTTCCACATGACCGCCAATTTGATTTAAGCATTTTATAACTCTATCATATACTTTGCGAAATAGATCGCCGAATTTCGTGTGACACATACTATTGAATGCATTGAACACGATTTAGCAATTCTCTAGTTTGAACTGGCCTAGAGTACACTAATTCTTTTATACGACCCCAGAGGTAAAAGTCCAGGGCGTCAAATCGGGTGATCTCGGTGGCCAGTTCCAAGGTCCTTGTGGGGCCAATCCACCGATCTTCAAACATCAATGTCATGGGGTTAATGAATTTTAAGTTGGGGGGTTTCAAGCCTCAGCGGCAAAATGATTGCCAATAGGGATACTATCGGTAAATGTGAATAACATTTAAGGGAAATGTCCCAAGGGTGTTATATGTTTAAAACTTTGGTGGGGTTTCAATTCTTAGACGGGCAGTAAATGATTGCCAATTTTATTGGAGATAATAGTGGTAAATGTGAATTACAGTGTAAGGGTTATATTGTGAAACCTTTTTCCTACGGGTATTATATGAATTTTTAAAACTTTGGGGTGGATTTCAACCCTTGAGACAGAGTAAATGATTGCCAATTGTTTTGGGGCTAATAGTGGTAAATGCAATTTACACTATAGAGTTACAACGTGAATCATTTTTCTAAGGGTGTTGTATGAATTTTTTAAGACTTTGGGGGTGGGTTTCAAGTCCTCAGACGGGCACAAATGATTGCCAATATTTTTTGGGATACTAACGGTAAATGCGAATAACATTGTAAGGGTTAGAATGTGAAACCATTTTTCTAAGGGTGTTATATGAATTTTTTAATACTTTCGGGGTGGAGTTCAACCTCTTAGACGGGCAGTAAATGATTGCCAATTGTGTTGGATGTAATAGTAGTCAATGCGAATTACACTGTAGTGGTTAGATTGTGAAACCGTTTTTCTAAGGGTGTTATAAAAAATTTTTCATACTTTGCGGTGGGTTTCGATCCCTCAGATGGACAGTAAATGATATTCAATTTTTTTGGGGGTACTAATGGTAAATTCGAATGACATTGTAAGGGTTAAAATGTAAAAGCTTTTCTTGTCAATTTTTTTGAGTACACTAACGGTATATCCAAATTAGCTCTTAATTGTCAAAATACAGAAACTGTTGTCTGAGAGTGATGGAAAATTTGTATTATCTTAAATTGTGCTTTTTGAATCTCAAGGGGTAGTTTGAAATTGGTGTTAAGGGTGGGATCTAAACTTTCCTATTTGGCTGCCGGATAATGGCAACTTAGACGTGTGCGCATGCGTATACTTTTTTCTAGTGATAGACGGCGCCACTGGTCGTTTGGTTGTTTTCGGCATTTTGGATGCCAACTTCACGCAGGTGCTATACTACATTTTTCTTTTATGAAGAAACTAGTGAATCTATTCATTTCATTAGTATTTTATCAAATTAAATGAAACCCTGTCATCATGTTTACAGTTAATATCCTTTGTTAGAATTTATTCTTTAAGTTATGGATGCTTCGACGGGCGTGTGAAGCTACCTTCCCGAACATTACGCAGTTCTGATTAGAGTTGCAGCTTTCTTTTGAAGAGTTTTGCAGTTCTCTATTAAAGGTTTAGAGTTCCGGCGATTAACGGCCTCAAACTTGAAAATTACTACTAACTTCACACTTGATGTTAAAATCGAATAGTTCCTTTGCTTTGATGTTGTGAAAATTTTTGAAAATCGATTTTGAGAACGAATAGTTCTGACAGTTATTATATCTCCACACATAATGAGGAGTTCCTAACAGTAAAAGCTTATTCTTTCAATGCATGCTTGGAAAAGTAATTTTGAAAACAGTACGAATAAACTCCTCAAAATATAATTTTTGAGAGTTCTAGTAGTTTTGGCACCAGTTCTAGGTAGTATTCGTCGAGTTCTAAAGAAAGCGACCCGATCGCGCATTAAAGAGTTATAGAACTTTAAACAACAATGATTCAAAAGTTTTCGAAGTTTGGACAAAAATTGTTTTTTGAGGGTTGTTGCAGTTCTGGTACGAGTTTTGGGCAGTATTCCTCAAGTTCCAAAGGAAACTATTATAGACGAAAGAACTAAACGTATATTGATCTTGAAGTTTCGCTATTTCAGACGAAAATTATTTTTTAAGCGTTCCAATAGTTCTGGTACGAGTTCTAAATAGTACTTTCCGATCTCTACAGAAAACAATTAAGCACCAAAGCGATCGGATCAGGCATTAAAAAGTTACAGGACTTTAAACATCGTTCATTCGAAATTTCTCGGAGCTCGGACAAAAATTATTTCTTGCAAGTTCCAGTAGTTCTGACAGCTAGCTAGTATTCCTAGGGTTCTAAGAAAACTATTATGGACGAAAAGGATCCGATCGTGTATTAAAAAGTTTTGCCAAGTTCGGACGAAAGTTGTTTTTTACAGTTCCGGTAGTTCTGGTATCAGTTGTAAATAGTACTTTCCGTGTGTTAAATGGTTACAGGACTTTAAAATTCGTTGATTCGACAAGTTCGGACAGAAATTATTTTTTGAGAGTTTCAGTAGTTCTGGAATAAGTTGTAGTTAGTATTCATAGGGTTCTAATGAAAACTATTATGGACGAAAGTAATTCGATCGTGTGCTAAAAAGTTATTGAACCTAAAACTACATTAATGTTGAAGTTTTGCTAAGTTTGGACGAAAGCTATTTGTTTAAAGTACCAGTAAATCTGGCATCATCTCTACATAGTATTCTTCAAGCTCTAAAAAAACCATTGCTGACGGAATCCATACGATCGTGTATTAAGAATTAAAGGACGTTGATCCGAAATTGTTGAAGTTTGTACAAAAATTATTGTTTGAGAGCTGCAGTAGTTCTGGGATGAGTTTTAGCTAATATTCTTAGGGTTCTAAAGAGGTATTATGGACGAAAGCAATCCGACCTAAAGGATATTGGTTTATTAGTTTTTTTTTTCTTTTTTGTACTACCTAACTCACCACAGTTTTCATTGGTTACGTGCTGTAACATCTTCTGAGGAATCATTATATGGGGTTGCGTTGGCAATTTCCTTAATTTTGCTATTTTTATTGGGACATGTATCCTCAATATTATGTGTTTCAATTCTGAGTGCTTTCTGTACATTATAATAATTTGCAGATTCCTCTTTGACATGTCCATCTTTCTAAATGACGTGGAAACGTTAAAAGAGGCAGCAATCGGAGAGCCAACTTGGAAGAGTAGACCTGTAACTTTTCAATACGTCATAGGATCACTTTGCCCTTAATTGTTTTTTTAGAACTCAGGAAGTACTACTTAGAATTAGCGCCAGAACTACTGAAACTCCAAAAAGATAATTTTCGTCAAAATTAATATGATTTTAGATCGAATAGCTTTTTAATATACGATCAGATCGCTTTCGTCCATAATAATTTTCTTTACAACTTGAGGAATACTACCCAGAACTTGTACCAGAACTAGTGTAACTCTCAAGAAATATTTTTTTCCGAACTTGGAAACATGAATCAACGTTGTTTAAAGGCCTACAACTTTTTAATCCTAGGCTTTATAGGAAACTTACATATGTAAGAGAGATAGAGATAAGGATTACCATACGTGTGAAAGAGAGAATGTGTCAAATTACCATACGTGTGAAAGAGAGAATGTGTCAAATTAAAGTCGCCACCCTTTTATGAAGGGAAATTTAAAACTTAAGATCATTGACTTAGCAGAGTAACACACCGAGGTTTACTGACCTAACTGAGACACAAATCTCAAAGTTTACCTCTTCAAGTTCATTGATTTAGTCAACAAACAAGCTATCAAACTTCAAGGCCGCGCCTTTATCCAAGACGCAAACCGTATGTTGGTTGATTACTGGAGATCTAAAAAGTAGGATCCTCTTTAGGGTCAGTGATTTAGCCTCCAAAAGCATAATGCAAGTTAATTGAGCCAAGAAACAAACTCTAAGTGAATTGACCTCTTCAATGTCATTAACTTAGCCCGTAAACAAACAGGACGTGGGGATTCACTGACTTAGCTGAGAAACAAACCGGATGTGTGGATTCATTGACGTTTAAAGGTATGTTAATGAAATTTTCAAGGACAGGGGTCCGTTCATATTTCTCTAGCACCTCCGCAATGTACAGTAATCAAAGATTTTTCGAACGCAGGCTGGGTTGGGATATGTTCTCCGAACACATCTCCCAGGGTAAATCGTGAACTAGATCAAATAGAAAAGAGTAATCGATCTAGCGTTCCGGCTCTCAAAATCGAATACAATCGCCTCAACGCACAGTGGGGCAGACATGCTCTAAAGTTGGCAAAAAATACAAAAACGTCAATACAACATATAAATAATTAGCTAATGCCCCTTATTATCAAGGAACACTTGAACAGTATTGAAATACTCGAAAACGTATTTCGTTTGTCACTAGAGTGCGGCAGCTTGTCGAAGTTGACTAGAAGCCAAGCTGTTTGATAGTTATTTTTGTTTTTTTTATTTTAGTGACATAATTTACATTATGGAACCTACAAATTCAGGTATATAACTGTATGTTTGATAACTTTTATTTTATTTGGCATGATTAATTTGCAACAGTATATGCAAAATGAAATGATAATAAAGTGTGTGATACAGTTATGACATATTCTGCAAAACAATTGAGTGTTTAGTTCTGTATCCAAGGAGTACGAGTTTCGAATTATTTATTTTCAAATACCTACAAGTTACAAAAATAAAATAACCATTACACTTTATCAGTTATCAATATTTTTCGATATTACAGTTTTGCCGTTGAGTTGCTTGCTCTTAGTTTTCCGCACATTTCGAATTTAATGTTTTTATTGTAGGACCAAGTGCAAATATAATGTTTGTATTCAGAAAAGATTTAATAGAAATTATGAGACGTTCTGAAGCAAAAGGTTTTGAGCAACAATTTCAATTTATGCTAGAAAAGCTGAACAAGCGGACAAATTGTGACGAGAGTATCGACATTAATTTAAAGGTTAAGATGAGGAAATTTAAGTTGGAGTTTCGATCGAGGTGGACGAAAGCATGTAGGATCGATTAAAAATTTAATAACTGGCTTGAAACGTCGCTTTCGTTCCCTCACTTTACAAAACGTGTATCAGAAAATAAACGTGGTCGACCATCAATTCCATTCGATTTGTGTTCCGAACGAACTAAAAGGTTAAAGTCGAAAGAGTTATGTGGTGTTCCACTTCTGCATCTTTATTATCATATGTTACTTGTATGAGTTTAAGAGCGGAAGGACAAGTGCAGGCCTCGAAAGTTGTAAAAGATATTACCACATTAAGCCCAGCGAGCTAACAAATATCGAGAGGCCTATAAGAAATCTCTGAATCCACAAATACCTCCTTTGTCAGGTGAAGATGCTCTTGCAGTTTTAATAGATGCCAAGCTCTCTCGTGAACATTATAATATAATAAGGAAAGATGCTCTAGAAAAATTTACTTCTAATAAAACTGTACAAGCTGCCAAAACGTTGTGCTATCCTAAAGACATAACAGTGACTGAAACTAGTGCTTCTGTTAAATTACAGACTCTGTTAGATCATACCACAGAGCGATTATGCTTAACTTTAGAGTCCGTTATTGAACATCTTAAAACTGAAGAAGCGGATCAATTGACTCTATTTTCAAAATGGGGCTTTACGGATCTTCGGGACACAGCTGTATTTATCACCTGTTTGGTTCCACTTCGACTAACTTCTGGAAAAGCCATTATATGGCAAAACCCGCGCCCCGAATCAACTAGGTTCTGCAGACCTATCAAAATAGAATTCATAAAGGAATCCACCAATCTCTCTATTGCGGAAAAAAATAGAATCGAAGATGACATAAAAAGCCTTCGTGTCAGTAACGTTATAATTCAATCGAGGCAACTGAAAGTAAGTCACCATTTAATATTTGCTATGGTTGACGGCAAAGTGTGCAACGCACTCACTGAAACAAGGTAAACGAGAGATGCTTTATATGTGGTGCAACATTAAAACAATTTAACAACATTGATGTAATTAATTTGAGAAAAACAAAAACTCAGATTCTAGCATTCGGTCTCTCTGTTTTACATGGGTGGATTCGAATGTCTTTTACATTTATCATACAAACTGCCTCTAGCAAAATGGCAAGCTCGTGGCCATGCAGATAAGTTAATTGTAGCTCAAAATAAAGCCCGAATACAAAATGAATATAAAGATCGTTGTGGTTTAATTGTTGATAAACCTAAGCCGGGTTTTGGAAACACAAACGATGGCAACACTGACAGGGTTTTTTTTCCAAAACGCGGAAATTAGTGTTGCATCCACAGACATAGATTTGAATAGGATAAAAAAACTGCACATCATAATGATTGTGGTAGCTAGTGGATTTGATATAGATGTAGAAAAATATCGTCAATATGCTCATGAGACCGCCAGGTATTTTGTCTCCAAGTATCCCTGGTACAATATGCCCCCTACTTTGCATAAGTATCTGATCCATGGGCCAGCAATTATATCCTCGGCACTCTTGCCCATAGGACAATTGACCGAGGAATCGCAAGAGACCAGGAATAAAGATTTTAAAAGATACAGAGAAAATTATTCTAGAAAATTTAGTCGCGACAAAACCAATGCAGACATTTTTAATTTGTTTTTAATAAGTTATGATCCTGTGAGCACCAGTAAACAGAAGAAAACGCAAAAATACGAAAGTTGGCAAGAGAAGCAATAGTTTTACATACAGCACCATCCGCCAACGTATTTGGAAATAACAATTATAAGGATGATGATGATAAAAGTGGGGATGATAGCTGTTCAGAGAGTGATGATCAAGTATATTGACTTTTATCGAGAATAATAATATCTGATAAGTTCGAATGAAAAACAAAAAAGTTTTCCGTTTGTCTTTTTTTCACTTTTTGCCTAACCTTGTATATTTTTTTTACCTAAAAGTGTTGTTTACTAATTCTCTAATACTAAATAATAGACCCTAATAAATAATTATAAATTTTGTATAGGTACAGTGTTTTGATAAATTTTATAATAAATGATACAATATAGTCGGTGTCCGCTCTTAATTAATCACCCTGTACTGAAAATATATGACGTAACAGTGTGTAATGACTTTTATTTATAGAAATAGTTTACATTCTCAGATAAATGATAAAATATTTTTTGGCAACTTTTTCAGCTTCTTGCCCCACTGTGGAACGCCTTAATCAGGTAAGAAACAAACAAAGACACCGAAGAATCCTCTCTGTTGGATTAAAGAAATGGAAAACTCTCCTGGCAACAGTCAGATAGACCAACCCGAAGGAAATAACTCCCAAATCCCATCTCACTGACCAACAGGCAACCTAATCCCCTCCGACCAAGGGAAGGCCGACTTCTTCGGTCTTCACCTTGAATCCATTCAATCCAACTTCCCAAAATTCAGTTGGATAACGGGAGTCCCTTTTGTGCCCCCATCACTCCCGACCAGGTCAAAGCGCACTTCAAAAAAGGACGCAATTCAGCCCTAGTTCATGACTATCTTAACCGTAGAATACTCCGACACTTCCCCGACACGGCGCTCAGATTACTGTCCGACATCTATAACAAATGCTTAACACTATCCCACTTTCCGACGGACTGGAAATCGGCTTCCACCGTAATGGTACCCAAACCGTACTCCGACCTTACCACACCCTCCTCCTATAAACCCAGTTCGTTCGTAAGTTACCTCGGAAAATGCTTTGAGCAGATTCTAGCCAGGAGACTTAGAGACCACCTAGAATTCAATGAACTCCTTCCTACCAGTTAATTCGGCTTCCGTCCCAACCGAACGTATCAAGATCCCTTGTTGAAACGCCTGGCTATTTCTGGATATTAAGCAAGCATTTGACAGGGTCTGGCACGTTGGCCTCCTTCACAAGACCCGTAATCTTAATATGCCTGATCCCTTTTCAAAGCTTATGACTAATCGGTCAGTTCGAGTCAAAGTAGGTTAACACCTTCTCCGATCCATTTCAACCCACAGTAGGCGTCTCGCAAGGTTCTGTTTTAGCCCCGATGTTTTACACATTCCTGATTTAACATAACTCAGAGTTGTCGTTACGAAGTTTGCGGATGGCACGGCCCTCTCTGGGAAGTGCATCGGAACAGCATCCCGATTCATATCCAAAATTCTTTTCCAATTCGGCCAACCGGTGGCGTCTCCGTTAGTCCTACCAAAAACAAAAGCAATCACCCTTCGACATCCTATCTACCACGAAGATAAATTTCCAAAGCTTGCCGGTATTAATGTTTCGCGTACCCTAAGCAACGAAAGACTCCCCCTCCAACACGAAGTCACTTACTTAAGAATCCTTTTCACCAAAACCCTAAATTGGCTCCCAAATGTACTAAGAACACTTAACAGGATACGAAACCGAGAAAAGCTACTGGGCGCCCTCCGAGGTAGAATCAGAGGTTACCACCCCAAAATACACCTACAAGACATACATACGCCCTGTTATGGATTTCCGAGCACCCATATACACAAGCATAAACCCTAATCCCTCCTGTGAACGATGAATACTTAAGACGCATACACAGGTTACGTTTCTTGCTAACGACCTCATAATACAACACGCAACCTTACCACTCAACCTGAGATACTTATTACTCCTTACAACTACCGATTTCCTCTATTCCGACGCAAAAAAAAACAAACTCAAATTCAAACACCCCTCGCAATTCTAAAAACTCCTTGATGACCTCCCAGAAGAGATAGAATCACTGGACAATACTCCATATGACCTCTGCATCCCCCCGTCTATTTTATGACGACCACGCAAAATACCCGGCAAACGAGATTGAATTAACCACACAAAACATGCGAGACCCAGATAAACAACATGCACACACTTAAACCGAATAACATAACTATACAAATAAAATCAATACAATTTTTCTTTCTTTTTTTTTATACAACAAAACTGAACTCATGATTGTAAACTATACGATAACACAAAACAACGCAACACCACCAAGACAAGAATAACCAAGGCCGAAGAGAAGAAG
The DNA here is from genome assembly GCA_036346205.1 of Vesta saturnalis. Lineage (NCBI taxonomy): Eukaryota > Metazoa > Arthropoda > Insecta > Coleoptera > Lampyridae > Vesta > Vesta saturnalis. The sequence goes on from JARFJB010000472.1 coordinate 2,729,348, forward strand.
AACTCCCTGAACAGTCTACGAAAAGGATACAAATGAGCTAAAATAAGTAAGGTACTAATATAAGTATGAGCACACTAACAAAAAATACATCTAGTTAGTTGCTCGTTTCATCTAATAAATCTAGTTTTCGACTTTTGTTCTGAATGTGTAACATTTCAAAGTTACTATTAAAATTATGGTTTTCTGTATTTACGTGTGAAGCATAGCTTGATTTATTATTATTACATTGAAACGATCTAAAATGTTCTGATATTCTAGTTTTAAAACATCTTCCTGTTTGCCCGACGTAATATTTATTGCAATCAACACAATTCACTCATATACTCTTGCTTATCTCCCCTATCAGTTTTTGACTTATTTTTTACATAATTATTTTCCTAGTGTATTGTTAGATTTAGAGGTTATGTTCAAATCAAGTTTCATTAATTCGAAAGAAATTATTTTTGTAGGTTTTCTTATATATGCTAGAGAAACGAAGTTCTTGCTTAAAACGGGGACATTAGGATAAACTAAATTTGACGCTTGTTTTAACTGTTATGTAGTATTTTATTTATATCTCTCTTATACTATCCGTTATTTACTGCTATTTGTTTTATTAAATAAAATTCTTCTGAAAATTGGATTCTGATAAAGGCACATTTAATAAGCTATGTATGTAAGAATTAAATGCCGACATTTTATAATTATATGGGTAGGCGGATGAGCTACTGAGTTTGTATGGGAAGGTTTGTGAAAAATAGAAAAATCTAGTCTATTGCCAATGAAAATGTAAACTTTTACCGTTATTACACATAACTAAAATATTTATCTTTTGTTTAAATGGTGTATTTTTATAATTCTATATGTTCAATAACATGTACAGTTATTGTCCTCAGTAGTAGCACAGATATACACACTATCTGTGGTAGTAGTAAAACCTTTCAGAATTGTTTAAACAATTCTAAAAGATTTTAGTTGCTACTGAAGACGATAACTTATAGGAATGTATAGAATTATAAAAATACACAATTTAAACCCAAGAGGTTAATATTTTAGTTAGTCTATTCTAAAAAAACTAATTTGGTTATTTTCTGTCTCTAAAGTAAATTCTATCGATGAATGTAGTTTATTTGAAAAAGTATTTAGTTGTCTATTAGAACCGTAAAAATATCGTCAATATATCTGTACCAAAATAAAAAATTATTACTAAGCAGATGGTTATGTATTTTATTTTCTAAATTATCCATAAATATTTCTGCTAACAAAAGACTTAATGGTTTTCCCTGTATGACACCTTCTTTAAAGATAAACATATCATTAATAAATATATTACTATCATACAGAATACCATAATTCTTTAAAGTAACTTTTCAATTTTACACATTCAGAACAAAAGTAGAAATCTAGATTTATTAGAAGCTTTAGAAATTAATCATAGAAAATACTCGTCAGTTATTAAACGAACAACTAGATTTATACAATTCACTACTTTTTAATAGATAATTTCTTGTTTACCCTCCGCCACACTCTTAATATTTCTTAATAACTCATTACATACTGGTTAAAAACGTATGTGCATTGTAAGTAAATTTAGTTCAAATATGCAATCTGACGAAGACAGTGTTGTCAAAAGAACTGTCATTTTAAGTATAGTGAAACTTTAAAAATAGTGTTCTTTTTATTTCTACTTGGTTTCTATTTGACAAAGTGCTATGGGGTGCGAGTTTCAACATGTTTGATAACCCTTTCTATCAATAATTAAAATACTTAGATTTTTCGTTTTCTAAATGGTGCATGTTTTATGGATATTTTATGAAAATTTATATGTTTCGTTAACAATTAGTTTGATAAACATATAAAGCCAACTATGGAATCTAGTTTTGGTAAAGAATAACTAGATTCTTAATAAATTGTTATCGAGATATACATTTATATAAGATATAACCAGAAAAATACACTATTTAAAAAACCCAAAAGCTATGTATTTTAATTATGTATAATAATGGTGAAACTATAAATTTTCACGTTCTGTCAATACTCTATAGTGCATTTCACGAATAATTAGACCTCTATAATATGGCTGCCATTCCACTATGAACAACATCCAATTATAAAATAACTAAAATGCTATAAGTGTAACATTGTAATAAAAGGGATAATTCAGTTGGCTACTGCGAACCGCATTTTCCATCCTTTCCTACATTATAATAGCAAAAGACAGATATAATAACAAATACGACCTTCAAACGTCTTAAAATGTTATTTGCCAACTCAGTAGCGTATCACGCGGAGAGGTAACTTAGGTTAGTAAAATTGAAAATTTTTCAATTAAATTAATTATTGTAAGAAATAACTATCGTTAAAATAAAAGAATGTTCCAAACAAATATTATTGTTAAGAATTTCTGAAAATTTACCATTAAATTCGTAATTAATGTTGAAACTGCAAACTACTCCATTAGCATAATGTGAATTAGAAATCATTAATGACCACTTGCTTTGCTTATAAATGTGGAATCAATTTTCCATTTTGCCATTATCCTGTAAACAATAATTTGTAACGCTTGTAGTGATTGTGTAGTTTATATACTAAAATGGAAGAAAGTTTTGTTTTAACTGAAGTGAAGACAAGAACTTAATTGAAAATTTGCACAGTTATAGTGTAACTTCGGTAAGATTATACAATATTTTCTTAATTGTCATATTTTAACTGTTATTATTACAGCGTAGATCATATATATGCGTAAAAAAGTCTACAGAAGCACAAGCAATAATTGTAAATAATTTACTACATACTTGTTCATTTTTTTTAAATTTGTATTAAAGTAGTTAAAATAGTATATAATAATAATACTAGGTGAGCGTGGTGATGGCGAATTTATTAATAATAAATTTATTCAAATACGATTTTCACCTTTTTTTATATGACAAAAGGTACTACGCCAATGAGTGCTCCCGCACTTTATTTGGTGACAAATTTAAATGACGACCATATTGCACAGGTCTAATTACTCGTGAAATGCACTTTACCACTATTATTACATTAAACTAACTCCAAATTCAATAAGCAATAGATATAATGTAACTGTTATATTTCTTTACTGAACATATATTTTACATAATTAACGTTTAATTTTATTACAAGTAACCAAGCAACCAAGAATTGCTAGAATTAGATTAAAAAGTTAATTATGTTTTGTTAACGCACCTATTTTGATTTTAATAAAAGTCAAGAAATAATAATTAACTTTTTAATAATGTATACTGGCCTGTACCGTATTGATTTATAGACACCAATAATTACATATACATAGCTCAACTTTATACTACATTTTTACTGACCACCTCAAAACTTTGCTAATCACATTTAAATTTGAATAAATAAAAAAATTACAAATGTATAATAACAAAGTATATATAACAATATATATGAAATAGAAAGTAAATATATCAGTCACGAACGGAATGTATGCATTACTAAAGAAACTACTGTTATTCCACATGAGCATTACAAATACAATGAATTGCATAAGTATTTATATCACTAATTTTGCTAAAATTATGCGATCACATTTGTGCACTAAATAAATATCTCTAATAACGTACTAGAATCATATATAAAGCAGTTTCTTTCATCTCAAGCTTTTTGATTCAAATGATATAAAAGAAAATAAATTCCTATTTTTATTCTAATTAATAATTGTAGCGATTAATATGAAATTGAAATCATTCAAACACACAAGAATACTATAAGAGTAAAACTATATACCCCATTTGTCACAGAATCACAATGATAAGTATAGGAGTTTAATAAATCAATGATACCTGTACTCACTTACATAAGTTATATTAAAATTTTGTTCACTAAGTAAAATAATTAATCTAATTAATAAAAATGAGGAGGCAAGAAAAAGCTGCAAACAGCTACTTTGGCTTTCTCTACTTTAGACGGCATAATAAACTAATTAACTTGACTAGGACGTGAGGAATTATTTCAACATATGGACTGATAATTTTATGCATTGCAAATTATTAAATTTAATCTACATATATATAATTAGTAGCTAATATGTATTATACACTCAAGAAGACTAAAAAAAATACATTACTCCTAATGATAGGAACTCGAGCAAAATGAGTGCACACTGAAAGTATCAACACATTCTAGTAATCAAATATTACTCAAAATCATACAATTATAACATATGACCACAGCTCGAAGGAAACACTGGACTTCATATAACAAGATGAACATAACAATTTGGCCGCTAAATATTGTTTAGATGCTACAAAAATATCACTTATTCAATGAATCACTACAATAATAAATATTGCACAACAAAAATAATTTAAAAAATAAATTTTAACATTACAAAATTTCATATTTATCTACATGCAAACAACTTTAAATCTTCGTAATGTGGCACACAATTTCGTTAGGTAAATAAAGTTAGCTGCTAAACTAAAAAGCATTTAGTTGTTTTATTAGTGTTGTTTGGGAAACAGATTGTTTACAGATTTTTAGTAAATTTTTTGTATATCTGTAATAAGTTTCTAGTCGTGTGTGATTTATAATACAATTGTTTGAATGATTTTGTTATAATTCGATTTCAGTTAAAAAGGATTTTAAGCAAATCTATTGCTTTCATCCCTATTCGTATATTTGCTGCAACTGTCAATTTGTGTGAATGTAACCAGTAACTCAAATCATATCTAACTTTGACAAATCAAGTCAAATGCTTCAATATATGTGATATTGTAATGCATTACAAAATTATGATAATTTCAAAAACTCTATTCTGGTAAATAGGAGAATTCAGTTAACAGTACAATATTGTTATACGAGTATTATTCTTTATAGCTTAATGGATGTAGTTTATAGGGAAATAGTTAATCACAACATTGAAATTGTTACGATTACAACATACAGAATAAGATTTAATTCTCACAATAAAAAACATTTATTTACTACTAAAAACGAATTTAAAAAATATTTCTTGTAACGATTATGATGTCAGATTTAAATATAATTAATTATGGTTGATTTGCAGTGGAAAGAGAATATAATTTAAACCAATAGTTCAATTTTAATATCATAATAATACAACTTTATTTCTTGATCCGAATGTCTTAAATACATATATGAAAATGAAAACTTAATCAGTACATGATATATGGTAACCTCAAATTCAACTTCCACATGCATTATAACCAATTAACACATTGGAATATGTAGAACTCGAAAATAGGTTCATATTAATCTTAAAAAAAATTAACAGATAATTCATAAAAACTGTGCACGATAGTGTTGCAGTGACAATTGAAGTATGTCCACATAATCGTCAAACAATTACAGATAAGAGGGTGTACTTAATGTGCATGAAATGAGAAAAGAATGACAAAGTATTGGGTTTAAATATAAAAGAATTCAACCATCCAGCACAACAGATAAAAGTGAAGTTTTGAAAAGGTTACTTTGTTAATATCCGATCACCCACCAGATGCACTTCAAGAGTATCACAGTTGTCTCGGATGTCGTATACATCCAAGTATCATATTCAAAGCACTTGTATGATGAAATAAGAATAAAAATGGTAACATAATATACATATGTTGGAAAAAAATATAACCAAATTAGGTGTGTGATGCTTTGGTAAATGTAGTAGTTTCATTTATATTATGGTAGATCAAAAATCTTAGACCAACATATACATTTGTGTCGATAATGTTGATGTTCGAAGTATAGATTGTAAAGATCTGAACGTTGGCATTGTGGGAGGTAAAAGGAAATAAAGCTATCAAGTTCCGGTGTACACTAAAACCATGAAATCAAATTGGTATTATATGGAAGTAGTAAAATCAGGCGAACATCATTATTACAGGAAAATTATTATTCATAGCTTTATGAATGTATGAGAAATCTGTGGCAGAACCTGTAACAAACATATACCTACGTACCACACAAAACTAAAAAATAAATACTGAACGTGTTTTTTAATTTTGTGTGGTATGTGGGTATATTTTGTTCGTTATGAACATAGTTTAAAAGGAAATATTTTATTGCAACATTGAAATTGTTGCGATTCCAACATATGGGATAAAGTTTAGTTCTCTCAATGCAAAACATTTCTTTAATATTAAACACAAATTTTAAAAATATTTCTTGTGACAATTATGACGTCAGATTTAAATATAATGAATTATGGTCCATCTGTAGTGGAAGTAGATTTAATTTTTAAACTGATAGTTCAACTTTAATATAATAATAATAATACAGCTTTATTTCTTGATCCAAATGTCTTAATTATGTACAAGAAAATGACAACAGAATTGGTACATGGAATAAGTAAATCTTAAAGCGAAGTGCAGCATTACATAAATGGTAAAAAATGGTTCTTCTATGTGTATAACATTATAACCAAAAGAGAAAAAATTGGAATACGTAGATATCGAAAATACGTTGATATTAATGTTAAAAATTTGTTTAGATAACCATATAAATTGTTCACGAGATTGTTGCAGTGACAGTCCAGATAATGGTCAAACAACATTGATAAGAGGGTGTACTTAATGTGTATATTTTGTGAAAAAGATGCTTAATCATACGGGATGAGAAGAGGACAGGCAAAACATTGCGTTGAAATTTAAAAATGAGTTCGAACATCAAGCACAACAGACAAATGAGAGTTTTTTAAAAGGATACTTTCCTCATAGCCAATCATCTACCAGACACACTTCAAGAATACCACAGTTGTTTCAGATGACATACAAAGGCGAGTAAAAAATAAAGGTGATTCTATTAATGCACACGACATAAAAATAGTTTAATTGACGATATTTTGCATAGCACCATACAGTACATCTGAACATTACTATAAATATCACTTTTTCCAGTGGAAATTACAAAATAGACTTTTGACCTACAGCAAGTTTCAATTATGTCTTGAAATTACTATGAAAATACATCTAAACAAAAATATCCACAACTGCTGAAATTGTTGCGATTCCAACATATGGGATAAGGTTTAGTACTCACTATGATCATACAGGAGCATAACTCACTATATCTGCATGAAATGAGAAGAGGATAGGCGAAATGTTGGGTTTAAATTTTAAAATGAGTTTGACCATCAAGCACAACAGATAAAAGTGAAGTTTTTAAAAGGTTAGTAACAGGCAGTATACTAATATTTGCTGCTATGCTCGTCTTCATATTTATTGAGACTAACGAATCATAAAAGCTTTAAGTCAAGATAAAATATATAATAAAAGTTAATTAATGAGGGCTGAGTTCTTAAAATTAAGTAAGAAAAAATCGGAAAGTTAAAGCTGAAATAATTTGTAATGTGTAGAAAAAGATGAACGAAAACTACAACATAATTAGAATAATTAATTCAACATTAATTAATTAATTCATACAGTAGAGCACAATAGACTGTTTACAGTTGCAAATGTCGATTAATCATAGTTCGATACGATGGTAAAGAAATATTATATCGCGAGAGTGGGTAGTACAAGGTAGTAGTATGATTTGTAAAAAGTTTTTTGTTTATTGTTATTTTAGTAATAAAATTAAGAGTAATTTAAAAAAGGTTTAATAAGAATTCCTTTATACTTAGAATTTATATCAGTTCTACACACATAAAGACAAAATTTACATCGCTTGGGACTTGTATCTCCATAGCTCAGTTGCTAAAGCAGTACTCTAGCAAAGTACATGTTGTAGGTTCAAATCCTACTCGAGGTAAACTTTTTATTTATGAATTTAATAAAATTATTAATAATTTTTAAGAATTCTTGTATATGTTTAGGTTTATAGTAATAGTTATAAGTAATTTTTTATTTATATAACTTAATTAAAATTCACGACAAATATTTGTTACAAGGATTTAAATATTTTTAGTTGTTGATTTTTAAAGATTTTTCGATTTGGATTAATTAAACAATGTAAGGATTATTCTAGGGAAACAAATAGCCATTTTTTTATAATCAGATTGTTTCGCCAAATTTAGTTCGGTTCTCTTCATATTTTTCTAAAAAAACTTTTTGGTGCTAACAGAAGTAAGTGAAATTGTACTTAGCCACAATATTTTTTAAAATGTACCACCAATGCTGCTTACAGTTTGGTGGATCAAGGTGTGCCATGTGTTGAGCACACAACATTGTTTATCACCTTTTCGATCTGAAAACAGACATCGCCGTTGATTTAATAATATTTCAAGTTCCCACTCCCGATAAACTGTTATTTATTTAATGAGATAAAAAAGGGTAGTATTTAAAGTCGAGACAAATTTTTATAACATATTTGTAATGTGTTTTACGTGTGAACAATTAATTTATCTCGCAAAAACGTTTTTCCTTCTACCTCCTAGATTTTGTGTCCTGAATTATTGCAAGTTGTAAGGGAGTAACCCACACTCAACAAACTTGTCGTACAATTTTGAACCCAAAGTATAACTAAAATTACTGGATTCAGTGTAATTAACACCTCCATTAGAAGAAGGTGCATCAGAATAACATATAATTTAAAAAGTGGAATAGAAAGATCAGTGCCATTTTGTAAAAGAACAGATATTTACAATCATCTACAGCATAAATGATGTGTTAGAATAATGGAGATATGCTAAGTAAGCCCAGTAGTGTTTTTCATGCTTACCTTTTGGTTTACAATTTCTATTGGTAGTTGAATAATCTACAATTAGTGATGCTAATAACATTTATAATAACTAGATATGCTGATATATCATGACAAAGGAGAATAAAATATTAATTGTTTTACATTTAATAATACATCACAGGCACAAAGAAAATGTCTATCACATTTCTAGAAACTATATTGCAAATATTCAAATTCAAATAATTGCGACTTTAGTACTGTTTTCAGCATAGATGATAATGCTGTGTCTATATTAATTTTATTTTCGGTTTATGCAGCTACGCTTTTCTCCTGAAAATATGTGCCATGTAAATGAGAGTGTGTAAACCATATACGTACGAAAGCTTAAATCGATTCTATAGTACACATAAACAGTTAAAAATAGATTCGAAGTTATATCAATACAGCAATTACAAATGAAAGAAATTAGAAAATTATTTTGCTGCGCTTTAGAGTATATAACATGGTGACAGTCTGAATTAATGAATAAAAATGTTTTAACGTGGAGGTCGTGCTGGTAATGGTGGTGGTGGAGCACAACGAGCAGGGACAGCAGGTGGAGCTCTTTGTGGCAAGGGAGGTAATACAGGTTCAGATCTAGGAGGTGGTGGGGGAGGGCCTTGCGGTTCTGGTCTACTAATTATGTCATCATTAATTTCTTCATATATTCCAGATTCTTCAAAAGGAAGATTAGTTGCAAGGATTTCAGTAGGTGTATCTCGTGATGGGATACTAATCACTCCTGCCTAAACAGAAGAAGAATATTTTATACACAAATTAGTAGTGTTTTATACCACATACTTTTGGCATTATACGTTTTGGTGTTGCTGGTGATCTGGCAGGTGGAGGTGGTCTCGATGGTGGTCCTGGACGAGGTGGAACTGCAGTATTTGAAACTTCTGGAATACCTAAACCTAACAATAATATAATAAATCTGGTATTTATATAATGTATGGGCATACAGTTATAATCTCGCTGAACACTAGGTGTGTAAAGAGGAATAGTGTTACTCGAACATAACCCTATTTCACTTTTAGCTTGTTCAACCCAATTAGCAGTTTTTAATGATATGGTTAAATTGTAATCCAGCACCTGAAAAACTTTTGTAACAATATTAAATTGAAGTTTTTACGATATTTACTCTGACAAATTTTTTTGCTGCAGCTGTTAATGCACATTGTCCATCTCTAAATGTAACCCACATAGTTTCTGCAACAAATCTAACCAAAACCACTTCACCAATTTGTGTTAGCTCTTGCAAAAGTGCCATCATTAAGTTATCATCAAAAACAGTACCTTCGTCATTGTCAACAGGACCCTCATAATGAACTATAATAGTACCATCTGGAGGACCCAAATCTGCTATAACTTGGTAAAATACCTGTTCTCGTAATTCTACATTTACAGTCCAAGCTTCAATATCAATTACAGCAACAACAGGTCTATGATCACTTTGTTTTAAATCTGCTCTACCGTAATGCACCAGAGTACCAGCAGACCAATTATCATTATTACCACTACCACCATCAAAAAATGATGGTCTTCGCTTCCATAATACTCTATCTGTCCAAGCTGGTGCTCTACACTTTTCACTGGTGTCATAATCATCACTAAATAAATCATATTTATAAGTTGGAGGAAATGTTATATCACCTTCCAAAAAATTTTTAAAAACATTACCCGCTTCTTGTTGCTTCTAAAATATGATATTTACACCTTCCCACAAAAACAAGAATTTAGTAAACCTTTAATTGATCATGTTGAAGAATAACTCTCAAATCATTTTGTTTAATAAGCTCTTTCATCTCATCTTTATCCATATCAACACGATAATTAAAGTCTCCACACCAAAACAAATACTCGTGCGAATTTAAGGAGCGCCCCTAAAATCGTAGTTTTGTTTTATTAACAATAAACCATGTATATAGAAAATACCATTGGAAAACTTATTCTACGAGTAATTTCGTTGTAGTCAGCATTACGTTCTGTGACTTGTGACTGACCAGCAGCAAAATGGGCACAAACAAAACATAAAGAGGTGGCATAAAAAACGCAACGTATTGCAGCTGCTCCTTTATTACCTAAAATTAATTTTATATTTGCTGTTTTATAAAACTAAGAGTAAAATCAGAACATTGGTTACTACAGCTTACGTACAGTACAATATCTTCTATTGTTGTCATACTAATTAAGTAACACATTGCAGATGAGCCAAGTGAAGAGTTTGCTGTAAAGCACATAAACACAGCAGCTTACATATAAATTTAGACTTTTCAATCCACAACCATAGTACTTTTGACCCAATAATTTTAAATGGATAAGCATAATATGCTTGGGTAGACAACCGATCATCCACAACATGTTTCATATGTTTCAATAAAATTCGAAAGCAACAGACTGATTCGTTAATACAAACGAAATTGCGCTAAAATTAAAGTTGAACTTTCAGAACTGCAACTTTAGCCTTGCCAACTAAATTCTATGATACCTCTTACACGCTCTACAATACGCCTCAAGCAAACCACATATCTGTATTTCAACGTGATTAAAAAAAAAAATTCACAAAGTTTAACGCCAACACATCTTCGTTTTAAGAGCCGTGAAGGGTCGCACATCATTGAGATCCCTGATAATACGACGCGTATAATAGTTTAAAAGTTACCTTGTTGGGACAAAATAAATTCATCGTGTTTTCTTTTTTGACATTTTGTTCTAAGACCACGGATGTAAAAATATACGCCAGAAAGCTTTGCAGTTAAAATTGTGTCGAGACACATCTACACTCCGAACTATCAGAATGTAATGGCACAAAGGGTTATGGTTAGGGAGTGTCGGTGCGAGCGATGGTGTTTGTGGTACTAGTATTGGGAGATGTTACGGAAATTGTACTTAGTGAGTAATATGTGAAGGCTATATTAATAATATACCGCGTTAGCAGATTTTTAAATGTCTACATTTCTAACGCTGATGTCCTAAGTTTTTCCGGTTTACGTAGAGTTAAGAGACCATTCTACTTGGCAATCGTGCCGATCTGTTGTTAAGTTTCAGAAGAGAAAGCGTCGCCGTGGGTTTCACTATTGGTGCTAGTGGATAATTTTGTAGTAATGAGTGATATTATGCTTATGAACTGTCGAGTATGAGGAATCTATAGCCACAAAGGTGAGGTTTTTAAAATTTTGAATGAAATGACATTTCGTGAGAAATAATTGAAGCTTAATTAATTGTTGGTTGTTCCTAAAGGTTCATTAGTGATGGGATGATCATTGAACTTTAAAGTTAAGCTTGTGTAATTAAATGGATTTCTCATTAAGCGGGAATTAAACATTATTATTACATAGTTAATAATACAGATAAAGTTTCGTAGTCGAAGGTTGAACTTTTAAGATTGTATTTAGACTTAATGTGGACATTGGAGATTAAATCCAATTAGATTTTTAATACATGTAAGTGCGATGTTTGTGCACGTTTTGGTGAAAATCATCGATGCTGACCTTTGGAATATGAGCTAGACAGCTGGCCTCCAAAGGACGCTCTTGCATAACCACTATCAACTATTCTTTTATAGTACAGTAGTTTAAACGATTATTAATGTCGCTAGTGAGTGTAAAATGTATATATTAAACTGAGACGAAACTCGCGTGTTAAATTTGATTAATTTTATATTTTATTTTAGATTAAAGTAACATATATTTGAGTATTCATATTTTAACATAAATTGATCGGGCTGGATTTAAGAAAATTTGTATTTTATGGTTTTCTTTTTTATGAGACGTTTCAATGGATAACTGAGTTAAGGTGATTTGCCACCTATTATTTTTATTTGCTCGTGTTTACTACTAAGGGTGTACCGTTAAGAAGATTAGTAACTTATTATTGTGTCAAATGAGCACAAATATATGGTTAAATATTTTTTTATATTTCTTGTTTCATTTTAATGCACGTAATTAAGGAATTCAGCGTTTTAATACAAATCCGAATCTTTAAAAGCACGTATAACGTTCATCTAACAGACCAATATGGTACATTTCAAAATTACTCGAGTTATTTGATTTTAATTAAAAATTTAAGATTCGTTGTTTGCAAGAGTTGGCGATTTTTATATTAACGTAAATGTTTAAGACTATTGTTACAATTTGAGTAGTCAAAGTTCCTGATTGTAACATAAGGTTCTTGTCCATAATTTGTAACCCCATCGAATTGGTTTTCCTCGAACAAACTGTTTCAAACCGTGATCTCCATAATAAGGGACCATGGACTCATCTACACTGTGGGACTCTTCGAAAGGTGCGAACAAAAAAAAAATTATTGAGAGCTTCAAACAAGGGTCAGATTTTAGAGAGTCTATCGGCTTCATTCAATTTGGTATTATCAATCACATTAATGTTCCGCATTAGAAAGCTAAATCGGTCTCTTGATATAGACGTGTTTACATTCAGCATCATCGCTATTTTCCGTCTCGAAAACGGATATCCACTGAGTAATAATAATAAACTTATTTCATTTGTAGGTCCGATTTCATTGCAACGCATATAAATTACTATAGTTAATGATTAAATTCAATCATCTATGAATAAACAAAATAGTTCCAAAGGAGTAACTTGTTTGATCCATTTGTTTCCTCCCACTTCGGGAAATTCGAGGTGATATCATTGTTCCAAGAATAGATCATCTTTTTTGTTTAGATGGCCTTTGGCGCTTATCTTATTGGAAAGTCGACAACGGTAGGTCATGATCACTGTCAAAATCATTCTCAACTACTTATGTTGCAGCGTCTTCTTTATGAGTGGAATTTCGATTAAAAATCACTTCAGTCTCTGCTGCCTACCAGGAAGATTATTCAAACCAGCTGTATTTCATAGCCGGAGTCTTCGTCAGTATCGTAAGCATTTGTGTCATTGGTGGAAAAACAGCTATACCATCTGGAATCGGTATGTCTCTATGCAAGTTTTTTATTTCATTTTCATTTAGTTTCAATGGCTTTTTCCAATTGAAAAAAAAAAGAAAAACCATAATACTGTATTATTCTACTGTTCGTTATAACGGACACCTAGTTTTGAGGTTCTGTATTTATTAGATAATTTCTCTAATTATACTATGTGCCATAGACAACTTCCTCATTACCTTAATTATCAATGTGTTTTATTTCTGGATATATTAAAATACTTACTTCAGGTCAACCATTCCTTATTTACAACAAACGACACGTTTTACAGTTGCAGGCACAATAATTCACTTCAGAATTTACAAATGAATGATTTCCGTAAAGAACGTAAAATATATGGAGCCATCTAGATAGTAGTAGCGGAGTTTTAATCTACTGGAATTTAGTCTGGTGTACGTTTTAAAGAACAGTTAGTGTATCTAGATTAAGCGACACATCGTCCAAGTAGGTTTCAATAACTCCTCTTAAAATCCGTACTCCTGTCCACTAAAATTTTCATCGTACATAGAATAGCGCACCTCACTGACCATGACCCAATAGAAAATATTAATTTTAAATTAAATTTGGTTTTCAACTACATTCACAATGCGCGGATATTCGTAATCCCAATGATGGCTATTTCTTCGGTTAAATACTGCACGCTGGAAAAATTTTGCCTCGTTTGTCCAAATCACATTACTTAAGAGATTAGGGTTTTCTTGAATTTTCAATAAAAATTCTTTCCAAAAGTTGATTTTGCGCGTAATCTCCGGGCTTTAGTTGTTGTATGCATATAAATTTATAAGGATGGAATTTGTGACGAAAAAGAATCCTTTGCAAAGAGGAATAAGAAATTCCTAAATCAGCAGATGCTGTTTGAATGGAAGCACGTGGATATGCTCCAAAGTATTCTAATGCGTTTATTTCAGTTTCCTCACTTTCTGCTACTGGTTTTGTTCTTATAACTGACTTGGCCACTATCGCATGATTAAAGAAAATTATTTCTCGGTCGATTAAATTTTCCTTTTGTCATGTGTCGTAAATGTGGATACTTTAAGTTGAAGGCGCGGCATGTTCTGTCAACAATCCTATTACTTTCACCATAAATCACAAATAAATCAAGTACCTTATGCGGATTCTCTACCATGATGAGAATATCACAAATAATCAATGAAATGGTCACATGAGTGATTAAAAAATAACAATAACATTACAGTTGCGTCCGATATTATTTGAAATTATTTTTCCATGGCGTGTTTGGTACTCTTAATACTCCTCTTTGTGATTAATACGATTTGTGGATTGTCTGAATGAAAGTTGTGCTCATATTGAACATTTGTATTGATCGAATTCCCTATTACTTTGCTTTTCTTGATTGTGTGTTCGTTTTTAACTTGTTATTAATATTAATTATTAGTGCAATGTCACTTCATTAACAAAATTCAAATTCACGTGTGTAACTGTTTCGACATCTGTCAAATTTGGTAATAGTGCCAGTCAATAAAGCATTATAAGTTAAGATATGGACATGTATGTCGTTTTCCACAAATGTCAACTGCCTTGAAATACAGGCTTACAAACGCCCAAAATAACTATTTTTCCACCGCCCTTTTCTTCAAAACAGCAAAATATCAATATAGGGTATGCCACATGAAAACACCTAGAATTTTGCGTGGAATCCAAACATTCAATAATATACAGGGTTGTTCCATTGAAAATAACAAAGTAGGTTGGTCCGCTGTTGCTCCTATTACATCCTGTATATATGAAAATAGTTTTAAAAACTTGCATTTATGCACATGAATACCTTTTATATTAAACATTTGCTTTGTAAGTCTTATAGTTTTCGTAATATTCTAACGAACGGTCTACGTGAATCTCCCTGCGTGTTTAGTGTCTTTAGTTCGTTGTAGTCGACCGCTGACGATAATAGCCCTCTACTGAAATGTCTTCGATATTTTTAATACAGCTTCTCGCTAGCTAGTGATTATTTATTACCAAACAAAATTACTTCAAGAGCTCCTCGTTTTATCATTATTAATATCAAACTAGAATGTACGTTACATTCTTTAAGCTTATTGCATTGATATAACAAAAAAATTATAAGAATGCGACACATCAAAACTAGAATTAAGATATTATTAAAACGTAGTTTTGCACCGGTTGCTTACTGATCGGGGGCATAAATTAAAATACTTACTGTACAACCGCAAATTGAGGACTTATAAACAGGTCATAGGGGATGTCTGAGATAATTCCATAGCTATAAATTTGATCTTAACCTTTTGAAAATTTTACTACTGGCGCCATCTAGTAGACAATGCTTCAGAAGTGCCGGTCTTAACGCTTTTGTCTATCCAATCATTATACCTAAACTAAGTTTACTTATTTTTGACTACTAAACATTGTAAATTATAAAACTACATTTACTTATACAAGGGCTCTCAAGGAAGACCCGCTGTTTGTACTTACAAACAAAATGATTAAGCCTTTTGCCAAATAATGTAATCAACATTAATTAAATTTTTTGTTCATATTAATTAATATCTTATGAATTCTTCATGTAATTGTATTGTATTTTGTTAATGAGGTATTTTTAGTACCTTGAGCTTAATTCCATCACTTTTTTGAATTCATACTTAATTTGTATTAGATTTTATTGCATAATAATAATTGTAAATACATGCACATACCTTTCACATTTTGACTGAGTTTGTGTATTAAACGTTTAATCATACAATAATTAATAATAATAATAATTTATTCTTATTAATTGAGTTGCATCTATTTTTTATTTATTTATGCCCACCAAATTTTTTGATGATTTGATAATAATAATTACTATATTTTTATTGTTATAGTAATGATTATAATTATCTACTGAATTTCATTTACAGTAGTGTGCGAATTAATGTGAACAACCAATAAGTTTTCATATTTTTTTATGTTGGTAGCACTAAATTCTTTCATCGGTCACCCAGTGTTCGCCATTATGTGACGAATATCTTATCTATTCCATTGCACGTGTTATTGCCATAATATCTTACTTCTAAGATATCTATGGTTATTGCACTACGTAAACACATTATAACATAAAATTAACCAATTTACAAATTTTAAAAAGTTGCGTAAATTTTTTAATTTCTTTTTTACTGTTACTGAAAATCGACATAACTCCCAGAAAGCGAGAAAGAATTATAACCTTAAGTGAGCACACTTCTATGACACAGAGAGATATTTCAATTAAATGTTCTGTAAGTTTAGGGGCTGTAAACAAAATTTTGAGACAAAAAAGGGAAACTGGTTCTTTCAAAGTGAAGAAAAAGGAAAACAACGTCGAGGGATGAGACTTTTTTGGTACGAAGTAGTGAAATGTATCCAAGGAAGACTAGTTTCAACTTGCAGCGAGACTTGGAAAGGTCCGGGGTGAAAATACATGACTCCACTGTTCGAAAAAGGTTAACAGAACATGGCAGAAAGCAAAAAAAGCAACTTCTTACCAAAAGTTATGATGAAAAAGAGGCTGATATGGGCGAAAAAATACGTTAGTTGGACTAAAGAACAATGGAGGGTTTTGTTCTCCGACGAGTGTCACTTGGTAGTTCAAGCGCAACGATCAAGATACGTTAGAAAAGGTGAAAATGAAAGCTTGACTGCAGCTCATATTGACCAAACTGTAAAACGTCCACAGAAGAAGATGTTCTGGGGACGCTTTCCCTATAATGGTATCGGATCCTTGATTACGATGGACCTCATGATGAATAGTGAAAAATACGAAGAATTATTAGAAAAAAAAACACTCACTGCAGAATTAAAAAAAGTAGATCCTAATGGGGTAGCAACTTTTCAGCAGGATTTAGCTCCTTCCCATAAATTCAAAGTAATGATGAAATTTTTTAAAGACAATATTGCACTTCTAGAATGGCCTAGAAATTCTCCAGACATAAACCGGATTGAAAACTTACGGGCGGTTTGTAAATACCAGGCTTTGTAAATTAGATTGTACTACGAAACAAAAGGTGATAGAATCATTAATTCAGATTTGGTACAGGGATGAACAAATTATAGAAAATTGGTTGATTCAATGCCCAAAAGACTGCAGAAGGTTATAGAAGTTCAAGGATGACATACATCATACTAAAAATATCAATTGGAATAATTAGGTAACTATGATTTATATTCTTTCGCTTAAATAATAAAGTTGTATAGCTAATCATTATGTTCACATTAATTCGCACACTACTGTACTTAGTATTGCTACTAAACTTGTATCAAATTGCAATTGAGTGCTAATTGTATCATGATTATAATAATAACAATAAGAATTTATTGCCCAACAGAGCTAAATCCAATTACAGGACAATGTTCAAGACATTCAAAAGCACATAATATATTCAGATATATCTAAGAAATACATGTAATAAAAAAAAAGAAAATCACATGCTAAGATATTGCAATATCAACATTTAATTAAAAAAAACAGTAATAATAATCAAAAAGTAACATTCAACACTGCAATTAGTATGATAATGCCTTTACTTCTAACTCACAGCAAGTATTAAGGCCACACAAAATTTTATTCGCATTATTACACATAACAGAGACAGGTGATCTAACAAGAATGTTAGTGTTCAGACGTGGATGATAAAAAGTTATAGTATTATATGCAAAAATACACTGAACACGAAAATGGAAAAGCGATAAGAGATATGGACAATCAATATGACCTTGAAGCAACTTGTAGAGAAACACTACACTTACAATCGCTCTCCATATTTCAAGAGATTGCATGTCAAACCTCTTTAGTAATACGTCCTGATCTACACCAGTTGTTGGGTATCTCCCATCAACTTTAAACATAAGAAACTGTAGAAATTTTTTTTTGGACTACTTCTAAAGAAGCCTTATGGTTTTTATAGTATGATACCAAACCAAAGATCCATATACGAGTTTTGATAAAAACAAAGGCCATATATAAAGATTTTAATGTACCAATGTTGGAGAATGTGCGACAATTTCTAATTAAAAAGCCAAGTATCCTAATCGCAGCAGCACATGTGGCTGATATATGTGCGACAAAAGAAAGTTTGCTATGGAATACTATTCCTAAATTCCTTGAATCGAAGAGCATCTATTAAATAAAACCAACTGGCATTTATATGGGTATAATACTGATTGAGACTTTTTAGAATACGTGAGAACTTGCATTTGTTCATGTTTAAGTGAAGGTTGTTCTTAACCCTCCTATTGTGTTAACACCTTGGTTTCACTTATTGTGTTCGGGTCATTATGACCGTTAAATTGATATAACAGTAAATAATAATAAGAAATAAGATATAGTATTTATTATTTATTACATTTTATTACGTTATATTATTTTTATTACATATTTTTATAAATGTTATGGTATATACATTTACTTGTTACAGTCTTGACAGTAGTAATATACATGACCTTTACATAGGTATTTTAATTACATGAAATCGTTGTAGGGACATTGTTGCTCTGAATATTGGACGACCTACATTTCCATCCCACAGACTGGCTGTTGCATCTCCATGAGATTTATACACTCCAGCTAGAAACAGTAGGCCAAAATATGCCTCTAGTTCAACTAATGTTAGTTCTTGAAACGTGTCGCCACAAAGTCTTTTGCCTTCTAAATTTGACATTTTCAAAATTAGGTTTACAATTTTGGGTGTGAAATATAAGTGTGCAGATTTCATATCAATTATTCGTGACGTAGAAAACCTTGTTCGCCCAGGAATCCACGAAACAATATTTGATACTGATAACCTTCCCAATTGATGTGTCTTTTCATTGCATACTATATTGCCATCTTTTAAAGTTACGTAATTATCCGTATCAGCTTCATCTAAAATCGTAGCTTCCACTTCGTCATCCGATTCGCTATTATATATCTCGGTTTCGGACAAATCGTCTTTTTCTTCAGAAGCATTAGAAGCACTATCAGAAGCACACAAAAGTTTCTCAAGTTTACTATCCGTAAGCACTCTCTCACTACACATTTTCAATAATAAATTTCAATTGTTAGGTATTTCTTATTAGAGCATAGCATCAAGTTTGATATTTACTACGAAACTAACACACAGATGCCCACTGGCTGCATTTATACACGGAGCCACAAACAAGTCTCAACAGGAATAAACTTGTTTACTGGTACGCAAATAACGCATGCAATATGCGCAATAATGTAACAATATTATGTGTTATTTATATATATATATATATATATATATATATATATATATATCAAAATAAAACAAAACTAATAAAATACATTCGTCAAAGATAATAATCTGCTTCTCGTTCTTCTAATTTGAACCACACAAATCACCGGGTCATAAACACAGTGAGTGTAACAAATGAATTAAAAAAAAAACTAATTATAATTTTCTAATATCAATCTAGGTACACCGTTATTAGAGTAATGCAATAAAAGTCATGCAGCGACAACGAAATATTTAAATAAATTAACGAATTATGCACATTCGAAGAACGTGATTGGGTCATATTGACCCGAACACAATATCATGCACTGTATCAGTTTGGGTTTGAAGAGAGACACAGTCAGATATAGTGTTGATAACAGAGTATATTTCTAGGTAGTCTGCAAAAATAGCTGGTTACACAAAATTGCCAAGCATACATCATTAATAAATAAGAACAACAACGGGCCTAGATTCGAGCCTAGAGGCACCCCCGATGTGGCTGCAGATGAGATCGACTTGTAGTTATTGTATTGGACGTATTGAATTCTTTTTTGGAAATAAGATTTAAACAACTTTAAAAACAAATCAGAAAATCCAAAACTGTATAGTTTTGAATTACTGTGTTATGGTTCGCAAGCAAATCGATATCGCGAAAAACAAAATTGAGAGTTTATAAAACATTAGTGTTACCATGCTATTGTACGGCAGTGAAACATAGAACGTAACCAAGACAGACAAAAGCAAACTAGATATATGGGAGAGAGGAGTAGTACGCAAAATATATGCGGGAGTGAGATAAGGAGGAAACTGTAGGAGAACAAATAACGAAGAACTATATGGGGAAAATTCAGTAATGGAGATAGTAAGAAGAAACACATTAAGATGGTTAGGTCACTTAAGATTTCCAGAAGAGCCGTAAAAAAAATTTACCAAGAAAACCCGGATGGAAGAAACAAGAGGGGTAGACCAGGACAAAACTGATACAGATGTGTAGTCGAAAACTTACAAAAACTTGGACTGGAGAGATGGAAAGAAATAGCCAAAGATAGACAACAATGGAAGAAATAACTTTCAAAAGCCATTGGCCTTAAGCGCCTGAAGAGCTAAAATATATGTTACCTTGTCAAAAGCCTTGGAGAAATCTGAGTAAATAACATCAACTTGCCTATGGCTATCCAATGCATTCGAAATAAATTGCGTGAAACATACCATATTAGAAATCCTTGAACGACGCTGCATAAAA
Organism: Vesta saturnalis; assembly: GCA_036346205.1. NCBI lineage: Eukaryota > Metazoa > Arthropoda > Insecta > Coleoptera > Lampyridae > Vesta > Vesta saturnalis. The sequence continues at coordinate 2,750,379 of JARFJB010000472.1, forward strand.
AAACATGTTGGTCTAATGACACATATTGGCGACATAATGGCATAAAGTATTATTTCAAACATTTTAGCAAAGTTTGATAAAATACTTATGGGTCTATAGTTTAAAATATTACCCGGATTTTCATTCTTAAACAGTTTTGATTACCAGATTATAAGTAATACTCAAGGATTGAATAAAAGCGTCAGTAAAAGTTTTTATAAAACAAGAAGTGATTTGGTCTGGTCCAGAAGACATTTTGTGTTTTAGTTTAGATGTGGCTGAAACAACCTCCTCAACATTAACCTTAGGAATATTTATTATAGGCATGTTGTTATGTACAGGGACAGATAAATAATCCAGAAGCATTTCTGATCAGAACTAATCAGAACTAATCGAGGACACAATATTCACACAACGTAACTTTTGTAAGCAGCAGCAGATTGAATTTTTATACTTGACTAAAGACTTTTAAATTTATGATGTATCAGATCACAATTAGTTTTCTTTAGTAATTTAAAAAAAATTCTTTGTCTGATGTTTTAAATTTTTATTCTGGCGTAAGCTAGGGTGGTAAGATTCGCTTACCCTTACTTCTGTATGCGGGAACGTTTGTATCAAATAAAGAATAAAGCACATTATAATAGTTACTGCAAGCTTCATTGACCTCTGCAATATAATTTGGGAAACTTCAATCAATGTTCATAAGATCACTACATAACTGGATTATGGTGGCATTTTTAAAATTGTAGGTTTTCACTGAAGAACTGACTGGGAAATTAACGTTACTGTTACAATCCACATTAAAAGTAATATCTAATGCGGGATGTAACAATCCTCTTTGATTAGCATTTCCGCGTTTCCATGCAGAAATGAAATTCGAAATAATAAGGTCTAGAATTCTACCAACAGTGTTACATTGGGAAAAATTATATAACATATGAATTCGACTCAAGTGCGAAAACAGTCCTTCTCAGGACTAAGCCTGATGGCGAAAGCAGAGTCCGCTTCCGAAACGTCGCGCTCAAAAAGCATAAACTGTGGAAATAGGTCGATAAACTCCACTAATAGGAAACCACAGTTACAAAAGACTTATAATACATAATTAATAACTCGGTACGGCCCCGAAGTCAAACAACTTTTCAGAAAGCTTGAAACATCAATGTACAAGCTAGCACTAGAGGAGAACCACCTAACCTTCCTCTGCAAAACCCGTGATAACAACGTAATACCCACCGGGCTTAACATCAAAACTCCGATACACAGCCGGAAAATATCACTAATCGCAAAGAGAGCTAGCGAAGCGTTAGTCAAAGAACGCATCAGACATCACCGTTTCAGAAAGTACCAGCTTGAACACCAATCCAACGAGATTAGAGAAACCATTCGAAATCGAGTAAACGAACAAGACTTTGATAGGATAAACACGGCTACCAGAAGTAAATATTCGAAAACCAAGGCAATGCACGAGGAAATTCAGCAAAAGAAACTCGAAAAGCTAATGAAGTAGAAGAAAGAACCAACCAACATCAATCGAAAAAACACTGTCATAAACATCTCTAAACGACAGTTGAAGGAAAACGAAATGCAGGTTCAGGACAAAGGCTTGAACTATGCGATAACACCGAAGTATATTCCGAAAGTAGATTTAATAACCGCAGCTATGAAATTAGAGCCTGAAGAAGCTGAAGAATACAGAAGTAAGGTTAGATCAGTCCTAGATTCATCTAGGCGAACTAAACCTAACCTCTCTAACCCATTTCCCTAAAGAATGACCCAACGATCAAAATTCTCCCGGCAGACAAAGGAAACGCGACTGTGGTAATGGATATGGACACTTACAACAGTAAGATCCAAGAACTACTAGACGGGGGCGAGTACAAACAAATACCAAAAGACCCCACACCATCAATCGAAAGACGGATATACCTAACGCTGGCAAAACATAAGGGGGAGTTCTCCGATTACCAGAGAACTAGACTTACCCCGCACTACAGCAAACATCCGCATCTGTATGACCTACCAAAGATTCACAAGGAAGGAATTCCTCTGAAACCAATCGTGAGCTCGAGAAATTCACCTTGTCACCCACTAGCACACTATCTGCTAGGTATCATCACACCCTTATCGGAAAAAACCGAGTCTATGATCAAGAATACGCAGCACTTCGTGGAAACCATCAGAAACTTCCAAACAAACCACGAAGAAATACTAGTGAACTTCGACATTGTGAGTCTATTCACAAATGTGCCTACCGATAAGGCAGTAACTATCATAAGGGACAAGCTGGAAAAGGATGAAACGTTAGACGAACGTACGCAACTCTCGGTAAACACAATAATGGAACTTCTGACAATATGCATTAGAACTACATACTTCCAGGTAGAAGACAAATTCTACCAACAAGAGTTTGAGATGGCGATGGGTTCCCCACTATCACCCATAGTGAGCAATATATATATATATATATATATATATATATATATATATATATATATATATATATATATGGAGACTTTGAAGACCAAGCGATATCCGAATTCACAGAAAAACCAAGGATGTGGCTTAGATACGTGGATGATACCTTCGTAGTTTGGCAACACGGTAAGCATAGGCTCCATAAATTCCTAGATCATCTAAATAGCCGCGAACCCTCCATCAAATTCACAATGGAATTGGAGTCGGAACAAAAACTGCCATTGCTCGATGTACTTGTACACAGGAATGACACACTTTCACGACAAGTGTATACAGGAAACCTACCCACACGGGGAGGTACCTACACTACAACTCCAATCACCACAAAAACGTCAAGTTAGGCGTGGCAAAATACTTGTACGATAGAGCAAAAAAATATGCTCCAAACAAGAGGACCTGAATAAAGAAAAAGAAAATATCGCTAGAACATTGAAAGAAAATGGCTAACCCGATCTAACACCTAACCTAAACAGGAATGGGTAACCGAAAAGAAGAACCTAAATACAGCGATAATACCATATACAAGGTACCTCAGACAAAATACGAAGGATAGGCAGCAAATACAAGATACGCACTGCCTTCAAATCGACCAGAACGTTCAGGGGAATACTAACCAAAACCAAACCATACAATGAAGATCAGAATTCCAAGAATTCTCTATACAACCTACCATGCGAATGCGTACATAGGAGAGAGCAGGAGACCACCCAAAGCGAGAACTCAGGAACACAAGAACAACGTCCGTAAGAGCGAAATAGAAAGATCAAGAATTGCCGAACATGTCTGGAACGAAGACCACCGCATCAAATGGGCTAACATACAGATACCCCATATGGATTCCAATAATGCGCGAAGAGCTTAAGCGCAATACACCTGCGCAAGAAGTTACGGCGCAACATGCGCAATAAACTTCTGCGCAACCATGAAAAAGTTTAATATACATATATAAGTTCTAAAAAATATATATTGGATCACTCAGTGGCTCAGCGGTAAAGGTGTCAGACTAGTAAGTGAAAGGTACCAAGTTCGAATCTGAGAGTAGTCAAGTGGTATAACATATGAATTCGACTCAAGTGCGAAAACAGTCCTTCTCAGGACTAATCCTGATGACGAAAGCAGAGTCCACTTCCGAAACGTCGCGCTCAAAAAGCATAAACTGTGGAAATAGGCAGATAAACTCCACTAATAGGAAACCACAGTTACAAAACACTTATAATACAGAAGTGTTACATTGCTTAGTATCAATAAAATTTAACATATCAATTATTTTACATTTACTATCGTTGATATTGGGATTAGTAAAGTTCGTTACGTTAAAATTGCCTACAATTACGTAATTATTTTGACAATATATATATATATATATATATATATATATATATATATATATATATATATATATATATATATAAAATAGTTGAACTAAATAAACACTTACATCCAACAATATCTATTGAAGGTATTAATGTGGTAATTGTAGATAAATCGAAGATTTGTACCGGGTGGACCAATAGGCAGATCCTCCGGCTATATCTTAGGAACTGTTTATCATACAGCTTTGGGAAAAAGTTTCCTTCGTAAAAACGGCCAAGGGAAATCGCTGGAAATACCTTTATAGAAAAATTTAAAAACTTTTTTTTATAAAATATGTCCAATCATAGTAGGTATTAAATAAGTAAATTAGAATGATGCATAATTTCTGCACAAATCTTGTTACATACTTTTTTCTCTATTTCTTCAAATAAAGGGTGGGGGAGAGTGGGAATGTATGTATGAATAAATGCTTATAACTTTGGTTTGGATCAACCTATTTTAACGAAATTATTTTTAATCGAAAGGGTGTAGATGAACCAATTACATCTACTATAAAACAATTGCATTTAGTTTTAATTGTCGTAGATAGAGGGCACTTTCGAATAATAAAAAAAAAAAATTTGTCTGGGTTAAAATTTTTAAATGGAAACACCTAAGTATTGTAAATTACAACGGAAACGGAATAAATTCGTAACAAAATGGCGCAAACCGCATGTCGATATCTTTTGTCTAACTCGAGATATAAGTAAAAACGCGTAAACATACGTAACTAGTATTGGTTCACTCTGTATTATAATTTAAAATAACAAAACATGTTAGTATTTTCTGAATTTGTTAAACTAAGAAGGCTGTGAAATAAAGTTGACAGGGGCTTCAAACTGTTTATTTATTGACAGTAGTCAATCTTTTTAAGAAGTGTTAGCGTATAACTCGAAGATAACTTTACTTAATTAGGTATTAATATTACTAATATCAGTAAATAATCCGCATTAGTTCATAATGAGTATATCAAATGCCGCATTGTATGATATGGTTGGAGTTTATTTGGAATGCCATCAAAATGTCGCTATTGCCTCGCGTATATACGCCATAAGATATCCTGATCAGAGGGATTATGGCAAAGAAGTATTTAAAAGAAAGGCAAGAAGATTAAGAGAAACTGGTAGCTTTCATCGTCCTTGTTATAAACGACGTGGTGTAGGTGTGACCGAAGATAATGTAATCAATGTTCTTGCTTTAGTTCAACAGAATCCACATATAAGTAGTCGGCAAATCTCTACAGAATTAAACATACCAAAAACTACCGTTCTAAGGATTTTAAAGCATAACAGGTAGGTTTCTTATAATATTATGAACTGCACGTTTAAGTTTGAAAATTGTAATCCTCTTTAAATTTTAGATTCAACTGTTTTATTTTCATATTGCGATAAAAACGGCAACATGGCACTTTAATCATTTCATTCATTCCTTAAAAATATTTGTTTTCTATGTTTTTTAGACTGCATCCTTATCATGTAGTTCTCCACCAAGCTTTACATGAAAGGATTTCGATGCAAGGCTGGATTACTGCAATTGGATATTAGGTATGCTGGAAGGACAACCGCATATCATATCAAATATTTTGTGGTCAGACGAAGCCATCTTTGGTAGTGCGGGTGGTGTTAATCTACATGATATGCCTTGTTGGGCTTAAGAAAATCCGCACTGGATAGACGAAGTGCAGCTTCAAAGTAGGTGGAGTCTTAATGTTTGGTGTGGTATAGTTGATGGAAAAATTATAGGACCATATTTCTTTGAAGAAACTTTAAATGGCGATACATATTTAAACTTTTTGGAAAATGAATTGCCTATTTTATTAGAAGACATTTCTTTACAAACAAGAAGATATCTGATATTTCAGCATGATGGATGTCCTGCACACTTTTCCAAGCGAGTTAGAGATTATTTGAATTTAAGATATCCATATTAAATGGATTTGAAAGGGAAGTATATTTCCATGGCCAGCTAGACCTCCAGACTTAACATATCTAGACTTTTATCTTATCTTATCTCGACCAACTACGTGACAAGACATGAAACAACGAATTAGAAACGCAATAAATAGTATATCCATACGTCTTTGTGTGGACAATGATGGAAAACATATTGAACATTTAAATGGACATTAAGTTTTAATGTGTGTGATCTTTTTTTCATATATTTTGTTACTTAATACAGAGTGAGCCAATACTAGTTACGTATGTTTACGCATTTTTTACTTATACCTCGAGTTAGACAAAAGATATCGACAAGAAGTTATGAATTTAATCAGTTTCCATTGTAATTTACAATACTTTAAAAATTGTAACATAGACAAATTTTAATTTTTTTTATTCAAAAGTGCCCTCTATCTACGACCATTAAAACTAAATACAATTGTTTTATAGTAGATGTAATTGGTTCATCTACGCCCTTTCGAATGAAAATAATTTCGTTAAAATAGGTTGATCCAAACCAAAGTTATAGGAATTTATTCATACAAACATTCCCACTCCCCCCTCTTTATTTGAAAAAATAGAGAAAAATATTTAACAAAATTTGTGTAAAAATTATGCATCATTCTAATTTACTCATTTAATACCTACTATGATTGGACATATTTTATAAAAAAATAGTTTTAAAATTTTTCTATAAAGATTATGCCCTCTAGCGGTAAAGCTAGAAACTTGAAAGTTATTTCCAGCAACTTCCCTTGGTCGTTTCTACTAAGGAAATTTTTTCCCTAAGCTGTACGATAAACAGTTCCTGAGATATAGCCAGAGTATCGGCTTGTTGATCCACCCGGTACATCAAATTATTTTCGTGCTGCTAAAGGAACTCCACCTCCCCAAGCTTGTTAAATAACTACGTACTGGCGATCGCATCTAATAACATATTGAAAGATTCCAAAAAAAATTCACTACTAAGCATGTCCTTAGTAAGCGCACTTTCAACCAAAAAGATGAAGTCAAAATCACACATACTAACAGAAGAATACAATTCATTAACTTTGGAACGTAATCCACGGACGTTTTGGAAGTAACATTTAACATTAATTTTGTTGGGCGTTTTTAGTATGATTATTATCATTTACAACAAATATAATTTTTGAAGTAATCAATGTTCCTGTATACTCTTAGCAATATGCTTAAATCGTTTTACCTGCAGTTCCACCAAGTCCCGTTTTAACACAATCAATTGCAACATCTTTGATAAAAGGTATATGTTCAGGTCTAACAAATAGGTATAAGCAAACACCAACCAGCTGTTGGTATGTAACAAGTACGTAAGGCCTATCGCGAGATAATACTTTTTGAAGCTCATCAGCCCATGCTTTGGCATTCTCACTACTAGCAGCCATTATATTAGCAGCATTTAAATCCACAATTTCCTCAAATCCTATAGCAAACATATCTATGGGAACTGAAGGTTTATCGTTCTGATGACATAAATCAACTAGTGAATCTGCATCGATAATGTGAGACTCTAATAACCAATCAGCTAAAGATACATCTTTATACACCACACTACGAAAATGTTTTCCACCATTAACATTATACGTGCCTACAGCTATACGTATAGGCAAAGGAGATGTGTACTCTGTATAACGTCTACACATTTCCCTAAGAACGTGTTGTGGTGCTAAAATAATTCATTTCAATTTTACTTAAATTACCATCTTTAATGTTACCATGAAGTGTATTGTATGGTAAAAGTGTGCGAGCACGATCTGCTAATTCTGTATTTAAAGTTGATCCCATTAATAAAATATCTATAGCTTCCTGTTTAGAGTTATCAAGAAGATTATTTTGTATGGTACGTGCTGCAGAACGAGCTCCATCCATTATCTAAAACGATCAATGAATTTTTGTTGGGTTATCAAATTATTACCTTTGATCCTCCCTGTATTGCACCAGTTCCTGCATATATCTTACTGATTTCGTTTCCATTATTTATCCACATTTGTTTATAGACTTCTTCAAAACGTGATACTGTTTGTTTCTTATCAATAAGCTGCATTGCTTGAAGTTGTCTTCCTAATATCTACAACAATAATCATTTCACTTCTTCAAAATATTTGTTTTAATTCACTGTATGGATATACATTCCAATTAAAACGGCAGTTTTTTTTTTGGTGTGGACAACGAAAATAAATTTAATGTCGTAACAAGCATGACCATAATTTGTTTCCAATGTTCATACTTCTACAGAGAGCAAAATTATCTACAACGAAATGAAATATGTGGAAGTTAGGTTGAAAATGAACAACAAACGCAGTGGAACGTGTTATGAAGAGTAAATACAGTGCTGGGCACGAATTAATTCAAAACATAATCTGTTTGTGATTTAATTCTACTTGGTGAATTAAACTCTTTGCTCAGAAACAACACTTATACAACAAATGACTGTAATTATGAATTGTAGAAAAGAGAGGTTCAAGTTATTAAGAAATGATTTTTTTTAAAGAACCTCAATAACTCAACTGTAACCATTACCGTTACAACTCTCACAAAGGCCGAATTTATTTTTTTTTAAATAATTGTAGTACTCAACAAGCTAAGTTAAGCGTATGCTCAAGGAACTGTATGTCAGAAATTAAGGACGGGTTATTTATAAACCTAATCGCTCTTTTTTGAATATGATCAATGATATAGAGAACGTATTGGGGAGCACCAACCCAAAGGTGAGAATTTGATTCTAGATGAGGTCGATTTGGGCCTTATACAGCAGAAAGTTTTTTTATATTTAGCAGAATAGGTGTAGGCGGTATAACTGATCCCTATGGCACGCCCGCGTTAATGCCAACTTCTTTTGAAAAGAAGCCATCAACTGTGACATGTATTCGTCTTTTATCAACAAAACTAGAAACCCAATTGCTGAGAATATCATTTACCCCAAACAAGGTGAGTTTGGCAAGTAAACACTTGTCAAACTTGGTCTAACGATTTTGAAATATCTAAAGCGACTACAAACAGTTTCGATGGATCGTTCTAAAGTATTGTTTCAAACTTGAGTCACATAGGAAAGATCACCTATTGAGCGACTCTGCCTAAATCCACATTGGTGGTCACTAAGGAGTGTGTTAGTTTCTAAGAAAGAGACTGTCATGTGTGAATGATGTGTTAAAAAGGTTATAAATTAAAAATTAAATTGAGATGTCTTTTTGCGGTAGATTTTTATTGAGCTCATTGTAAAGCTTAGTATTGTGGTTCAAATCAAATTCCGTTCAGATCTAAAATGTTCTTTTGTTGGTGTTAATTTAGATGGAATTGAAGTTGTAAAAGTTTTCCAAGGTTTAGCTAGTTACAATAGAGTTTTCAAATTAAAAGCGTAATTTCTTGTTGAGTAAATTAAAAAGGGTTCGGAGAAATATAAGTTGCAAATATTGTTTTTGTATTTCGTTTCTGATAACGCCAGTTTCAGGCACAGTTCGGAAATAGATGCCGCGAGAGTTTTAAAGTTCACCGGTTCGTTTTGGTTAAGATTTGCCGTTTGTAGAGTGTAGAAAGTTCATTTGAGCTGCAATATGTTCTGTTTTGAAAATAAGTGCACGATATCAGTTCATGGAAGAAAACTGTTTTGATCGTGTGAGTGATAACGGTGTAAGTTCCAAAGTGAAAGAATGATGTTAAAAATATGATGCAAGTCGTATGAGAGATGATGTAATTACAGAAGGGAAAGAAGGGTTTTTGGCGGATAATTAGTCTGTTTTAAGTTGGACAGCAGAAGGTTAAGAGACGTAAGCACGCGTGGTGACGGTTGCTGGAGTTAAGTATCGGTCCTGGGAATTGTGAACGTTTCGTAGGGATCGTTTACCCAAGTACTTGGTGGATATTGTAGTGATTCAACATTCCAGGTATTGGTTGATTTATCGGACCTTTGATCAACTTCTCGAAAGGAGTTGTTTGACAAAATGCACCGTGTTAGTGAAGAGTTTAACGCTTTATAGCGGATCAAGTTTACCGTAATTTAGTTACTGAAGAAGCACCGGTCCACCGCGCACGCAAACAGCCATTTGAGTAGACAAAACTCACTGTATATAGAACTTTTGTAAATATAACCATACTATTTTGTGTATATAATATCAGGTGGTATAATTAAGTCACTATCGGTTCTCACCTTAGTTCTGTGTAAATATATTTTGTAAATCTGTTAGTCAGTTATTTGAAAGCTTAAAGCCAGTGAACTTGCCATCTGGGGATTGCTATATTTGATTTCCGAGTAAGAAGTACAACGAGGGACCGTCTCAGGTCGGACCGCTAATGTGGGGGCTGATTCCGTCCAAGCCGCCCTTCGCAGTGGAGGGCTAGAGAAGTCCTGAAGGTATATCGAGGAGGTAACTAATTTGTGTTGACTATTTGTTTTGTGGCGAATTTATGGCGTTATTTGTTTTAATTGACGCAGGTGTAAATTCTGTATGTACGACGGAATTTGAAATTTCAAAATATAAGAATAATACGATTTTAGTCAAGGTTAGATTTGTTTACCGAATGTTGTTTGCTTTGAAGGAGATTCCAAGCCAAATTCATGGATCTAATTGATACGAGTTTTTAATAAAGCTATTGTTTAACTTAATAAATTAAGGCGTTTCTCGATAGCGATTGTTTAGTCTTGTGTTTGTATCTTTTTAAGTTAGTTTATGATAAAAAGTTCCATTAGATAATTAGCTTTGTTTGCGAGTGTTTTAATTTTGCTATAAGCGAAACGTTTAATGTTTGTTTATGCGTATTCTTTTCAAATGCGTTTGGGTCTGCATTAACCTAAAAATGGGTTAAAGGAGGTTATTGACCCAACAGCTGTTTTGATAACAGGCTTTATCACATTGAAGGCGTGTACATATTTTTGAAGATTTTACGTTAATTATCGTACAACTAGAGTTATAGGCCACGTAAGCTAAATGAGTATTTGACTAAACAAACAAAATACACCCACGTACCACACAAAATCAAAAAAACACCGAACGCGTTTCAATACCTACGCTATCATCATCAGCGGCCACAGTTCCATTGTTCCAGCTTTTTTCAAGTGAGTATTTGACTGTTTAAACTAGCTGTACTTTGCGTGCGCTCAGGTGTGCTTTTCCGATTTTGATTATAACAGTCTGGCGCCCACTATTAATGACAATATGGCGGCATTTAAAGTGTGACTTAACCCCAATTTGCGACTTAGGATAATACGGCGAGCTACCCTAATTATTAAAATTCTGTAACAACCCCTGCGACCCTTATTTCCCACTGAGAAGTCAGCACATCGTTATACGTTACGACCGGTGTTAATTCCGTGTTCACCTGCAATCTGCAATCTGCAGTTGATTTTTCCATCGTTTTAGACAAAATGGAAGTGATAGCGATTGGTCGGTGGTTGGAGGGATCGGTTTTATCGCCTTTTTTTGGGAATGGGTTGAACATTAGATAACGTGCATGATGAAGGAAATGTCCCAGAATACGTAGAGATCGAATGGAGATTAGATAAAACTGGTGCTAGTTCGGGGGCCAATTTTTTAAGATAATAGCTGGGATAACGTCTGGGTCAATCGCCTGGTTGAGCTCCGGCGTAGTCATGATCGATTCTTGGAGCTTGCACCGAAAATGAATTTGTTTCATAACGTATGAAGAAGAGCTGACTAGGGGTACATCTTTTTCAGAATCATTAAAACACTAGTTTGATGCAAATATATCCATATATGTATGTATTATATATATATATATATATATATATATATATATATATATATATATATATATATATATATATATATATATATGTATGTATGTATGTATGTATGTATGTATGTATGTATGTATGTATGTATGTATGTATGTATGTATGTATGTATGTATGTATGTATGTATGTATGTATATATATATATATAGGGTGTTTCAAAAAGCGTTCCGCTAATTTCTATGTAAATAGAACATTAAAAAACAACGTTAATTTGGTTAGTAAACATGTGTCGGAAAATGCCTCCTTAAAAGATACGGCCCCGTAAAAGTGGCCCCAAAAATCCTTTTTATCTCTGAAACGGTTTAAGATACCTGTCGCTACAGGGTACCATATTTAAATTTTTTATGGAGATATTTTTAATTTTTTGGGCAAAAATAATATTTTTTAAACAATTTGTCACAAAAAAGATACTCTTATTGAAAGTCAAAAACATTTTTAGCAGTTTTAGCAAGTAATGCTGACCGAATTAATAAATTATTTTAAAATGAAACAATAATTTTCATGCGCGAGAACGAACTACCTCAGGGAATAATGATTGTTTCTGAGACAACTATGAGGTAAAAATATTGTAAATTATTTAGAACTTAAAAAAGGTTTCAATTGTATGACATTAACACAGAACAGTCAAAGGAAACAATAAAAAAAACAACGAATAACACAAAACAAACAGAAAAAAAATTTGAATAAGTAGGTACGGGTTTTTACATTTTCACGAATACATAATCATAAACGTTTTTCTAGTGAAAACATAATCCTTTGAAGTGGCCGTAGTTCTTGAATTAACATTCTTAAATTATTTTCAACTCTCGCTTGAAGTTCTTCAATGGAATTTATTTCGCTTGAGTATACTTTTTCTTGAACTAAATCCCATACATCCTGAAAGAAAACGAATGCATCTAGTGGCGGTGTCTGTGATTTTGCCGTTTAGCTGTTGTAACAGTGGAAGGTAATATTGGTTCTTAAGCTTATTTGATTAATTTTGTTTTGTGTATACGTACGTTTATTTACAGCCTGTTTAAAACATGCTCATCAGCTGCTTTATTTTACTATTAAATTTAGACTGATAAATTTTAATCTAAAGACTAAAATCTAATTTGCGAAGTATTTGAAACGTTTTCATGAAACTTGAGTTTGAACTTATGAGCGGCCGTAATAAAACTTAGTATAAATTGGAGTATTCTAAATAGGCAGCGCACTTATAATATTAATTAGTTATTTCTAGGTAAAAGTGGCCTCCTTTCATATTCAAAAGTGCACTTGGAGAATTAAAATGGTAAAATTTAACGATGTGTAAAGATTTTAAGAACACTGCTTGATTTCACCATGATGTCAACGTGGTTGTTCAATGTATACGTGGATAAATGTGTTAACAGCATGTACCAATACAAATGGTGTAAGGGTTGGTGAAGTAAATGTACGAGTTCTGGTGTAAGCCGATAACACAGTCTTATTAAATGACAGTGAGGATGAGCTACAAACTGCTCTGAGGAAGTTTGATACAGTCTGTGAGAGCATGGACCTAAAGGTAAATGTGAACAAAACTAAAATTGTGGTGTTCAATCGGGAAGGTGAAAAGGAGTATTTACCCTGCAAAATGAAATTCTGGAACAAGTGGAGGAGTTGGTATATCTGGGTAGAATGTTTACTGCAGATGATACAATGGATGGCCAGATTGCGCGAAGGTCAATGCTGGAAGGAAAGTGATTGGAAGTATGTGGACGATAATGAGAAACGAAAGCTTGAGTCTAGCTGTGAAATGAGCAATCTCTAGTAGCGTGTTTGTCCCGTCAGTACTGTATGGAAGTGAGACATGGGTGTCAAAAAATGCACGACGAAAAATAAATGCTGTGTGTTGAGATTCCTGAGAAGCGTATGTGGTGAAACGACAAGGGATAAGATAAAGATGAGTGCATACTGAAGGAGTGTGGCGAGGAAAAGACGATGATGGATAGGTACAAAAGTAGTACATACGTTGGTTTGGTAACATTGAAAGAATGAACAATGCAAGCTAACAAAGCAAAAATATGTGGGTGAGATTAGAGGTAAGGCCGGGTACAACTTGACTGAATGTAATAGAATGTATGATAAAAGAAAGATGAGGAGTTTTAAAATAAAAGGGCATGTCAGAGATAATGAATAAATCTTGCGGAAGCTAGGAGATATGCAGAGATAGGAAAGCACGGAGAAAGATTGTGAATGAAAAATAAATAAGAGGCAGGGATTATTTTGCCTACCCGCAAGGAATGGCGTGAAGGTTATGTTATGTAGATACATATTATTTACAATTTGTTTTCTTTATTGTGTGACAAAACGTACGCCGCCACAGTTTTGTTATTACTCACAACCACCCCAAAGGTAGCTACATCTTTCGGATTTTTACTGTCTCGTAATCCAATGCCAATTTGTTACGTAATAATTGTTACTATTAGAAAGATTATGTCAAAAATGAACATGCACTTGTTTGAGGTATAACGTTTACATTCACATATATTTTTTTAAACCTCTCTTCCACATTAGCTTCAAAACCATATCACCACTGAAGCTGAATTCTCCAGAAAACATGACTGTTAGAAAAAAGTAACAAAACAATGCCGTTTTAAATGTAGTAACGATATAAACTTAAGAAATGCAATCACCTCTAATCCAAAAAACGTTTGGACACAATTTGTTCTATCTAAGCAGTCTAAACAATTTGTTCTAATAGTTCCTACTTGTAAGCTAAAACAGAACAATAGTAGAACCCAACAAAAGACAATTAATATATCACCTATATACATTATTTGATTCCGCTTGGTAAAATCCAAACTCTTGAAGTTGTGATTCAACTCGAGCTTTTAATTTTGATAAATTTGCTTGGTTTCCACCTCTACATTCTTGATGATAGTCAAATACAATGTGAGGAATATCAGAGTGATTTGATTCTTTATGGTGTTTCTGTAAAACAAAGTGAAATGACAATTTTTGCAACTTCAAACGCTTACCTGAAAATCATGACTAAGCATAGCTTCTCCTTCCTTACTCCCTATCACACTTGTTCCAAGAAGATTCACTATAACCTGCTTTCCATACCTACTTTTAATCATAGTCATGTGTCTATCAAATGCTGCATTTGAAGCTTCATAACCACGAGAAATTTTAACTTTATGTGAACCCACCTAAAAACAATCGATGATCTTTTTATAAGTTAAAAGTATGACGTACTTGTACTCCAGGTTGTTCCCAAAACAATGGTACTGAACCTCTAGTTTGTACATATGACGTGACTTCATTATCTAAGAATATAACTTGTTCCGTTTCTACAAAATTAGCTACATGTCCTTCATCATTCGTCCCACGTACATTAAATCTAATACAAAAAACTTGTTATATGCGCTAAACTAAGCTAAACGTTACCTAGTTCCAGCTCTTTCACAACTAAGCCTTGAAATAACAGCTGCAAGTGCTTTACGATGACCAACATAAACTGTTCGAACTTCTACTGAACCGCACATTGCACGTACTAACCAAGAACTACAGTCAACATCAAATCTTACTAAATGTATATGCAGCATTCTATTCCTGTCATAAAAACACCAATCAAGGTCGATATAGTAATGAAAAAGTTACAACATTCAATAAAAAGAAGCAGAAGTTTAATGCATATTGCTTCTAAGTCTTGGTACGTAATATAATGGACGGCAATGTACCAGTGAGCTACAGTGACGTAGTTCTTACTTCGAACAATTTGTACTTAGGAAGGTTTAAGGACAATAAGGCAACCAAACGAATTTTAGAGAACGTTGCAGAACAAGATTTTGGAAAGGAATCATTTTTTTAGTCGTGGTTTTGTAAATATGTAACAATTGCGAGGACGGTTATTCGTTACTTGTTTTTAAGTAAAGTTTAAGGTCTTGCTAGATGTAGTTATTAGTGATCAAATAAGTTACCGAAATTGACTGACCTCAGAATCTATATTGGTGCATGCACTTTACTACCATTTTTTATGTTTATGGTTTGTGTGTGCGTTTGTTTACACTTTGTACATATTTTGTCAACTTATTTTATAATTATTAACAGACTAATACGCTATAACGAAATATGTGCATCATTGTCAAATTCGGAGCTTAACGCAAAATATCGCTTAAGGCTATATGCTTATTTTATTGCAAATTTTGACTTACGTAACGTGTTAATTACACTTATCCTTTTTAAAAATACCATGAACATTTTAACTGTAAAGCAAAGCTGATAAATGTTTTCGTTTATACAGTATACGTTTAATATGCTTTTAGGTATTTACATTACATTGTATTACCGTTGTAGGTGTATTATACCGCAAAATATCGCTTACTGTTATAAGCTGATTTTATTGCAATTTTGACTTTCGTAACGTAACTTAATTTCACAATTCGAGAAGAGAAAGGTGATGTAATTTTAGAATCAACGAAGAGTTCATGTAAATTACACTGGTGCTATTTTAAACATCCTATGAACAGTTTAAACGTAAAGCAAAGCTGATAAATGTTTTCTTTCCGCAAAATATCACTTACAACCGTAAGCTTATTTTATTCCAAATTTTGCCTTTCGTAACGTAAGTTCATAATTTGGGAAGAAAACAGTGATAAGTAATTTAAGAATTAAGGAAGAGTCCATGTCAAGAACAGTGATCCTAATTTAAAAATAATATGAAGGTAAAGCAAAGCTGATAAATGTTTTCGTTCCGTAAAATATCGCTCACAGCTATACGCTTAGTTTATTGCAAAATTTTGACCTTCGTGATAAGTAATTTAAGAATTAAAAAAGAGTTCATGTCAATTACACCAATCATATGGACATTTTAAAGGCATAGCAAATGCTGATACATGTTTTCGTTCCTTTTTGAATGTTTGTATAACTGTTTTGTATAAATAAAAATATGCATAACTAAATATTAAGCTAGTGTACTAGTGAAAGTCCTATAATTTTATGTATTTTACATAGTGATGTTTGTGGCAAATAATTTTATGTATTTTACATAGTGATGTTTGTGGCAAATAAATTAGTTCTAAATTAGTCTATATTTGGTTTTCCTTATTTTATAATAGTTGATTAACAGTTTCGTAGTTTTCATGGATGAAAGTTTTACACAAAATTGGAAAAGTTTTCTTATTTTTTTTGTTTCCCGTATGTATAGGGGCAACTTATTATATACAGGGTTGCTCATAAGTGCGATATCTCAGTAAATATGAGTTTTAGAAGGAAATGTTTCCTATCAAAGTTTTTGGTGTTTAAGAGGTGCGTATTTTAAAATTATTATCCAATATACGGGGTGTGCCATAACAGTGTGGTAGTAACAAAGTATGTTTTTTAAAATAGAACCCCCCAATTTTTTTGCATATTCGGATTTATCGTCAAATTTTAATGTAATTTAAGTAAGATGTTTTACCTTAAAAATTTAGCGTTTTCGAATTATTTGGAAAAATATGACTAATTTTGACAGCATCAGGGTTCTACAAAAATTGGTGCTGTACCCTGACCTCTGGGATCGGAATCGGGATTCTGAGGCTCTAAGAAAACCTAATAAGCTACGTTTTGACGTATTTTAATTTAAAAAAAAGTCGTCTATAACCCCCAAAATATTCATCCGAAGTTGCATGATTATAAACCTCAATAACTTGTTTATTTCAAACGGAATACCCTAATTTTTATACCGTTTTGGGTTTTATCCTCAAATTTTAGGGCCAGTTTATGCAAGGTTTACCGTTTCCGAATTTAAAATTATTTTTATTCCTGTTGTTTTGTGTTACTGTTTTGGTTTAATGATACTGTATTAGCTAATAAAACTCTGTAGAAATATTGAGAGAGAGTCAATATCTTTTAAACTCTTGAAAATAATAAAAAATAAAATTGTAGTACTCTGTATCTCGGAAACGAAGCATATTTTGACCCACGTTTATAAGCACTTTTTTTCACAAAGTAACTTCGGCAACCACCCCCTAAAATCTTTCGCACTTATTTACAGACACCTCAAACAGCTCTTTTAGAATTTTAAATACGGTGAAGTTGCTTACATGAATATGCAGCAGTCAGGTGACGTGCTTCTTCTAGTTGCACAGTTCGTACTTCTCGAGCGCGCCCAGCCAGCAGCTCGTGTAAATAATATATATATATATATATATATATATATATATATATATACAGTGTGATTGACAAAATATGCCAACCCAAACCTGTATTTTTATGGAACATCCTGTATATTTTTGCATTTTTGGATTCACTGTTACATTTAGAATACAAGTATAGAAATTTGTATCAGTATCACTAACCCTTCTGCAGATATCGTCACTTTAGTACCAAAATAGAGTTAACTTTGGAATCCGATGCGAGCGTTGTCACCATGACTTTGTAAATCTGTTTATACCACTGACTATTAATAATAGTCTACTAACAAACAAACTGGGAAATTTTTCGAAAACATGTAAACTATACTGAATGATTAACTTACGCGAAATGTAATTTTTCTCAACTTTTCAAATGCAACACCCTGTATATTTTTCACATTTCGATTCCCCGTGAAAAGTAGATAGTAATTGATAATAGATTTCATAGCCATAGACGGACCCTTTTGAGATATTGACGCTTTATTTTAAAATATTGACATACAGAAGAACAAATAAAACAAAATCCAGAAAATAAGAAAATACGAATGGCAAATAAATTCTTTAACTGATAGGAAAACTTAATTAATAACTAAACAATAAAATAATTCTCTACACCTAAAAATAAATTGAACAAGTAAACATAAAAGAATAAAACCGTAAATTCAAATTAAATGTTCAAAATGCTGACCCACACCTAGCTAAACACTTTGCAATTCGCTCGGTAAACGAAAGATTCACTCGCAACAACATTAGAGGCGAAATGAATTGAAACGCAGCTCTAATTCTATTTTCATATCTTTGCTTGTGGTGGAGGATGTTGGTAAACTTTTCTTAACGTAGCCCCAAAGGAAGAAATCAAAGGGCGCAAGATCCGGCGATCTGGCTGGCCAGTTTTGCACACCACCTCGTCCTATCCACCTCACCGGATAATTTCTATCGAGATATTGCCCAACGTTGATTGCATAGTGTGGAGGGGCACCTTCCAGTTGAAACCACCTCGTACGAATATTATCTACCTCGATATTTTCCAAAAGTTCAGGTAAATCATTTTCCAAAAACTGTAAATATCTTTCTCGAGCAAGACTCTCATCAAATAAAAAAGGACCAACCACATTAAAATTGATTATACCACCCCACACATCAACTGACCATCGATGCTGGTGA
Source organism: Vesta saturnalis (assembly GCA_036346205.1). Lineage (NCBI taxonomy): Eukaryota > Metazoa > Arthropoda > Insecta > Coleoptera > Lampyridae > Vesta > Vesta saturnalis. The sequence continues at coordinate 2,769,174 of JARFJB010000472.1, forward strand.
TCAACAACTCTTAAGATGTGTGGGTTAGTATCTGAATAGTGATGATAGTTATGTGTATTAATATTGCCATTATTGTGAAAAGTTGCCTCATCCGTAAATTGAATGTTATTAACAAAATTGGGTTCTTCATTGACTTTAATAGTTACCCATTGGCAGAAAGATTCACGATATTTAGGTCTAGGTGTGTACTTAGCTCTCTGGTACTAATATGCGGATTTTCTATAAGAGATGCCACAACTTGAAACTCAATTTCTTCATTTGGGCTTGTTTTGCGCGCTTGGGATAACACACTTCCAGAATTTATAAATCTCAGATACATTCTTAAACGATTCTTTCCGCGGCTGTCTTCTCTCTGGGTATCGTTCACAGTACAAATGGGTAGCCAGCAAAGCATTTTTTTTGAGCTTCGTCGTAATAAAGATCATATCGACCATTTCTTCTTTGGAAAAATTCATTTTATACAAAAATTGACAAAAGACAATCAAAAACACACAAACTAATGGAACAATATTTTAATGATTATACAAACGTCAAAACAATAGATGCAATTGTTCCTCTTTATTACGAGCGGCTAGCCTACCTGATTTGTTTTATTGAATTGTATTGTCATAGTAAATTTATATTTTAAAATATTTTTACGTAAAAGCGTCAATATCTCAAGAAGGGTCCGTTTATGGCTATGAAACCTATTATCAATTAGTATCTACTTTTCACGGGGAACGAAATGTGAAAAATATATATTTGAAAAATTGAGAAAAATTACATTTCGCGTAAGTTAATCATTCTGTATAGTTTTACATGTTTTCGAAAAATGTCCCAGTTTGTTTGTTAGTAACTATTATTAATAGTCGGTGGTATAAACAGATTTACAAAATCATGGTGACAACGCTCGCATCGTGGTTCCAAAGTTAACTCTATTTTGGTACTAAAGTGACGATATCTGCAGAATGGTTAGTGATAGAGACAAAATTTCTATAATTTTATCTAAATGTGACAGTGAATCCAAAAATGCAAAATATACAGGGAGTTCCATTTAAAAACACAGGTTTGGTTGCATATTTTGTCAATCACCCTGTATATAACTAAATATTTTTAGAATGTAGGTCCAATAATAGTGTATTACCACAACAAAGTTTTTTTGATATCTCTAATAGCTAAGCAATCCTCCGTCCACGCAGTAGACACCCACCCTGTATATATATATATATATATATATATATATATATATATATATATATACACACAGGGACCATGAAGTTGGACACACATGGGAAAAATTTGTATTGTTAAAATTTCTGAAAACTCTATTGGTGGTTCGTTTCTGTATGTCTGACAATAAAATCCATTGTGACATTTGTCACGTGACCATAGATATGGCGAATTTTGAAAAATGTTAACTGTTATGCCGAAAAATGAAACCATGACCAAAAATGAAATCGAGCGATATAATCCTCTCTGGCAGCACTTGCACAAATGCTCCGTTTGAGATAGAGTATTTAAATTTTAATCATGTACTATTTTATTAATTATTTCAAATGTTTATAGAAATACACTCGAAAAATTTTCAAAACACTTTCGAGGACAAATGTACATTTTCAAATATTTCTACTTGCACCCGTGGCGTTCGTGAGAGGTGCCACAACTTTAATAAAAAGAATGGTGCGCCACTGACTTTTTCCGTATTGACATTTTGTACAAATCCGCCATCAATTCTGAATTAAATTGGTCTCTTGAATTTTTTTCGCAGGACGCACCGTTTTGAGCAAAAAATAAAACATTTTTATTGCAAATTTGTATTTTAATTTCTATTGATACATTATCTAGTGGGCTGTTGTCAATATTTTTAAATAAAGTAGAACCGTCTCGTCAAATTAAAATTTTTTCATTTCATTTGCTTGCTACACGATGTCAATAAGTGAATAATTTTCGTGTCTTGAAAAAAAGGAAAATTTTACAAATGAAGAAATGCCAGATATGCATTTTGCCTATGATTGAATAATGAAATAGTCTGCTAGCTCGACGATTGTATGCTAAGTTGTATCCAGAACTAGGATACCTCACCACACAATATTTGCTCACCAACGTTTATGCAACGAGCTGCTCACTGTGGCGCTCGAGAAGTACGAACTGTGCTACTAGAAGAAGTAGTTCTCGATATAGTCACCTGAAACAAATACACGAAAACATACTGAATAAGCAACTTCACCGTATTGTAAAATTTTAAAGAGCTGTTTGAGTTGTTTGTAAATAAGTGCGAAAGACTTTGGGGTGATTGCCGAAGTTATTTTGTGAAAAAAGTTCCTATAAACGTATGCCGAAATATGCTTCATTTCGAGATACAGAGTGTTTAAATTTGAATTTTTATTTATTTTATTAATTATTTCAAAGAGTTTTAAAATATTGACTCGAAATTTGCAAAACGCTTTGGGTAGGTTTTCAATAATTCTAAAAGTTTTATTATCTAATACAGTATCATTAAACCAAAACAACAGTACTAAAATAATTCTAAATATGCAAACCTACAACAGATGTTCAAATGGCCTCCTCACACGTGATAAAGAGTCAACTCTTTGCCTCATTGACTATCGTATTCTGAAATATTCCTACTGTATTTCTTATGGTCTCACAGCAGGCTGTAATTCGATTCTTAAGGTCTTCGACATTTTCGGCGGGATTAGTAAATTAATGACCTCAGAAAAGCCAAAATGCAGAAATCTAAGTGATTTAATTCAGGAGATCGAGCTGGCCAATGTTGCATTCCTTCCCTACCTATCCAACGATTTGGATATACTGTATCTAAGTGACGACATCCATTAATGCTAAAATGGGCTGGCCACCATCGTGCATAAACCATACATTGTCTGAGGTGCAGTGGAATTTCTTCAAGAAGTACAGGTAAATCTTCCTGTAGGAAGCGATGATAAGGTTTCCCGTTTAATCGTAATTGGAAGAAATATAGACCAATTAAATAATCGTCAAGTACTCCAAGCCACGTTTACTAAAATTGATGAAAATGAGCTTGAAAGATTCCATGTAGATTTTCATCAGTCCATAAGTGATTGTAATGAAAATTTTGTATAGAATCTCTGGAAAAACTTGCCTCGTCAGTAAACTAGACGCGGTAAGAAGTCTCGAGTAGTAGCGCCTGTACACGTTGAATATGAAACGGATACTATTGCTGCATATCAGCCATTTCCGCATTTGTAAAATGTTCCATTTTTGAAGAACCGAAAATCATTCGCTTATTGACATTAACTGTGCAGTAAACTAATAATGAAAAATGCTAATTTGACGAGATGGTTGTATTTTGTTTAAAAATATTCACAGCAACCTACCAGATAATGTATCAATAGAAAGTAAAATACACAATTTTCAATAAGAAATGTTTTATTTTTTGCTCAAAACGGTGCGTCCTGCGAAAAAACTCAAGAAACCAATTTAATTCAGAATTGATGGCGGATTTCTACAAAATATCAAATCGAAAAAAGTCAGTGGCGCACTATTCATTTTAATAAAAAAGTTGTGGCATTCTCGCACGAACGCCTCTGGTGTAAGTAGAAATATTCGGATCACCTCAAAAATGTACATTTATCCCTCCAAAGCGTTTTCCAATGTCCAATGTCTTTAAAACTCGTTGACATAATTCATAAAAATAAATAAAAATTAAAATTAAAACACTTTATCTCGGACACGATGCATATTTCGACTCATGAAGTTCGACAATCACCTCCTAAAATCTCTCGTACTTATTGACAAACGCCCTGTATATTGAAAATGTAAACATTCACCATTATTAAATTTATTATTTATTAAATTTACCCTGTATATTGAACTGCACATTCTGTAATTCTGTTTATATTGGACAAACACTCAACAACTTTGATATTAGATACAAAGAAACCATTAGATGTTACAAAAATATAAAGTAGCTTTCAAAACTAATACCTATGTTGTTAAACGTATCTTTAAAGATTCAACTAACGACATTGTGAAATTGGTATTTATAAATTGAATTGAACATTCAAACAACTCCTGACCATAGTGCTTTGCGCTTTGTCTCGATACACACAGAATATAAAGCTGCCTTTCTTTCATTACATTCGCAATTTCAAGCTCTTTACCATATACCTCAAACATTCCACGTACCAATTCGCCATTGATTCCTTGCACTGTCGTCCGCAGCGTCCGTTATGGCCAGGCCGATCCGAGGAATTCGTATTGTTCTTTAGTAATTAAATTAGCAGGCAGACCGGTTATTAGCCAAATCTGCCTAGCTGCACGATTTCGTTTACCTGGTTTCAGGTTTCTACTAGAAGCATCTTCACCAAGCTTTCACTATGTACATATATGTGAATATGATCACTTCAATAATTAATTATCGTACGTTAATATTTATGGTACAGTACTAGACATTTTTACAAACACAAAGGCACGCACTAAATATAAAAGTTAAATGGGTCTCAATTATTATGAAAAAAGTTTTTAACTACCTAGAAAAATTACATGTAGTATAATGAGCGACGTATTAATTTTGTTACTTACATACGACGCAGGGTATTATAAAATTTCAAAAACAAAGGGCATAAAAAGTAAAGTGATAAACGCAGGAGCGCGGTACAATATAAAGGCGACTTATTTCAAAGCACGCCACATAACATTCAATATTCACTGTATATGTAGGTATTTTAGGTTCAGAATATGCAGTGCATGAAATACACTTTGTACGTTATCTCGTGGACATCCATTGTAGATACACTGAACAATATCCCATGCATATTCAAAACAATGCCTATATACTGGGTGTCCAAAGCGTCACGCTACAAGATATTGTGGCTTCGCAGTTGATTTTCATTAAAATCATTTATACAAAAGTTATATGGTTCCAATACGTACACAACTTATTTATTTTAAATGGAACATCCTGTATACCATTACATTTTGGATAGCCTAATGAATAAGCTGTACATATAGAATGCAACGTTGCCAAGTTATTTAACAAAATGTCTTTTTCCTGAATGTAAGGTTAGCAATAAAATTAATTCTTGGATATTATCTAAGTTAAGACAAATTCGTTCAGGATATAATTAAGATAGGTGTATGCTTTGAAAAGATGTAAACGTTTTATTGACATATTGAATAGCGGAGAGAAGGCTCAGTGTGAAACTTTAGCATGTTCAACGTAATCAATTCTCTTATTTTAAATGGAACACGCTGTATATTTTGATATGGGCGAATAGTACTCTTAAAGACCTAACTTTTATCTAAATACACTGATCCCGCTAAAATTTATAACGTAACGATTTAATAGAATGCCATGATTTCAAGTCACAATACAAGATTAGTAATAGTAATAATTAATTTTATTAAATATTTTTAATAATAAACTAAACAATGTAATATTGAAATAATAAACAAACAATTAACAAGAACAAAAAGTAGGTAAGTCAAACATATGCAAATGTGCACTTAAAAAATTATAAATAAGGTTCAAACAAGCCTACTCCTTTCTCAATGCACTGATTCAATCGTTGTCGGTAGGAACGTTGTAAATTATGCAACATTTGTTGGGTTACATTACGAAACGCTTGTTGAATTCTTTCCCTTATACTTTCTCCAATAGTCGGCGATGTTTTATAAACTTCATTTTAATGTAGTCCCATAAAAATAATCTGTGAAAGTCAGATCGGGAATCTAGCTGGCCACCGATAGGCCCATAACGACCTATCCAACGATCAGGAAATTGCTGATTTAAAACTCCGTCACATCACGAGCCGAATGTTTTCTTCAATCGATGGTATCACGTTGGTTCGCAATAAATTTAAATAATTTACTGCATTTAAATTGTTTTCCAAAAATAGGGACCTAATAATTGTTGCCAATAATACCAGCCCAAACATTGAGACTCCATCAATACTGATTGTTTCTGTATCTAATTATATGTCGATTTTCCATAGCGTAATAATGACAATTATGTCTATTTACAAAATAATTGTTATCACTAGATTCGTCTGTCATCATAACTGTATTAAAAAATTATGTGGTTGTTGCAACCAACGACAGTAATTTAATCTATTTTCAAAATCATGTTCTCCAATGCCTGGTAGAATTGGATCTTGTATGGATGGTATTTATATTCATTAATTATATTGTATATTGTTGATTTCTGTAAATCATGTTTCACTGCAATTTTCTAATACTTATTTGAGGTTTTCTTGTATAGTTTGAAGCACCACTAGTTAAGTTTCCTCATTGTTTACAGGTTTTGGACAATTGTTCTTTTATATGTAATCGATCCTGTTTCCTCAAATCTATTATATATAATAAATATATATATATATATATATATATATATATATATATATATATATATATATATATATTAAATAACTTCAACGTTGCATTTTATATGTACAAATGTATAAATCGTTGAAAAGCTTATTATTCATTAGGCTATCCAAAAATGTAATGATATACAGGGTGTTCCATTTAAATAAATTTAAAATAAAAACAGTTTTACGAATCACCCTGTAGGTGCTAAAATATTTTAAGTTGTGCACGTATTGGAACCATACAACTTTTGTATAAATGCTTTTAATGAAAAATCAACAGCGAAGCCATAACCTTCCGTCGTGTGACGCTTTGGACACCTGACAGTGCTTCAGTGGTCAAATCATCTCGTCCGATCACCGAAGTTAAGCATTGTCGGACGTCTCAGTACTTACACGTGTGACCTCCTGCGAACACCGCGAGCCGTTGTAATTCCGGGTATTCACAAATAGAACCGGAAGACTTAAAACACATTCCTCGAGTGACCTCTGCGGTTTGCTACAGGGTATGAAGATCTCGGACTGGTGTAACAAACCATTAGGTAATCACACAATAAGTCTTATGGACTGCAGTGTCTCCGGAACCAGTTAGGTAGACGGACCCGAAGGAAAAAAATGTATTTTAGGTTAGAATATGTAACGTATATCTGAAATATACCTTGTACGTTATATCGTGTACATCCATTGTAGATACTCTGAACAATATACCATGTATATTCAAAACAACGCCTGTATATACTTTGAATATAATAATTTTATGTACTATGGATATGTATTCAATTATGTATCATGTATAATCAGGACGGAATACGTACATACAGGGTGAGTCAACGATACAGTAAACTGTGGCTTGATGGGTTTCTTTCTAACGTTTGACTTTCAATAGAAACGTACGCGTCTTCAGTCAAAGCGTAAATTAGCTACATGAATTAAAATTACACTGTACGTTTAAAGTATTTATCATAAGAACCGTCGAAGTAGAAAGCGAGACACACAAATTAAGCGATGTTTCAAATGACTTGAGACCGCCCGCTAGAGGTAAACACAATGGAAATGTATTCCTATTCCAGAAGTTACCAAACGTTTTGAAGGATTTTGAATGTTAACTGTGTTCCTTTTGGAAATCGTTTTTTCTTGTGGATGCAGAGGTTTTATTATTTAACAACAAAATCATTAATAGCTATGATTTATTATGACTTTCGACGTGGTCTAACTCAAGAACAATGCATCAGTCAACTGAATTCAACTTTTGGCGATGAAGCGCCATCCACAGCCACTGTATATTGCTGGTACACTGAATTCAAACGTGGACGTAGTTCGCTCACGGATGAAGTTAAAGAAGGTCGTCCAAAATCAGTCGTTGTGCCGGAAAATATCGATGCTGTGCGAAAACTAATTGAAGAAGATCGTCATGTGACATATCACGAAATCGAGAGATGTTTAAGCATTAGTATGACCAGCATACATAAGATTTTCCCGAACATATGTGTGTTCGGAGGCTGTGTGCACGTTGGATTCCACATTTGTTGACAGATGCTCAAAAAAAGGTTCGTGTCGATTGGTGCCGTAAAATGATTTCAAAATACAACTGTGGTGCATCCAAAGCGGTATACAACATCGTCACAGGTGACGAGTCGTGGATTTATGCGTATGAGCCAGAAAGAAAAGGCCAGTCCACAGTTTGGGTGTTTCAATGTGAAGCAAAGCCAACAAAAGTTGTTCGTTCTGGAAGCGTTAAGAACCAAATGGTGGCGTTTTCTTCACGAAAACCGGTCCTGTGGTAACTGTGGCTCTCGAAAATCAAAAGACCGTTAATTCAGCGTGGTATACGACCATTTGTTTGCCTGAAGTTTTCGGTAAATTGAGAGAAACCAACCCAAAACGACGAATCATTTTGCATCACGACAATGCCAGCTCACACATCACATGCAACAAACGAGTATTTGGACACACAAAAGATCGAATTGATGGGTCATCCGCCTTACAGCCCCGACTTGGCACCCAATGACTTCTTCTTGTTCCCACTAATTAAAGATAAACTGCGTGGACAACGATTTTCATCGCCCGAAGAAGCAGTTGAGGCCTTCAAAACGCATGTTTTAGAGCTACCATCTTCTGACTGGACAAAGTGCTTTGAAGGGTGGTTCAATCGCATGCAAAGGCGATTATTTTGAAAAGCAAAAGAATATTTTTCATCAAATTCATTTGTTTATTCTTTCTATTCTCAATACATAAATAGCAACCCTCATATTAGTAAACAATAGAAACTGGTTTATGCATATCAATTCCTTTTAATTACCATTAATGATTTCGTTGTTGCACATTTGAAAATGAATGAATTATATTAGGTAATAAAACCTCTGCATTACACATAAAAAAACGTGATAATTTCCAAAAAGGAACACAGGTAACACAGTTTGGTAACTTGTGGAATAGGATTATAATTCCATTGTGTTTACCTCTAGCGGTCTTGAGTCATTTGAAACATCGCTTACGTTTGCGTGTCTATCGCTTTCTACCTCGACGGTTTTTATGATAAATAGTTTAAACGTATAGTGTAATTCTTAATTCATGTCGCTAATTTACGCTTTGACTAAACCGTGTACGTTTTATTGAAAGTCAAACGAAAGTCAAACGTTAGAAAGAAACGGCTATATATTCGAGATGTCTCAGTGTAATAAAGCGCTAAGCCGAAATACAAAATCTTTATTTTTAATAGCTATAGTAAGTGTGGGCATTTAAGCTATTCTTGACTATACATAGTGCTCCAAAATACAGGACAAGACAAAGTTAGTATTATTACAGAACCCCTGTATATCAATCCAATGTTTGGATCCTATGTAATTATAAAACTTTATTTATGTAGGTTTCATACATGTAAAATTTACGGTTTTTGAAAATATTCAAATTTTATCAAAAATCGAATTTACAGGTATAATTTTATTGTGTACCACCTTGTGTTTTGTTAGGAAACCTTTTATATTTGGACCATCGAAAGACCAAGCTTAAGCCTATGCTCTGAAGAAGAAATATTAGAGATAAATGCTACAGTGTTTAAAATATATGTTCAAACCTGAAACCCTGTATACATTCTAGCTGTGTTAAAGAGAATAAAAACCACACAATTCTTTATAAGTGTGTCATATACCTCCCTCACCCTCTCACTCTCTTTCTCTCACTGTTTTCGAGTTATTTTGATTTTCCTGTATTATTCAATATTTCAATGAACAATGAAAATAATTTTCCACATGACACATATTTCACCTGTCAACTGTTGTTGCATTTTAGTATCCATTTAAGATTATGAAAGTTTTATGTGTTCAGTAGTAAAATAATAGATAAAAGTGAATTAATTTATATGGTTTATGTGTTACAGAGGCTCAAAAAAGTTGTCTTCTTGCTCAAGGATTATACAAAATGAAGATCGACGCCAACTCACTCGGCTCACTTTGTGAGTGAGAGATTATAGGATATACTCATGAAGAATTGTGTGGTTTTAATCCTCTTTAACACAGGGCGTTCTATTTGAGAAGTGATATTTTTGAATTGCAGTTTCACAGGTTTGAACATATATTTTGAACACCTTGTAGCATTTATGCCTAATATTTCTTCTTTTTCAGAATGTAGCAAGCTTGGTATGTATATATTCTAATGAACTTTGCAGAATGATAGTACATTTGTTTGTTTGACTTAATTCATAATTTACATGGATTCAGTAAAATGCATTTTCTCAAAACGTAAGAGATATTGATTTACAAGAGTACCTTTTTGTTGCTAAATGATAGGAGAATGAAACTACTATAGTAAAATTCCAAAATTGTCAATACTGTCAGAAATTGTGTTAATTTAGAATATTAATTTTGGCTTTACCTGTACAATAAAGGTACAATGAATTCCAGCTAAGTGTCAAAAATGCCTTTCTATGAGGTAGTTAGTGTCTAAATTTCATGGTAATGAAAGAACCGGTTTAAAAATTATCATTGAAATTCAATTTTAACTTTTGACTTTGAAGGCCGATAACTCCATAACGAAGACAGATAGGAAAAAATTCAAATCAAGACTAGCGTTATTTTGAGCCGCTCTATACGTCCTAGAAGTTTTGACCACACCTTTCTGGACACTGTATATATATATATATATATATATATATATATATATATATATATATATATATATATATATATATATATATATATCACACACACACACACACACACATATATATATATATATATATATATATATATATATATATATATATATATATATATTATATATATATATATACACATATATATATATGAAATTTTTTAGTAATTATTTTTGAGCTACAACCCAAACAACCATTTTTTTAAATGGCAACTATCGTCGCTATGGACTTATTCGATGGCTTATTTTTTGTTTTCAAAAATTTGTTATTCACATTTTCCCATTTGTGTAAAATAGCTATAAAAGTCTCTTTATAACTTTTCGTATTTTGAATATTAAAAAGATATAGCCGATTGAAAATTTGGACGATTTTAGTTATTTTCAGATATCTTAGACAGTTGGCAACAATGTTGAATTTTCTTATCGGTATTTGAAGTATCATGTAATTCTGCCCAACTTTGCTAATTTAACGACTCTGTATCTCTTATAATAACAAAGATAGCCACAGAACATGGGTAGATTCTAGACACCCTATATATATATATATATATATATATATATATATATATATATATATATATATATATATATATATATATACCGAATGATATACAGGGTGTTCCATTAGAAAAAACTAACTTTGCCCTGCTTTTTTAGAACACTAAGTATAGCCAAGAATAATTATATTTTATTAGCAAAGTTTTCCCACAAAGCACCAGTTTACTTTACTCTACCGTTGACTCACCCTGTACCTATTTTGTTCCGGAGCTATATCCAATTATTTGATTATTCGAATCAGGTCTGGTCCTAATTAATCCGAATAATTGGAGTTCTACTGTATTTAAATACTAAAGTGGACATATTAGATTAATTGGTAACACTTACATGTCACCAAACTTTTAGACAATTTTAAATCGCACTTATTATTTTATGTTTGCGATATATTTCAGTTCTTTTTAAAAAGTGTTTAGTCCTGTGTAATAAGTAATTTACTAAATTACAAGACATGGGGTAGATCCGCCATCGGTTATAATATCTGCGTTTGTTGATTAACATATACAAATCAAATTAATTGATACACTGAGTGTTTAAATTGAATTGTGAATTGACTAGATTTTTTAACACTGTTTGAACCTCTGCTAATGACACCTCGTCATAGCTTTGTCCAATAATAATAATAAATAATAATGCGATAATTAAATGAAAAATTTCTTTCAAAATACAATACTAGAATAATATGAATGAAAAACATTTATAAACAATTATTTTAGTTAAATTTCACAGTACTATCATTAGAATTAGAAGAATCAGACAAATAAAAAACTTATTTTATTCATTTTACGTCTCAACTAGTTCCTTTTACACAGATACATCGTAATTTAATAGAATTATTGTGATATGAACAGTGCAATATTAATAAATATGACATATAAACACATTGCGACTTTGTGGGCTAAAATTCTCCTTCCGCCAGACCGTCTATTGTCATGGCAGCCACAAGTGAATGCGTGCCAAATTTGATTTAGTTCTGTTAGAGTAGTTGTAAATTTCACTTCACGCATAACTAAATTTTTAATAAAATTATGAAATCAATTACGTTATTTTGTGTTAAAATTATTCATAGTGATACATTAAATAAATATAGAATTCCTAATTCGTTGAGATATGCCATGACTTCTTGGCACATTATAGCGAGGCACCCTTGGCATAAAAGTAGAATTTAAATGTTTCCTTTAATTTTTGTTTGATATTGTACACCATATAGAGTGAATGTCACTTGTGTTAAACCAACTGTTTAAGATAAGGTAAGTAATTTTTTCTTGTCTCCACAAACATATTTTATACATTGCTGAATCTAGAGCTGTAATCTGTCAAGATAGCAACTCCTGATATGTGCAGCTATTATTACATTAAACTTCTAGTTCTATTTACACAATGGGCATAAGATAAAAAAAATTACCAAAAAAATCGATGATCTGTTTGTGAAGTCTTTTGCTTTCTTTGGGCACATAATGTTAAATCCAACTGATTTCCGCCGCTAGCACCAGAATACCACGAGAAATAAAACGTACCTGAATTTAATAATTTTCTAACCTACAAAACCCACCGATTAAATCTGTTAAACAACATTTACAATTACCTCAATTATTCTCTCTTCATTTTGTTGATAATGTAAAGGAACAAATTGAGTTTGAGTTATTCTAAAAATTTCGGAATCGCCTACTTTTCCAATCGAGAAACAACCAGTAATCATTACAAGATACAATACACTTGAATCACCAGCATTTAATTGTAACACACCTAAACATCCGTAAGCATCTAGTATTTTCGTATATAATTTTTTCACCGTTTCCGTCTCTTGGGAAGCTGTAAGAATCAAAATTAAAACAGAAATGTAACAGATCTAAATTACTCACAAAGAACAGCAACTGCCTGTGATTCAAAAAGCAATGTTTCATCTTTACTGCGATGTTCTAAAAGGATACTATGTGGACTAGGAGGTTTAGATTTCTCTAACACCCGAAAACCTTTGTACATCGCCATTCTTCTATATTTATTATTAGTTTTCACATAATTTTAATATAAAATTTATTAAACTTAACAATAAAAAAAAAAGGTTATCACGGATCCTGGTGATGGTTACAAGAGATTACAGTGACCAAAATTCACTTCATTAGCGAAATTGCATTGCAATGAATGCAAACGTGCGTATGTAAATAATGCATAATGGTGTAAAAATAATGTTTTAATTTATGATTTATGCCTATTAACAAAAATAAACAATAAATAATTAAATTAAAGCTTTATAGTTCATAATTTGAGAGAATTTGACATTACCACACACGCATGCGCTGTGACACATGAAATACAGAAAAACTGTGTGGGTTACATTCCACGAGTATTTAGTATAAACAATAACCACTAGGTAGTGCCACATTTCATCAAACTACACGAAACAAAATACATCAAAAGTAATTTTTATTTTATATACAATTACTCGTTAATGGATTATTAGGCAAATCTCAATTTGGTCATGCCGTCACTTCGGTAAAAACGGGTGTTTCACAGGGCCGGTTTAACTCTATTGCCGTTCTTTTTAATACTGTATATTAAATTAATACACTCAGTTCCAAAGAAAAGTGACGTACTTGATTTATAACCTAACATTAATGTCTTATATTTTTCAAATCCGTGGGCCGGTTTAATCGGTAATTCCTTTGCCTTAAAAAAAATTACATAGGTGGAATTTTTTTCGAATTCTCCTGGATGGCAGTGAAAAAACGCGAACCATGTCGTTTTCTTAATTTTTAAATCACCCTGTGTTAATCAAGCAATTGTATTTGAAACACGCTTCATTTACGAGAATTTTGTTTTTTTATTCATTGATTTATATCTAAATTTGTCCGAATTACAGCATTTTTGCCAAAACCTAACATTTATCCCACAAATTTATTTTATTGTAGGATCACATTGCCTTTGAAAAACAATTGCCGTTGCCATAGCAATGAATTTATTGTATGCCTCCATATTTGACCATTTGTCGTTGTGTCATTAATTATTAAAAAAAAGTGTTAGTGACAAAAATCAGTAATCAGAATTTAATAACAGTATGCGAAAGTTTTAAGGGTGGGTCGGTTATGGTGTGGAGAGGGATTTTAATGAATGAAAAGACATCCTTTCATGTTTTTCGGTTAAGATGGTCGATCACAGTCCAAATCTACATTGACTTTTCACTGCGGTATGTATTACTTCAAACAGAGTTAGTGGGCAATAGTTTTATATTGATGCAGGATAATATCCGACCACACACCGCAGTAATAGTGCGAAACTTCTTAGAAGCTACGGGTATCACCATATTACAGTAGATTGCGAGGAGCTCCGAAATGAACCCTACAGGACATTTGTGGCATAAATTCGGGAGAAGGGTACGTTTTCGCGAAAGACCTCCGTAAAGTATCGCAGAAATGACAGACGCATTAGTGGAAGAATGGGATCATATACCAATGGAAACGATAAGAAACCTAATTTCTAGTATGCCGCGTAGAATAGAAACTCTTAGAGTAGAGTAGGTACGTCATATTAGAGGCTTTGAAAAAATTCCACCTCTGTAAGTTTTTTTTTTGAAAAGTAAAGAAATTACGTATCAACGAATAAAAAAATTTAAAAATCGGCCCACTGGTTTGAAAAATATGTATTTAAATGATAAAATTTCTCGCAGTATCACTTTAATCATGGACATAAACCAGTACAACTTAAATTAACTAGTATAAACAATTTTAATTTAGTATCCTTTTATTGTATTGTGACTAAATGCTTTTGAATAGGCGTTACTAACAAGTTTGGCAATTTGGTACAAGGTTATTGGTTTTTTTGGATTTTGAAGCATCCATTAGCTAACAACATGATTGTAATAAGTTTCATAAGGGTTAAACACAGTTCGGCCCAAAGTTTAGAGCTTGTGCGAAGTATGGGGTAGGGATGTGAGATCAGTTACTGGAATAGATATATGACTGTCACGCTTATCAAACAGTAATAAAACTGGGTTGCGCTTAGATGGCCTTACATGATCGATGAAGTGTTTCATGTATTAAATAAATTTTTCTTCGTTAGACCAACCTAAGGGATTGGCAGTTTCAATCGTTTATGACGGAGCTCTGTTCAACATATTGTTTTAAAATGAACTTTCGGAAATATTAACATGTGTGGTACGTGGTTACCTGTAGTATTTATACCGGCAATCATAATTACATTGAATTTGCTAAAGTGCTATAATACGCTGTGGAACATGAACAGTGGTATTTCTAGTTTCGTCAACCTTATAAATATTGTTTGGTGAAAATTTGCACTTTTCTTGACAGATTTTAAGCTTGGTAAAAATTCATCAACGTTCTTATTGTTAAAACTGGTAGAACGCGACAGGCTAGTTGCCTCTGCTTTTCTTAAAGATAAGTTTGCATGCCGTTTCAAATACTATCGAAGCCGCTCTCTGCCCGATCTTTTCTCCACCTTCGTATTATCTGGAATTTTTTTGTTATTCTTCTTCATACTAATAAGCTAGCGCACGAATTTTTTGTTCATTTAAACCATAATGTAGTCGAGATAAGAACAGCAAATATTCCGGTAGCTGCTTCTCTTCTTACACGGTAAATACATTTTTTAAAGCGTTTGTAGCTGAATATTCGAAGTTAGGTTCACTGGATTCGCGATGTATCTTGATGTGGCGTGCTAGAGTTGATTTACTAATCTTATGTAGCGCTGTCGCATCTCTATTATTATTAAAGACAGTATTTATGGCTAGTTAAACATTTGAAACATCAACGACTTCCCTTTTATTGCCTGTTTTACTTCGAACTAAGGTTCTTGCAGATTTCTGCCCTAACGTACATGTTACGCATCTGGACTGATTTTTGTCAATATCTATTTCTTAGGTTAGAAAATTCAGGTTCTGTATACTACCAGAAGAATAAGAAGACGTTAAACTATAATCTTACATAATTCAATTTTCCAAAAGCTCCTCTTCTCATCCGTAACAAACACAGTCAAAAGTCGAAATAAGTTAAATCTGCACTTGACTCACAGAATATTCACACACAGATTATATGTCTTTGTCGTTCTACCACACGGCATTTAAGCCAGAAAGTTGTAATTACCCAACTTTTGTCACCGCGGGCGGCGAATTAAAAAAGACGCTATTCGTTACGGGAATTGTAATTGAGTTATACATGCAACAAAACGAGGTAGGACTAGGTACGTCATATTAGAGCGCAACGAAAATAATTGTACTTAAGAGGGTTCAGCAGTGACACTCAAGCAGGTATACGCGTTGTCGTCGATGGCTTCTTTTCGAAAGAAACTACTATTAACGCGAGAGTAACCCATGGATCAGTGATACCTTCCACACTTTTCCTGCTGTACATAAATAACCTTATTGCCTCAACAACTAACCCGATCCATTACTTTGAGGATGACATCAGTCTACATTGTAGTTTTCCTCAGTTTTCCCACAACAATAAGTCTAGCCAGGACGTTAAGGTAAAACTGGTAGCCTCAATCGATAGTGACTTAGAATGTGTCCTTGAATGGAGAAGGAATAGTCTACTCACGTTCAACGCCGACAAAACGCAGTATTGTCTTGTGTCCGCCAAGAAAGACCGATCATTTCCTGCTGTAAATATGAATGGCTTAGAACTCAAGCTTTAAAACTACATTTTTGTGTTAGGGATGTCCGTATAATCGAACCTTTCATGGGTTGACCACATTTTGTCAGCCAGCAGAATAGCTGCCCGTAAACTGGGATTTCTATACATATTTTCTATTCACATTCATATTCACACATCGCAACAACCCTTTTACTGTATAAGGCTCAAATTCGCCTCAACTGGAATAAAATTCCCACCTCTGGCCAGTGCTCCCCAATACGCCCTTGATATGGTAAACCGCATCCAAAAAGAGCTATAAGGCTTATAAATGACCCGTCTCTGACTTCTGACCTACAGCCTCTTGAGCATAGAAGAATAGTTTCGGTTCTTTCCTTGTTCTATCGCTATTACCATGGCAAATGTGCCTCCGAAATACACTCCTTAATACCTTCGCAGGCCATCTTCGCTAGGAACACTCGGTTTGCCCATTCACACCATAATTACGCACTCAAAATTTCATCGTGTCACACTAAACGGGCTCAATCTACATTTTTCCACACGACGACCAAATTGTGGAATTCACTACCCAGTTCCTGTTTTCCTCCAAACTTTGACTTAAGTCAATTTAAGCTAGCCATTCATAAACATTTCTCGGCAGCCAAACAATATCCCTAACCACTCCCAGTGTTCTTGAGTGCTTTAGCACGTTAGGCAAATCTTAGCCTGTTCGGGAATACTATAAGTAAAAAAAAGGTATGTTTATTTTTAAAACCATACAAATAAATCTATAACATTGTATTAAATGGTTTCTATGAAGTACATTATTACCTACCAACTGCTGACCCTTACATATATTAAACTCAGTAAGTGTTCATATATAATACCATAAGTGCAAGAAAATTAATGAATAATTTAATATCTAATCACGAGTGCTTGTTAAAGTCGATTCGGGTAGGAATGCTTTTTGTGAGATTTATTAAGCACAAGTGTTACACAATTTTGAGAAATTATACAATAATTTCCTTCTCACGAATCGTATTCAATTAGAAGATTGCATTTCAAAAAACTAAAAATTTTATATTCATAATTTGGAATTTAGCCGGCCAAAAATTATGGTTATCAATAGAAATTAATTAAAACTCTTAAATCAGAAGTTCACTAAAATGACATTTGTACTTGTAAATATGTTATTAATTATAGTTTTATTATTATTAAATACAAAGTATGTAATTAGGTATGATCTTTAATAACGTGATATTAATTATTGGAAGGTAATTAGTGGAAGAATACCTGTTTAATGTAAATGCTAGATCCATTGCATTCATATTTAGCTGCGGCTCTACGTTTGTGTTTTCGATTTGAAAATGCCTGGAGAATTGTTAAACGAACATTTCCGAGAGCTTGTATTTAATGAGTACGAATGTTTTTGTCGAGAAAAAGATAATTTTGGACAATTGCGTAACGTTGAGGTAATGCAAGAAAGAACCCTCCGTTACCTAAAATTGTCTGAAGACCTCGTAAGAAGTTTAGAACAGATGATATACCCAAAGGTCAAAAACATACTATACGAGAAATCATTTATGAGAAATGTGCTCCAAAGGAAGTGGTTACATTAGGAACACTCAGGAAAACATTATCAGAAAAAGAGTTACTTGTAGTTCCTCTGCCAACCGTAAGCAAAATATTGAATAATATTGGTTTCTAATTTAAAAAAGATTGCAATCGACGAGCGCTGTGCTAGAAAGAGAATGCTGCATCTGCATGAGAACAGTTTTTAAAAAAGTACGTACATAATATGCAATCATCATCTGTACTAGTTATATTCCAAGATGAAACGTGGTCCTCTATAGAGGATCACAGAAGAGGTCTTGGCAAGAGGATACGCCACAAAAATGTAAAAAATACAAATCATTCTTCTAATGGTAAAATGTTCATCTTATTACAAGTCGAATATCAAGATGGTTTTATAGAAAATAGCAGTTCAATATCCACTGCGCAATTGCTTGATTACCACGATAACATGGATGCAGCAACCCTTGAGAGGTGGGTAGTTGCTCAGCTATTACCTAATCTACAACAACCGTCTTTAATTGTTATGGACAATGCATCATACCATTCACGTGTTGTAGAAAAAATGCAATCTAGTTAATGGAAAAAGGAAGCGTTGTAAAAGCGGTTAAAAATGAAAAATATTGCTTTTGAGGACACAGATCCTAAAATAGAACCTTTCAATCCGACTAAACAGCATAAATATGAAAAGTAATACGTTACAGACATTATTCGCGAACACGGCATTTAATATTCAGATTACCATCATATCACTATCAGTTCAATGCGATTCAAAATGTTTGGGGAATTTGCAAGTCATACTATGATCAGTGCATAGGTAGAAATGGTTACTCCGAAGACGCTGTAATGCAAATGTGGGAGGAGTCGTTGAAAAAATATGATAGTGAGGTGTGAAAAAAAAAACTATTTGCATACTGAAACAATAACATATATAATAATAATAATAATATGTGTGCGAAACAGCTCTCGAAGTAACGGTAGAACCACTATTAATTTCGGTAACTGATAGTGCTCCAAAAGACGTGGATGAAGAATCTTACAGCGTAGAATGGATATTAATTTTGTGTATGTACATATTTTAAGTTGTGTTACATTTTAATATTATTTTTGCTTTTCTAAATAATTAAAACATGGCATTAAAACATTTTGAAGCTTCAGATTTGAACATCAA
This sequence comes from Vesta saturnalis, assembly GCA_036346205.1. Taxonomy (NCBI): domain Eukaryota; kingdom Metazoa; phylum Arthropoda; class Insecta; order Coleoptera; family Lampyridae; genus Vesta; species Vesta saturnalis. The sequence continues at coordinate 2,788,529 of JARFJB010000472.1, forward strand.
ATTTATATATTTACTGAGAATTGCATTTCCGTGATTTTAAACAAATCACTGCACTTTGTTCTTGATAATAAAATAGTGGGCTCTGTCAAATATCAAAAATTAAATATTACGGACGCAATGTAAATGACAGCCTAATTGAATATACAACTTCTAGTTTTTTGAAATACAATTCTCCAATTGAACACCATCGTATGATTTTTCAAAACTGTCTATAACACTTATGCTTGATAAATCTCACAAAAAGTATTGGTGCGCGAATCAACTTTATCAAGCACTTGTGATTAGACATTAAGTTATCCAATAATTTCCTTCACTTATAGTATTATGTATGAAAAGGATAACTTAGTGAGCTTAATATACGTAAGGGCAAGCAGTTGGTAGGTAATAATGTACTTGATAGAATTATAAACTATTTAATATAATGTTACAAATGTATTTGTGCGGTTTTAAAAATAAACGCAGCAGTTTGAGTGTCACTGCTTAGTAGAATTATTTTAATTGTTCTCTAGTATGCCGTACCTAGTCCTATATGTTTTTGTTGCAGATATAACTCAATTACAATGCCCGTAAAGAAAAATGTATTTCTTAATTCAACGCCCGCGGTGACAAAAAAAGAGAATTACAACTGTCTAGCTTAAATTCCATGTGTTAGAACGACAAAGACATATACTCCGCCGTACTGTGTAAATTCATATAAGCGCTAAGCCCAAATTGAAAATCATTCATTTTAAAGGCCGTATCTGCACACGCTTAAGACTCCATTTTAAGATTGTTGCTCTCCGAAAATAGAGGACGTATTTAAACCTTTTGCCCCAAGGTACATGCGTTTCGAGGTACAACACTCTCCCCTGCAATTAAAAGAATTTGAGAAAGATTTGTGCCAGAAAGTTGCTTATTATAGACGGCATTTTAACAAAAAATCACTCTGTGACTTTAAAAATTAATTAGCTGTTTAAAACTGATCAGAGATATATCGTTATACTGATATTAATGCGGCATTTAAAATATTTCATAATTCTTTTAAGAAACTATTTGACGTTCACTTCGCATTGCGTATACACGTTGCATTATTTTCCAATTCCTCTGATAATTGGATAAATAACGAACTACGGTTGGCGAGCTATGAGCTGATTTATTTTAATTAATTAGAGTCTATCCAGAACTTCGATAGGTCAGATGTACAAAATACCATAAAGCTTTAGTCCGAAATAATAAAAAACGCTTTTATGAAAGTAAAATATTTAATAGGAGCAATCTAACGAACGCTGTTTGGATTTTAACAATAAAAATAAAACGCACAGAAATATGAGCTTATTATTTTTTTAATGGAGCGTAAGTTCAAGATCCTGCAAAAGTAGCTGATTGTTTAAATAACCATCTCTTTCAGAATGCAAAAAAAACTAATTCCATCAGTGAGAGACCGTAAAATTTCTCCAAAAGGAAACCCGTGTTCCTTAGAAAATAAACTCTATAACAATTCCAATTTACTGTACTTAATTCTTTCGCATCCTAAATACAAATTGTACGTTAGTTAATACGGGGGTTCTCTCAAGGCTCAATTTTGGATTCAGTTTTGTTCTCAATGTATGTCAATGACATAGAAAGTATTAGCTATACTAGTAAGTATACATTTCAAAAAATGTAATTATTCCAAAACACACACACCCACACACGCACGCACGCACGCACGCACGCATGGTACAAGACACTGTCGAGGATGATTTCAGGAGGGTCTCTACTTTGCTATGACAAGTGTATTATTTCTTTGTTATAGTACTTTCTGAGCGAGTACAATGTTGGACCAAAAACACACACGGTTGAACTAATTTTCTAAAATTAGTATAGTTTTGCTGTCGATGAAATCGTGTCTGAAGAAGGGATCAGATTTTTAATAGCGTATAAAGTCACTCAATCATTAGTAAAATCGGCTACACTGTACCAAGACATTCTCTATTTCATGCCAGACGGTACTAACAACTTACGGTCTTCTTGAATTTATGAAAGCATCTATATTTGTTGATATTTCGTTTTTTGGGGAACAGATGTTTGTTACTTAACCCTTATGTTACCATTAAAAATTACAACCTCTGTCTACCGTTGAGGGTACCCTGGTACCTCTATACAATTTTCCTAAACTGTGGATTTTAAAATTTCCATTATAATCTACGAAGTAAAACCATGCAATAACATTTGTAGTAATCACAATAGCTAAATATGAGGTCATTTAGTAATTCTTTAATTACCGGTTTATGTCATTCTCTATAAGCGCCTTAAAGATACGTAATTTGTGTTCATTATCAATTGCAAATACTATGACAATAAATATTTTTTTTGTATTGAATTGCTTGAATAGTTTTTGGAATTCATATCTACGGGTTCTATTGAGTTATACTTTACCACAATGGCACGGAACAACCAATCAAATTGTGTATTGTCCACCACCCACCTAATTTAAAATTTTCTTTGTAGGTAACCAATTTACATCATATCAGTTGTGTTTTTCAATAAGTCTAGTGTTTGAATTTTTGTTGTAATTGTGCGTTACATATACTATACTTTTATAATAAATTTAAAATGAGTGCAGATGATCCTAATGCTATGCCGGGAAGTTCTAAACAAAATGTTCCATTGTTACGGTAAGTTTTATTATACGTGTACCTATAAACCTATATGCCTATGTATTTGATTTCAATTACATTCCTATTGACTAACTGTTTACTTTGTAGCAGTTCATCAGAAAGGAAAAATGCTAGGAGAAAATATGAAGCATTACCTCTTACTTCTAAAGGGACTATCAATTTAACTAATTTATCAGAAGATCAAATTGATATGTTATTCTCATTGTCGGATGAAGAAGATGACCCTTTTACGACTGGCTTCCTCCATCCGCTAATTATCATTAGCAGATGATTGTTCGCAATTGATAGGTAGAGACAAAACTGTATGGCAAGCTAATCCACTCCCTGTGGCACAAACGCGGGCACATAAGATTATTCGTCAAAAAGGTGGACCAATTCGAAATACAAATCTCCTTACTTTTATTGGGGTATTCAACCTAATACTTACAGAGAATATGCGTATGTGTATTATAAGAGAAACCAACCGAAAAGTTAATCAAATTTTTCGCCGACATAACGAAACGTAACCTCAAAAAACTCCAAAAGTCTGCCAAGATGTTACTATTGATGAGTTCAATGCTTTTATTGGTATACTAATAACAGCAGGAGTACACCATTCCAACATAGAACATGTAACAGAGCTATGGATAACCGACGCTTTGTCTCTTTATAGAGCAACTATGAGTAGAAATAGATTTGAGAATCTTCTACGATTTATTCGATTCGATAACTCAAATACAAGACAAGATCGACAAAAAGACGATAAAACAGCAGCGATTAGGGATCTGTGGATTATGCTAAATGATAGCTTGCTTAGTAACTTCAAACCGTATGAAAATTTAACTGTGGATGAGCAGTTATTTCCATATCGTGGTAGGACGCGTTTTACGCCGTACATACAATCAAAACCCGCCAAATACGGCATAAAGGTGTTTTGGGTGGTAGTAATGTTGGACAAAGAACGGTAATAGATTTATGCAGATTTTTCAAGGGATCAGGACTAACGTCACCACCGACAATTTTTTTACATCACTGCCTTTAGCTCGGCATCTAAAATCTCTTGGGCTAACGTTAGTTGGAACACTACGGCATAATAAACCATACATCCCAAAGGTACTACTAGCTTCAAAAGACAAGGAAATAACATCGTCACAATTTGCATTTCGAAAGGATGCTACACTATGTTCATACGTACCGAAAAAGAATAAGGTTGTTATTCTTTTATCTACCATGCATTCCACGGGCGAGGTAGAAAAACGTAATCTAGAGAAGAAAACCAGAAATGATCAGATATTATAATGCAACAAAATCCGGGGTCGATACAATGGACCAAATGGTTGGAAAATATTCAACCAAAAGAAAAACAAACCGATGGCCACTTGCATTTTTTTATAACATAATTGACATTGCTTGTTTAGCTTCTTATATTATTTATGAAGAAAATAATTCAACAGTGGTCAAAAAGACTGATTGCCGTCGAACCTTTCTGAAAACAGTTGGAAAAGACCTTTGCCTTCAAACAATAATCCAAAGAAGTCAAATACCTCATATCAACCGGTATTATTTAAAAAAAAACAGCAGTGAAAGAGATTCTTGGAAGGCGAATTGATGTACTACAAGAACAAATCGGTGAAACACAAGAACGTGACGCATCTGGTAGAATTAAAATCAACAACAAACAAAGTGTCTTGATTTTACAAATTAATGTAGAATTGTTTTTTGTTTATATGTGCAGATTAATTAAATAATTAAATGAAAAAGTTGTTTTTATAATAAATTAAATGTGACGAATACTTAAAATTATACAGTGGTACCCAGGTACCTCTAACGGTAGATAGTAGATGGTTATCTTAACATGCAATAAAACTATTTACCTTAATTTCTTTTTTTTTAATTTTTATGAAAATTGCGTGTAGAAAAGGATTTGTGGACATGCCACGAAATCTCAATACTGTACTACATTTGTAACCATAGTTGTGGCATTTTTACAATGAAAAAGTATCCAGGTAGCACCAATGGTAACATAAGGGTTAATGCAGCTTTTCTTTTTACTGAAGACCAGCACCTCTTAGTAAAACTAATAAGTTAGAGTGATGTCTTCTAAGATTTTCTTCAATATTCTAATCACCTTCCGATTCTTTAGTAGTGCTTTCGTTTATCTCCACCTCTTTTTCGACAGTTATACATCAGATGATGTAATGAATAACATTACCTTTCTACAGATTTCAAAAATTGTTTTAAATGCTCTAGTAAAGTCAAATGTTGATCTTGCTCATGTTTAGCGGTGAGAAGTTTTCGCCGTATCTGATAGAATATCTGCAATGTCTATCCAATGCTGTTGCATAAAGGGAAGGTTATACCATACTACTTTTTAAGTGCTGCGTACTCCAAAATATATAGGAAAGAGAAAGACAGCTTAGTTTTCAATTATAGATATTTGTTTCAAATTCCTCAAAGTGTAAAATGTTGCTACAGACTTTATATCCTGTTGCTTCAAACGAATCGGAATACCGCTATTTCTGCATGTACCTTCATTTTCGTCATCTGCAGCTAATTATCTCAACTTATCTTTCGTGATATCCTCAATACCCAAAATTTAAAATACAATTTTGACAGACTCCATAAAGCTTTATGTCTCCGCTCATTTGACTTAGTTTTAGAAGAGCTGACTTTACTTAGTTACCATTTAAGATCAAACGTGCTGTAATAAACATGAAAATACATGGTGTAGTAGGAGTGATTGTAAGTGAAAGAGCGCAAAAGGTGTGTTAAACAGCATGATTTGGTAATGTAGATTAGAATGGATGTAGAATTTCGAAAGATCATTTTTAATGGATGTTAGACGCCGGTAATTGAAGACAACGGTCAAGATGTGAGAATTTTTAGAACGATGTGGAAAACATATTGAATGTGTGTAAGACAAATGAAATTGTAACTTTTTTGGAAGATATGACTGGATGAGTATACAAAGAGAACATACGGAATGTGTTCCACGAAAGTTGCGACATTCACGAATAAATACGAATCGTGAATGTCTGGTGAATATTTGTGTGGAAAGAGACCTGTTTGTGTCTAGTACATGATTTAAACATAAAAGTGTCCATATGTATACATGGCAGAAAGATGAATCTAAGAGCTTGATTTTCTTTATCGTTTATATTGAAGAATTCAGGAACCTGGTTAGGAATACAAAAGTAATGTGTACGGATCACTTTTTGATTGAACCTAGAAAAGGTGAACCTAGTGCGAACGTTGAATGTTACAGTAAAAAAGATGGTAGCAAAGAATATGAGACTTGAGAAGCTTTGAGTATAGATTTCAATGTGAATATTGATGCAAAAAATGAGATTAAGACAAAACGGTTACACATAGTGTCCGCATACAGAAAGAAAGAAGCGAATTAGACAGTAAAGATGATTGAAGGATAATTGAGAGTGGCAGAAGATGAGAAAATACTTAACGATTTTGACGAAAATATAAAACTTTTTTGGAAGTCGGCAAGAAATGCAAAACGTGGGTTAAAGCAGGGCACAATAGGTGTGCTGGATAGTATGAACGAGATCATATGATATGAGTACAGATTGAGAAAATGCTGACAAGAATATTTTGAAAAATTGTACAAAAATGAGAGTAAGCTGACTGACGAGTTAAGCAAGGAAAACCCGAAGCAGAAAAGAAATGAGGTAAATAAAGTGGTAATAATGTTGAATAGTAATAAAGCTACAGATGTGATGAAAATACCAGTGAAGTGCTGAAATATGGATGTACAAAACTTGAGGAAAGATTGTGCGAATTATTTAATACATGGTTTAAAAGTAGAAAAGCACCGATTGACTGGAAAAGTGAGAGTATTGTTTCGCTGTAAGGGAAGTAAGAGTGATTATAAAGACTACAAAGCGATCAGTTCATTGAGTGTATCGGGTAAAGTATTTGGAAGAGTTTTGATTGATGGAGTACGTCCAATACCACGGAGTAAAACTTGGGATGTATCACATGACTTTATTGAAGAATGAAAATGCGTGGGCCAGATGGTTGCTCTGAAGCAAGTGATTGAAAAGTATATAAATGTAAACACAGAGCTGTACTGTGCGTTTGTAGACTTGAGAAAAGATTAACAAAGTAGATAGGCGTAAATAAAGTTAGGGGTAAGACTGGGCGGACGTTCTGGTTGAATGCAGCAGAAAGCCTGATTAAAAAAAGAAAGGTAAGGAGTTTTCGGAATAAAAGTACGTGTTAGAATAAGTGAGTGAAAGAGATGTGCAGAGATAGGACGTTATAGAGCAAAAATGTTCATGTTAGTAAGTAAATGAAATAAACGTAAGAGGTAAAATACCCCGTAAGGTAATGGAGTGATGGCTTTGTATGTATGTATTTATCCAAACACTCAGTTTACTATGGAATAAGATACTAATGGGAGTATACCATTTTTAGGCATATTAGCAAATAATTTGTCCCTTTATTTTAAGGTCTACACATACCGAAGGTATCATAAACTGTAAAACCATTATTAACGTCAAACGATAGCGTAATTAAAGCTCTAGTGGGTCTGGCTAAACGAATTTGTAATTCTGAATTGTTGAGAGATGAAGTCTGTCATTTAGAAATTTCACTACAAGCTAATAGTTTACCTCCTAGAAACGTTAATAATATAATTCAACCTTTTAGGTGTACTTGTAAAGAATAATTACCGGTTAATGTTAGTCGAACTTTTCCTCCTTTCGTAACTAATGTTACGAGTAAAGATTAAAAGATTAAAAGACAAACAAACTGTTACCTTCCGTAATGCATAAGTTGTCCACTTTTTGGGGAAAAGTATAAATTGGAACCACAAAACGTAGCTATGGCACTAGACGTAAAAAACAAATGAGATTTATAATTTAAGTCAATCAGAGAAGTCTGCAATAGTTGACCGTGCGTTAAATAACTTATCATGCCATTCACTTTAATAATACAGAAGTTATCAAGGCAAACTTAATATTATGTTCGTTTACAACGAGAAGTTGTTGAGATATGCAAACATTGAAAGAATTTCAATATGTAAAACGAAAATCTCTGAAAGGATTAAATAAATAGAAGGAATGAACGAAAAAGTTAGAAACAAGACTGAGTATGACGGATCTTAATGTGGTTGAATATAATAGCAAATTGTAACGGGTCTAAACGGCATTAGAACACCGCACAGATTTTTTTATCTAATAAAACGTTACGTCGGTTCTAGAAATACCTGCAAAAGTCTCATCACTAAAGTTAAAAAGTTGTTTGAACAATGAAAATACAATAAACTAGTTACATCTCCTTTGAGTAGTCGTAAATTTTGTAAATATTTGTGAATTTATTTGCATCAAACTATGCCTCAATGAGTCTGGAAAAAATGTGTCTCTAGTCAACTCTTCTTCATACGCTATGAAACGAATTCATTTTCGGTACAAGCTCCTAAAATCGATTATCAGTTGGTTTGCTCTCAATAAGGCGACTGGGATGGGATCCCAGCTATTGTGTTAAAGAAATATTCCCCGGAACTAGTACCATTCCTATCTAAGCTCTACTCGATCTCTATGTCTTTTTCCGTTGTAATGAAAGTTAACAAATGTTCAACCTACCGCAAAAAAGGCGACAAGACCGATCTCTCAAACTACCGACCAGTTGCCAACACTTCCATTTTGTCTAAAATTATGGAAAAAGCCGTCAATCAGCAACTGCTCTTTTTGCTTTAGTGGGTTTACGCAATCGTTCAACAGGTGATCTTCATTCATATGTGACCCAAGTTTGGAGCGATACATTAGAACAGTCCGGTGAAACAGTTGTCGCTTTAGCAATCTCCAAGGCATTTGACCAAGTTTGCCATAAGTGTTTACATGCCAAACTCTCCTCGTTCGAGTTAAATGATACGCTCATGTCGTAGTAGATGGCTTTTTTGAAAATAAGTTGGCATTAACGCGGGCGTGCCACAGGGATCAGTTATAGCGCCTACATCTTTTCTGACATACCTAAACGATCTTATTTCTTCAACTACTAACCCTATCCATTGCTTTGCTGACGACAGCACTCTTCATTGTAGTTCACTTCATAATGGTAATCCACCTTCTATCTCTATCAAAGCATTGGAGCTGAAATGGCAATTTCAATCAACAAAGACACGTATTCTCGATTGGGGAAGCAAAAAACTACTTAAATTAAATGCTAATAAAACTCGGTGTTGCCTTGTGTCCGTCAAAAAAGATGGATCGTTTCCTGTTGTAAGTGTGAATGGCACAGATATTAAGTTTTGAAACTGTATTACTATGTTGGGAATGACTGTATCTTCAAATGTATCATGGGTTGACCACCTTCTGTCAGCTGCTCGTGAAATAAGCTTTTTGCACAGATATAAGCAGTACGTTATCTCCTGACAACTCATTTTGCAGCATAAGGCCCAAATTCGACCTCATCTGGAATATAATTATCACCTCTGGGTTGGTTTTCCACAATTACGCTCTTGATATTGCTAATCGTATTCAAAAGGGAGGATTAGGCTTATAAAAAAACCCGTCCTTAACTTCTGACATACAGCCCCTTGAGCATAAAAGAAGAAGAATCGTTTCACTTCTTTCTTAGTATTATCGTTATTAGAATGGTTATTGCGCAGCTGAATTACATTCTTTGATACTATCTCGAGCCACCTTTGCTAGGAATACTCGCTCATTCACATCATCAGTATGCAGTACTCGCTCATTCACATCATCAGTATGCAGTACAAATCTACACTTGTTGTACCATTTGGGTGCAATCTATGTTGTTCTACACGGCTTCTAAACTCTAAAATGATCTCCCTAATTCCTGTTTTCCTCTCACTTATGACATAAAAAATGTAATGTTGCAGTTCATAGGCATCTGTTGTCAATTTAATATCCCGCTATCCATCCTCTTATGTTCTTGAGTGCTTTAGCACGGTAGGCCAAATTTAGTCTGTTCAGGTCAACAATTATTAAATAAAAAAGTGTAAGGGCCAACTAGCTCGTTGTTAGGACCGCGAGTCTTACTAATATATTTTAGTTACGTTAAACAGCAAGTCAAGTTGGGTAATATTTTTGAACTCCACTCTGTCTTAAATAGGGTAACAGTACGCTAACAAATGGAGATGCACTAGTACAGAACAGGAAAAAATACGTGAACATAGCTTTTGCAGCCTCCTGTATGTCGCATACCTTGGTTGCTATACCCTTAGGTCGAATCTCAAATAAAATTATTCAAAAACTCCACAGTGTAGTTCTCACATTACGGCTTTATCGGAATTAAATGAACTTCTAAATTCACAAACAAAGTTTGTTGCTATAGACGCTGAAATTCTAAACTTTGAATTCAGCTTCTTAACTTTAAATAAAATTCCCGGCGTCCCTATCTTAATTGATATTAATCATGCAAACTTAAAATGAGATCTTCAACAAGACTGAACTATCGAACATAAAAAACGGATAACCCCCATTTAGTTTCTGTAAACTGATGCTTTACAAATATTCCAACGCGTAAAAAAACTCAATAATTAACTTTAACTATGATTCCGCAAGACGTTCTTCAGACTCACGTGACATGAAAGTGGTTTACATCACTTACATACGCTCCATTACCGGGTACGCATGCCTTACTCGACTCAAAGCTGAACGCTCATTGCCCTGTCACTACTTCTCTCCAATTCACCATGTTACATTCCAAAAACCATGGTCAATCCGTTTATTAAAATTCATTCAAATCATTCGCGGGTAAAACCGAGAAAATTTCAGTGTACACGAAGTAAAAGGTACTCATCAGCAAGAATCTCTTGCGTCATACGAATACGTGTTTATACACGCCACCCAATATATTATCTCCACACTACATTGTAAAAATCAAACTAAAATAACCCAATGTAAGGTCTATAATACTTTTACTTTCAATTCTCACCTATTAGAATTTTAAGTAACGCGTCGCTTCACCAAATTTTTCCCCGGACTTAACAGCTCTATATAGTCTCCCGCAAATAAATACTACAAAGAAATGATTCTCGAGGACGCAATTTCCCCTTAATTAATAAACCAACAAATAGAAAATCAATTAACATTAGATTACCCGGTGCATACTAAAACAAAAACTACCTTTCTTAATTCTTTTAGTAAGTTAAAACACAAACAAGCATAAACACATTACTAAAGTACGTGGAATAGGTAATCGCAATTTTAAACCATGATATATTTAAAAAGAAAAATTATCATTAAATTGAATACCTAATAATTTACTACAACTTACAATAAGTCTAGCAACGCCAACTCCATCTTATTTCATGGCTATGAAACAGTGCTTCAAACTTTACGTATGAATATACCTAAATTTCCAACTATCACACAACAAAATTAATTTTTCTACTATAAATTCTACACACGGTGACAAAGCCTGATTAACAATAGACAGATAAATAATTTTAAGAATAAAAGGACGTGTCAGAACCAGTGCATAAATCTTGCGGATACGAAAGAGGAATGCAAAGATAAGACGATATGGAAAAAAATTGTTGATGGTAAGTAAATAGAAAAGGCAAAACACAGTTCTACCTACCAGTGATAGGTATGCAATTATGTACTAATTACTGACAATGGAAATCCTCTCTCAATACATGACTAGGCTTTACATTGCAAAACTGCTGTAGATCGATTGAGACGAGAAAAACTAGACTCCTAACTGTGATACTCAACTCTTTTTGTCTTCGCACAGTTTTAATAATTTAAACATTTAGCGGCGCATCAACAGTAAGACACATTTTTAGTTAATTAATATTGCTTTGTTTGGCTGCTTTGGTTTCGGATATTCAAGAATTCGTAGCGGCATCTCGTGACATTAAGGTAAATGAGTATCATACACACATATCATACAATAGAATAATTTTGAGAAAGTTACATTACGTATAAGAACATCGAAACTAATTTTGATTGTTTGCATTCGTAAAATTTGTCGGTACACTTCCAGAACCTCGCACTACACTAAAGTGCTGCGGCCCAGTGGTTGAGAATCATGGCTCTAAACCATTGTCATTGTTAGAAGACCTTTGAATCATTGTGAATGTTTGTTCGTTTTCGAAGGGCAGGAATAGACAGTGAACAACCATCAACTGTTGTTATACAAATCTAATGAAACTTTACATTCTCTGAAATGTGTGGCTATAGAGTATATACCCAAATTTGGCACATGTATTTAGGAACTAAATATCTAGAGTCCAGTAATTTTTGGTGGTGATCAAATTGCAAAGTTAGGAGTAAGAGGGGTGAATGTAATTTTATTCAGGCCGCAATGACTCAAAGGAAAAGGAACTGTACTCAAATTTAACACAAATGATTATGACCTACATGACTCCATTCTTGTAATTTTTTGTGGTAGTAGAGCTTAAAACTTAAACAAAGATTTGATTCAAATTTGATGTAAATATTAAAGATTTAAATTCCTAGTTACTTTCGGTGGCAGCGGTGGTATTAGTAATGGTGGAACTGCAGAGCAAGGAAAGGGCTGGATTTTATACTCCTATGCTTGCAGTAACCCAAAAACTTGAAAAGCAATTGCATTCATATCTGATATAAGTATTTGATTGAATAGACTCAAAAATAGTAACGCTGAGAAATCTTTTTTAATCGACAGACACAAATTTTTTCTTAAATAATCGTTAAAATAAAAGTAACAGTACATTTGATAGACTTCTGAATTTCTCTTGTTCATATCCCTTTAGAGGTATTTCAATAATCAATCACAAGTAAGTGTTTACCGCTACGTCATGACATACAATCATAAGGTGTAATATGAAAACCATGAGTCACAATTATTTTCGTTATAATAAATTCTGATTAGAAAATATACCCCGAGATGACAGCATTTAAAGCTGCAGAATTCCACAATACAATTACTTATTTATTGTGATTTATTTTGTAAAAATTAGGGAACGGTGATTATCGTAATGATAACGGTTGAAGAACAATGTCCTGATGATTAAAAGAAGTAAATATAGCAAATGATGAAACAGTCAAAGGATAAACAAACAAATTGAGGTTATGTAGTATTAGTCAAATGAGAACTAAATTCATATGCATATAAAACAAATTGATTTCGTGTTTATAGGGTTACCCTTTCTACTACATTTGCTTATTCAATACTGTATGTCGATTTCGTCAAATGCACTACGAATGTTCACCATCCTTATTTAATTCACTGTTTCATAAAACAGTGAATTACTGTTTTATATGAAAAGACAGTATAAACAAATTGGATTAATTCATAAATTAGCGACGTAGCGGTAAATACTCCTGGCGAGGATAATACTTTTATCTCCCTATTTTGAAATACGTTCTTGGTTGAGAAACGATGTTGTTAGCTTTCTCATTCCTGATTTTCGGTGAAAGATATCAGATTCGGTTAATTCTCGGTAACAAAACTTTCACTTTACTTATTTTATTCCTAATTCAAGAGTGGCACATTTTTGGTCCTACCACATGTAAAATTTTTGGTATAATAAGTATGTAGAATGTAGAACTGTACTACCAAACTGAGTCCTACCTGTATTGCAACATTTAATTATAAAAGGTAGTATAAAATTTACTAAATTTGTCATACAAAGTTTCGGCTATTTTTAAATATTTATTTTTGTAGCATACTTACCCAATATGTATTAGAAAAAGGGCATATAAATTTTGTTTTACCCTTTACTTGCACAGATAAACTATTCTTTAGTAATTTTATATTCTTTAACCTTACTTCATGGAGTTCCATAATATTTAATAGCACTAATCCTTTAAATACAATATAATTCCACATTTATAATTATTTACTTCCAACGCGTTTCAATATAACATGTATCACTATCGAGATAAAATATATAAGTAAAATAATAACAATTGGTCATTGTAATAAATCATTAAGATAAAACTGCAAACTTGATGTAAATTATAATTCTATAATTAAAATATTTATTAAAAGTTTATAAGATCAACCCGTTCGTTCATTAAAGGTAGTTTTTGTGTATGTTCATAAACATTAAAGACTTTAAACACAGATAATTTGTCCTTTTTATTACAAAAATGTAGAAACTTAATATTCTTATAAGGTGATTATTTACTATTAAATGTTTGTCATAATTTGATACATTATATGTTTTGTAATTTATTTATTAATTCTAAACACATTATTTTTGATTATACCTTAAATTGTTTGTGGTATAGCTATTTGCTAAGATACGGTTAGGTGCTTGGATATTATAAAGTACTGGCCTAATGGGCATATTTAGTTTGTGTATTTTTAGGAGATTGTATATTTTTGCACTTGTGGGTTCTCGTTTAAAACTTAGTTTCTCTAAACCTGTAAAGCACATATTGCGGTTTTGTAAACTTTGTTTGACATGTTTTTGAAATGTTGTGGAGTTAAAGTATTAAATTTATATCATTATCAAAGTCAGTGAAAGATGTGTCCAGTTTTAAAGCATTTCGGACAGTTAGTTCTACCTAAAAGATCACCATTAACAGCACTAGAGAGACCACGAGAATTAAAGTCTTGAGGAATGATGGGAAGAAAATATATTAAAATAATAGAGAAATAAATAAAGAAAAAATTGAGTATCTGGTCGGAGAGAAACAGTAGTACACGGGTACCTTGGCCGCCACTTTGTTTTTTATGGTGTCACCCTTGGGACACCTTAATTTTCACTTTTTATATACGCCTACGTGGGGATCGTATTTTTTTTCACCTGAGAATAAAAAGATTTTATTTAATCTGTGTTTATTAATATTTATTAGGGCCCGTTTTATCAAAGGAGATTGCATAGATAAGACATGTGCTTTCATAATAAAAAAATGTTATTTAATCTGTGTTTATTATTATTAATATTTATTAAGGTTGTTTTAATTTTTATCAAGGATATAAAAATCTAGTCCTTAAACGATTATGCTTTATGCAATCTTTAAGACTGCATTTAAACGCTAGCTCAAATTTTTTCAACATCTGAGGTTAGCATATTGTATTTATGACTATTAATTAATTTCTATCTGAGGTTTAAATATTATTCTGGTCTAGATAACTGTTTTACAATGCCTTTTCGTAATAGGGTTTATTATAAAGGAGACAGCATAATTGTTATTAAAATTGTAAAGATCCAGCGTCCTTTACGTATGTTTTTTAGAATAAATTATTCGCGGACCACCCTATATCTCAAATTACAAAAGATTACGCGATATTGCACCACAAATAATTCGTTAATCGCCGCTGACGTGTATTTCTAAAAACCAGTAAGTTTTTGCACGTCAGAGCAATTTAAACCAATCCCATAACGGCATCCCCCGCACTGTAGCCGCCCACAGATGCACCTTTATAAACCCGCGACGCGTTGCTCTAAAAAAATATAGTCGCTGCTCGAGAAAAAGGAAGTAATCACCACCTGCCCGATCGTGACCGAGACCGCCACGTCGCTCCTGATATCCAGTAGCCGCCCGTACCGATTGCTTCTTGTAATCACCGACCTGTTAATCGCTGCCGAAGAGTCCATCGCGACCGTGTGATAACGCGCACCCCCCTCGCGCCGGGCGACCTAAAGTTTAATCCCGAACTGCAATTAAAAGACACGTAAGTTGTAGAGTTATAAAATCTAACAATTTACAATCAAACACTACAGAACGTAAATAACAACGGGCTTAGTCTCCAGGAGTTATAACGTTATCATTACACAAACACCTACATAAAGGGCGTAACGAAGGGGAAACCCCGCGTCGCCTGACTCCGTACACATACAGAAAGAGTGCCACGCAGGGTAGATCCCGACGTCACTCGCAAACACTTGAGGGTAAAGGTTTGATACAGGGCTGTAAAGGCCTACGACCTTTTTCTTAGTCAAACAGGTTAGACAGGCTGCTGCCTACCGTCTACTGTTGGCGCTAAGGCCCCGCTTAATACACATACATGCACTACCTACAGACAAACACAATAACCACACACGGTGTCTTTAATCGCAGAAGAGTACACAAGAGACCTGTTGCATAAATTTGTATTTAGGATAACCATCGCAAATTACCTAGTGCGAAACCGTTCTTAAATAAATTAGAATACCTCCGGAAAGTAAGACGTGGGATAATCCGTAAATTATCCACGGTATACCTGTAGTGGATAATGTAAATACGACCTGGTGTATAATACGATTTACCTTAGTAAAAGTAAATTCATTTTAGGGTAGCATTTTCAATAACAAGTATTTCGTTTACTTGATAATTTGTACATAAGGGAATTTAGTTACGCCGTTATGACTTAATCCAGTTGCTTAAATAATCTAAGCGCATTCTCAAACCGGTTATAATCAAATAATTATAGACCAGAGATCACGCCTTTGCGTACGCGACTCTTCCGCGTATATTTCTTCATCGGAGTACGACATACCAGCTTCAGCGCTCCAGAGATACTGAAGAGTTTAAATATACCATGCGCATAATCCGAGACCAGTATTGATTTTCTCCCGTGACCTAGAAACAACTCGAGTTCGTTGCGTTGGCGCTTCCGACCAAACTATATTGAGGCTACCGCACCCGCTTCTGTAAAACAGGACCGTAATATAAATATTAAATACTAGGTAAGGAGTAGATTAAGACACTATATATACTTGTTCACAGAAACGACTTCGCACCCAATAACAACTTCCCCAGGAGAACGAGAGGAAGGAGCTCTAAGGGCCCGATTATATATATTTAGTTTAATTTGTTAATAATATTTTTGTGTTTTGTTAAATTACTAAATAATATACGTCTAAAACCGCTTTCGTATAATTATTTAAGGTGACAGTGTAAGCCCACTAAATAATACGAACCACACCCCGTTTAATAAGAATTTATAAACACGACTGAGCATAGCCGAGGCAAAATAAAACCGCGCTGGGTTACCACCAAAGAAGGGCGGTTATATAAAATAACTCCCAGATTCAAAAGTGGGGCCTTATAAAATTATTATTACATTTCTTTAAGACCTATTTTATTTTTACAATATGCTTATTTTGCCATGAGAAAGTCACCTTCAACATTATACATAATTAAACATGAGTAATTAAGTTGCCATGCTTTAACCGATTTTCCACTTTGAGAACGTTAAATTATATGTACAAGGTTTAAGCAGAAATAAAATGTATTAGTACGATAAATGGTTACACATATGCATTATAGGTTGTTCTACGATTTAATTATCAATTAAAAGTAAAATATTGAAGGTCGACTGCTAAATTATATGCTCAAGGTTTAAGTGGAAAATAAAATTACATTCATACGTTAGTTAATCGAGGTAATCTATAATCACCTATATGAAAATGTAAACTTTCACCATTATCTCACATAATACAATACTTATCTTTTTTGGGTTTTTTAAATGGTGCATTTTAAATTATACAATCTAAACGTTTCGATAACACTTACAGTTATCTTCGTCAGTAGTAATTCTGTTAAAAATTGTTAAAGATGTTTTAAAAATTTTTGTCAAAGTTGAAAAATTAAAACATTAACATCAGCCTGCTAATAATATAACAGTTTGAGAAACGTATAAAGCCAACTATAAAATTAAATTTTAGTAAAGAATAACTAGGTCACTAAAAATTAAATGTTGTTAAACTGCTTTAAAGATGACAAATCAGAACACTCTCTACGGCGAAAGCTAACAAAAAACACATTTAACAAAATTTAATCAAGTTATGATGTAAGTGTAAAGTTGTGAAAAACTTCAATTTCAAAAGGATCGAAGCATTCATAAATATAAATATGACATTAAATAAAGTAAACCAGTTAAATCTAACAAAGAGATATCTTTATTAATAAGTGCAAGTGTTGTTAACAATGAAAAGCATAATGCAGAACGTTGGCTTTATACATTTCTCAAACTGTTATATTAATAGCAGGCTGATGTTTATGTTTTAATTTTTCCACTTTGGCAAAATTGGTTACAAGATCTTTAACAATGTTTAACAGAATTACTACTGACGAAGATAACTGTAAGTGTTATCGAAACGTTTAGATTGTATAATTTAAAATACACCATTAAAAAACCCCAAAAAAGATAAATATTTTATAATCACCTATGTTAAATATTAGTGTGAAGACATTTTCGGCAGTCAAGACTTTTGGGATGGGTGCACTTCCCCTTACGTTCAAAATTAAGGGCAGCGTAATTTAACTTATCTGGATCCTCATAAAATTTTGTATTATAATAAGTGGCTTAATGCTAACTTGTAAGACAGGTGTAGGGCTGCGCAACTTGCTCTGGGGGCTTAGACCCCTGGCCCCTTGGCGAGAAATTTGAATTTGTATTTAAGTGTTTACATTCTGCTTACTTATTGCGGGATAGTTGAACTTGTATTCTAATAAGCGCGCCTAATGCTAGCTTATAAGGCAGGTATAAGGCCTCGCAACATGATCTCGGTGCTTAGACCCCTGGTTCCTTGGCGGGAAATTTGAATTTGTATTCTAATAAAAGGGGCAAATTCAAATTCCTCGCCATAACCAAACAGAATGCAGAGACTTAAATACAAATTTAGATTTTCCGTCAAGGGGTCCACCTTATTGGAATACACCTTAACCTACAGATACTTAAATACAAATTCAGAGTTTACACCTAGGGTCAGGACAAGGTGTCGAAGCCCCGAGAGTATGTTGCGAAGCCCTACACTTATCTTACAAGTTAGCATTAGAGCTCCTATTATTAGAATACAAATTCAAATCTCCCGCCAAGGGGGGCAGAGGTCTAAGTCCTGAGAGTAAGTTGCAAATTTCCCACCAATCATCTCTACATGTATTATCTATTAATTCTTCCAATTATTAGAATACAATTTTTATGACAGGGGCTAAGTCAGCGAACAGATCCCCGTCTTACAGACTAGAATACAACCCCCAATGTATAAATAATTTGTTTCGTGTAGATAAAAGGTCATAATCTGTATATGGGAATTAAAAGAAATGTAATAATAATTTTAATAACAATTATGCAATCTCCTTTGATAAAAACGGGCCCTAATAAATATTAATAAACACAGATTAAATAAAATCTTTTTATTCTCAGGTGAAAAAAAAAACGATCCCCACGTGGGGATATATAAAAAGTGAAAGTTAAGGTGTCCCAAGGGTGACGTCACAAATAACAAAATGGCGGCCAAGATGCCCATGTATTACTTACAAACGAAAAATTTAATCGGGCTCCACGTTGGAAGCCAAAATTTGTATAACGAATGTCAATCTTTGCGAACGTCTATGGCTCCTTTATAATGTTGCAGTACGGTTGTGGATGCTTTAACCCAGCGTAACCTAAAACTTATACCCCGGCAACTAGCAAACTGATTAGAGCACTTAGGACGCGTGGTAAGAACGTTTATTATTTGCACTAGACTAGTATATATATATATATATATATATATATATATATATATGTACGTTCGTAAAACTCAACCTTTTAATAACAGTTCACAAAAAGAGTAAAAAGAAAGTAGAGCTAAAAGAAACAATTTTAATTAGCACATAGGTACCGGGTGTAACAGGATCATGGTACACACCACTTTTCTCCTTTTGTTTTGAAGATAATTAATTGAACCTTGGGATATCCTATATACATAGTAAGCGGCCCTTTTTGACATAATAAGCGATTTGTTTCATTTCCGGTTTCGTCGGAAGCGACACTAACTTTCGATTTTTAAATGGAACATCCAATATATTATTGCATTTTTGAATTCTGCATGATTTTCTGAATCCAACGATGCCAAATAAGTGACATTCCAAACGTCAACATTTTTTTTGGCATAATTTTTAGTTTTCCATTTAAGTGTGCCATGACGGTTCCGATTTATTCTAAATGACCCGTGTAATTATAGAAAAATCGAAATTCCGTAAAAATACTAAATTACGTGATTTATGGACAAATAATGTTCATAAAAATCGTTTTTGGGGCAAAACTCATTTTTTTTAAATGGAACTATATTGGTACCGTGGTACCATTTATTAGCACTATTACTAAGGAACTTATTCATATGTCTTATTAAAATTTGCGATAAATACACACAAAATTACAGCTAAAAGAAAATAAGAAAATACAATTTATTTATAATTAAATATTACAACTCTCTGTAGGGAAGATAAGAAGTAACTAAGGTGGCTTTGAAAACAATGAAAATTTAGCTTGTAAAACATTTGTTTGTTCATCGGTGTTTTTATTGTGTCTTTAAAAATTATTTAATTCTTGTTAATTGTGTTCAAAATGCCGCCAATTTATACAATAGATGAAAAAGTGGACATGTTAATTATTTACGGGGAATGTAGAAAAAATGCCGTAGCAGCTAAAGATCTTTATGGCGAACGATATCCTAATAGACAATGTCCAGCGAGAAATTATTTTAAACGTCTTGAAAATCAATTTCGAATAGAGCCGAACAATGATCCCGAAGAAAATTTCATTGTTGGCGAAGGAACGGACATTTATGTTTTGGCTCGAGTAGAAGTTGATAAGACTGTTTCTTTAAGGCAAATTAAGTTTGAATTTGAAATCGGTCACCAAACGGTAAGCCGAATTTTGCACAAATACCACTATAAATCTTTTAAATATCAATTGAACCAGCACAAATGGTTACAACGTAGGACAGAATACTGCAATTGGATTTTGCAAAATAACATGCAGCCAAACAATGATTTTTTGGGAATGATTTTATTTTCGGACGAGTCTAGGTTTACAAATTTGGGATTATTTAACTGACAAAATACAAAATATTGGTCACAAGAAAATAAAAATTTATTACGGGAGGGTAACTTTCAAGTGCGGTTCGGTTTCAATGTTTGGCTTGGAATAATCGGTAGTAGAATCATTGGTCCAATAATATTTGAAAGACCCCTGACTGGTGCCAGATGCTTGAGATTCCTGCAAAATGAGATTGAGGACATTTTAGATGAGTTACCTCTGGATTTAAGACAGGGAATGTATTTCCAACAAGATGGCGCTCCTCCTCATAATGCAAGGATAGTAATTGATTACGTTCAACAGAGATTCGGAGAAAACTTAATTTAGACTAATGGTCCTGTGAGGTGGCCGCCAAGGTCATCTGATTTAACACCCCTTGATTTCTTTATTTGGGGTCATTTAAAAAATATTGTCTACGCAACCGCCGTTACAACCCTTGAAGACCTGAGCTACGTGTGAGACCCGCAATTAATAGCAAAACGGCCCAGAAAATGGCGAATGTTCTTCGAGAAACGGCGATACGAGTTCAGAAGTGCATTGACGTTAATGGGCAGGATTTTGAACAACTGTCGTAATGTTTTGTGTTCATTTTTTGTATTCCAAAGTCACCTTATGTATAACAAGATAATTATAAATAAATTGTATTTTATTATTTTCTTTTAGCTGTAATTTTGCTTGTATCTATGGCACATTTTAATAAGACTTATGAATAAGTTCCTTAGTAATAGTACCAACAAATGGTACCACGGTACCAATATGGTTCCATTTGAAAAAAATGAGTTTTGCCCCATAAAACCATTTTGATCATAAATCACGTAATTTAGTGTTTTTGACAGGATTTCAGTCAATTATCTTCAAAACGATAGGAGAAAAGTCGGGTGTACCATAATCCTGTTACACCCGGTATATAAAAACACAGATATATCAAAACAAGAAATTAAGTATTCAGTAAATAAAAATTCATTTATTTGAAAATATAGAAAAAGATTTGACGATACTCAAATCATTATTTTATTCAACAAGACATAAATGTAAATTTTAGATTTCTACCATGAATATTATATGAGACATTAAAATTAGATAACCGAAATTTTTAATTCTCCAGAAAGCAGTAACATTGAGGTAATTTTTTATTTGTAAACATTATTCTTCACTCAACGCAATAAGTATAAATAAAACTAGACCGTTGAGCAAAAATGTGTCTGTACTAAATTAAGCAGTCAGTAATTTTACCTTAAACAAACCGATCTTTACGTGAAACTGTCTGTATTTAAAGTTACCAAAAAAAAAATTAATCCTCCTGCCACAAAGTCTCTACCGTAAATGAAAGAACAATATAAATAAAAAATAATTTACATTAAGATTCTCTATACATGATTCTAATTAAAGCTAAGACATCAAACACAGTTATAAGATCAGCGTTACAATAGCCACTGATGTACACACGTGTATAAATATAGAATACATAAGTAAATTTTCTGGATAGAATTGGTTCATTTAAACAACTCTCAATATTGTAAATATCCGCAAACTGATACAACTAAATAGTTCAATTGAAATCACTATGTTCCATATAAGAGCTACACAATTTCCACTTGTGCAAACAGGCAGTATATTGGTGTATATAATTAGTTATCGTAAATCGCTTGCTTCGAAATACATGGGAAATTAATGTAACTGTATGCTAGCTTGTTTCGATGTCCTCAACGCCAAAGGTGTATCGCAGTGAGTTGATGTAGCCATGTAATTTCAGTAAGTATCCTATAAGTTATTTTACGAAGTAATCACAGTGATATTACTGGAATGTTGATATCATCAGTAGTAGTCAATACAGAGAAATCCAGGAAAGGAAAAGCCCTAAAGATATTTCAGATACAAGTTTGATGTGTATGTAAAAAAATTGAGATCAATTTAACTTACCACATTGTACACATACGTTGATATAAAAAACTTTCTTTTCGAAATTAACTCGTTGAAAAAGGCCCTTATTCCATATAGATAGTGCGTTGGATTATACCCTATTAACTTGGCTCTAATTAAAAATTACACAGAGAATTCCAAGGAACGTGTTATTCAATTCAATATATTTTTTGGAAAGGTTATTTTATAAAATTAAATTGTAATTCTACCACTAGATGGCGTAAATTACATGCAATTTATCTAATTATAAGTGGTTAAGTTAATTTCAACGTAGAAATAAGAAAATAAAGACAAATAACGATAAGTTAAATAACTATTTATACCCACAAAATAGAACATTACAAGTTAATTAGAGAATACATAATAAGAATGACGTACAACATTCAGTGGCGTAACATAGGGGTTTTACTTAAGGTAAAATTATGTATATTACACAAAATTTACAAAAAAAGTAGTAAATCTGGGCCGAAATAAGCGAAATCAAATTACGCACGTCATATGGAGCTCTATTTAAAATTTCTAAATATTCGCTAATAATAAAATCATTAACATTCTGCATATCTTTTAAAATAATTAGTGAAGTGTCACCTTTATCTGCTTTAACAGCAATTAGGTTACCTTTGTTAATTTTATTTTTAACTGGTTTTAGCAAATAATTGTAATTGTATGGCATTAAATTTTTACATTTTTATAATAAAAAGAGAAATCAGATGTTTTGGAAGCATTCGAAATTTATAAACCCAAACGGAAAGTACCTTTAATGAACGAACAGGTTGATCTTATAAACTTTTAATAAATATTTTAAATATAGAATTATAATTTACATCAAGTTTGCTATTTTACCTTAACGATTTGTTACCATAAGTACTTATCAAAGGCTTATGAAACTCGCAGGGTTTTTACACATATCTTTAAAGATGTATTTATATCAAATTGGGTTTTACCCAAAGTGAGACCCTAGGCGTTTGTGAGCGTTGAGACCATTCCATATATTTATGAATAAAAACCTTAAACTTCAGTGGGTTAACACATTTAACCCTTTTTTTTGTCAAATTGGAAAGATGTGTTTTACATTCCTTGTAGTTAGTTGGGAAAGTAATGGTGAAAAAAAATTATTGACAGCAATTTTAAACCAACAAACCGCCATTTTGAATGGGACATGTATGTCCCAGTAAGACATTTTTAGTGGGACACAATTAACCCAGTAGACACAAAAAAAAATTTTATTACAAATATAACACATCAAAATATTAAAAAAAAGCAAATAATACTTCTAAAAAACTAAATAAGTTAAGAAGTCATAACAACGTATTTCAAATGATATGGTGTGAGGCAAGTTTTGCATAATGGTATGTTACAACTCTGTCATAATCGTTGTTCGTTTTTCTTTTTTGAACTGAACAGAACATCGTTGGAATCTTCTGTGTAGTAAATGATCACCAATCTTAAACATCTTCCGTTTTTTATTGTTGGACGACCCAAATATATAGCTGATTTTCTTTTAACTGCGACGTTTTCTCTACCCAGTAATAAGAAATGGCAAAAACCGCGATTTGTCTTTCCTCTGTAATTCGTTGAAGAAGATTTGAGCATTTAGAACAGATGTCATCAAAAGTCTGAATAAAACTTTCTTCCGTCATTTAGTCGAATTTTGATGGAAATCTTATGGACCAATAATCTGGTCGGTTAAATTCAACTCCGCTCAAGTATCGGTTATAGGACTCCAGTATTTCAGGATAGGGTATATCTTTTTTAGAACCATCCTTTCCTGTCCGTTTTACAGTTGTTACTTTATCTCCAAAACAGTTACTTATTGCAGGTAAGTTCTTAGTGTCCTACTATCTAACGATTATAGTACCATTATTATTTACTCTAAATTCTGATTTAGTTTAGTTATAAATTTAGGGACTCATCAATGTAGCTACTGCTGGATATGGCATTGTATCAAGTAAAAAGACAGATGCAAAAAATCTATCGAAACAGAGAGCTACTTGCGGGTGTCTAATGGTACTAATTAATTTTCCTAAACCTTTTCTCCTAAAATTCAGTATCTTATATATGTTCAAATCATAAACATAACCGGTACAAGAGTCACAGCGAACTCATATCTTCATACCTCGTTTTACGGGTTTCATGGGAAGATACTATTTGAGTGCAGATATTCCCTTCAATTTTGCCATAGATGCGTTTATACTTCGCAAGGTTGTTTTAGTCCGAAATTTTGGAAACGTGGTATTCAGGCAATTGACAACATCTTCAATATAATAATACAATTTAACAACATTTATAGGTTTCATAGGGTGATTGAAATATATATTGGACAATAAAAGCTTACATCGATCTCTGGAAATAGCTTTCTTGCTTGCAGCATTTTCAAGCGATTCATTTTGAGACCAATAGTCGTTGAATGTAGGAATTCCGATGTAAGGCATTGTAAGTGTGACCTCTAATACTACCATAATTTCATGATAATCGATCGTAGAGCCTTTTTCAAACTGTTCTAAAGGTAAATTTGTACAACGCACAATATTCATTAGAAGACTTTTGGGAAAAACTTCCATCATTGACAAGCCATATATTTTCTGCTGGTTCCTGTTCCTCGTTAGACCCTAATTCTAATTCATCTACACCTTGCCGCGCGACCTCTTTTCCATTGGTCTTCAATTCAACTTGACTCTTTGGTTCCAACATAGGCAATCTCCAGTTAGATCTCGCTGTCTGAAGGGGCATAATCGGCGTCTGATGAGTTGCTGCCAAGAAATAGATCGATTTCAGAATCATTGTTATTGTCAAATAATTTTTCTCCTTCCTCCTCTAGTTCTTTTACAGAAAGCGGTTTTCTGCTCATCTTTTTTTTTATGATTGTGGACTAGGGAGATCATTTAGAGTTTAGAAGCCGTGTAGAAAAATGTGGATTGCGCCCGTTTGGTACGACAAGTGGAGATTTGTGCTGCATACTGATGATGTGAATGAGCGAACCGAGTGTTTCTCGCAAAGATAGCCGGAGATGGTATCAAAGAATATAATTCAGCAGCACAATTGCCGTTGTAATAACGATAATACAAAGAAAGAACTGAAACCATCCTTCTATGCTCAAGGGACTGTATGTGACAAGTTAAGGACGGTCATTTATAAGCTTAATCGCTTTCTTTGAATACGATCAACGATATCGAGATCGTATTGGAGAGCACTAACCAGAGGTGAGAATTATGTTCCAGATGAGGCCGAATTTGGGCCTTATACAGCAGAAGGAGTTGTCGAGAGGTAAAGTACTGCTTATATCTGTACAAAAGCCTATTTTACGAGCAGCTGTTTTGGTAGCTGACAGAGATTTGAAGATACAGTCATACCCAACAGAGTAATAGGGTCTGAAAGCTTAAGAACTGAGCCATTCATACTTACAACAGGAAATGATCGATCTTATTTGGCGGATACAAGGCAGCACTGAGTTTTGTTAGCATTAAATTTAACTAGACTATTGCTTCCCATTCGATAATACGTTGAATGTTTTTGTTCGTCTTTTATCAAGGAAACTAGAAACCCAGTTGATGAGCGTATCATTTAACCCAAACAAGGTGAGTTTGGCAAGTAAACACTTATGCCAAACTTGGTCAAATGCCTTTGAGATATCTAAAGCGACTACAATAGTTTCACCGGACTGCTCTACTGTATTGTTCCAAAATTGGGTCACATATGAACGAAGATTACCTGTTGAACGACTTTGCCTAAACCCATATTGGTGGTCACTAAGAGTATTTTAGTTTCAAGGAACGTGAGCAGTTGCTGATTAATGGCTTTTTCCATGATTTTAGACAAAATGGAAGTGATTGCAATTGGTCGGTAGTTTGAGGGATCGGTCTTATCGCCTTTTTGGGAATTGGTTGAACATTTGCTAACTTCCATAATGAAGGGAATTCCCAGAAGACTTAGAGGTCGTATAGAGCTCTATTTATCGATTTTATCAGTGATTTCTTTTATATATGGTAAAATTACTGGAATTTTATGTATCGCTAAAAATTTCCCAAACATGAATTTAAACCCGTTTTTAAACCTTACCTTACCTTACACCAACTTTTGAAGAATCCGAAAGACAAAATTTGTAATGAAAATCAAGGAGTGTACGAGATACCTTGCAAAGGCTGCACAAGAAGTTATATTGGACAAACAAATCGAAAATTACATGTGAGAGCTAATGAACACAAACTGGCCATCAAACAACAAAATCCTTCGTCATCTTTGGCTAATCATTATTTAGATACTGGACACGAAATTAACACAAATAATATTCGATTACTTGCTCCTTTATATAATTTACACCAGCGGATTACTAGAGAAGCCATTGAAATTGAGAAGAGGCCTAATGCCCTTAACAAACGTGATGATAGTTCTAGGATACCGCATATTTGGAAGAACCTTATTATACAAAATTCAAAATTACCAATAACTCAAAATCTTCCCAGCATCTCGGCCAATACTACATCTACATCACCTCTAAATCCTGATACTCAAGATCCTGTTAACATTCCGGCATCTAATACAATTCCAAATTCAACGTCATATCTTGGATCTGCAAATCGAAGCAGAACTCGTTCATCAAAATTATTATAATTAATTAGTTAGCTTGTTTCATATTTCGTATACTAAATATCATTCTTGACAAAGGGAACATAGTAAGTCCCCGAAACGTTGAATATTATATATTTTCACGTTAATAAACACAAGTTGTTCCGAATAATGTCTTTATTGAATAATATTACTTGTGGAAACTTAAATAATAATATATATATATATATATATATATATATATATATATATATAATAATATATATATATATATATATATATATATATATATATATATATATATATATATATATATATATATATATATATTTGTCCGATAGTCTCAAAGGGTTAAATTCTTCTCCGCTAATAAAATAGGAATTTGCTGTACTTTATACAGATTCTAATTTACTTTATAATCCAGTGTTGCCCATTCATTACACGATACAAAGTATTAAAAGGCTAGAAGCTTTCCCTACAACAAACTGTTCCATAAACAATCTTTAATTGAAAAAAAAGTTCTCCAGAGGTATTGTCCTTATGGGCGGTGTTAAAAGTATTTTTTAAATATTTTGCGCGTTAGAAAACGTTAATCTTAAACCGTCATTAATGTTTTTTTAATGTTCGTACATATTAAAAGAATCGGAAATGTTATATTTACCATAATTTAAAAAATACAGCACCTCATCCTGGAAGTAATCCATATTACTATGCAACGATAGCGGTTTTCTTCTGTATTTATCTAATTCACAAATGACATAAACCGTTTGTGTAATATATTTTTCGTGTCCTTTCCGATAATTTCGGTCAACGGTACGGATTATTCGTCATGAAATACGTATTTCTTAGCAAAAATACTTCAGTTTCATCTTCTCTAATGTTGCTGTTTTAAAGATTTTAGTAACTTTTGTTCATTCACTAAATTAATTTTGAAGTCTTCTACGCTTTAACCTCGTTAATAATTTACATTGTAATTTTGATAATAATGCCGTTTTATATCATAATACTTAACTTTTAGGTATTAAATCGTGTATTTTTTATTTATCTTTATATAAATTAATACGTTTCGGTAACAATATTATAGTTCTCGTTTTCAGTAAATGGTAAAATCTTCAAGAATTATGTGAGATGTCAAAAGAAATTTGTAAAATATGAAAACGCAAATATAAACCAGCCATTAATGCAACACTTTGATAAACGTAAAAATCGGCTATGGAATCTAATTTTATTTAGGAAAGAATAGCTAAATCTTTAGTAAACTAGAGTGATTTTTTTTGACCGTGTATTAGACGTTTACGGAGAAAGAAAAAGTATACGGGTCTGAAAACTTGGGGATCGTCGTGGTGTCAAAATACCTGCTAAATAAAAATATTTACAAGAAAATGTCACTTTTGGTTATACCGGAAGTAGACGCCATCTTTCTTATTTTAAATAGAATAAAACATTTTTAATTTTTTTTTTGATTGTATATAAATTTTTCGTTTAATTTGTTCAAAGTACCATATACCTAAAATTTATATTTTTAAAAATATAAATTATTTAATCAAAAATTTGACAGTAACCGCTTGATATTAAAATCCAAATATCTGTGGTATTTATTAAAATTATATTTTGAAATTTTGCATAGATAATAAGTATTCTTTGCTATACAAGATAGTACGATTAATTATTAATTTTTATGCACAGGGTTTTTGTAAACATGTCTCCATCTTATAAAACTTTAAACGTAAAGAAGTCAATGTTTTTAGATAGAACACGCTGTATGTTACTAATGCAGTCGATATAGATTTTAATTTTCCTTCAATTGGTATTTAGGTTTCCTATGCCTAAGTTAAGCGTTTTCTAAATAATTAGAAATTTTGTTGAATTTTTTTATATTAAAATGTTAAAGCAAGTAAAGTAGATGGCTATGGTCACCAAACCAGATGAACTTGTTTAAACTAATAACTAAAATATCAAGTCACATCTGTCAATTCACGACTTGTCACCTACAACATGTTATTATAATCCACGATAGTAAATTGTTGTTTATTAACCCTTTCAGTGGAACATTAGGAAAACATGTATTAAAAAAATTTTAATCGAAAGTACATATGTATTTTGGTACCAAATGATAAAATTTAGCACAAAAAACATTACCCCACCCTTACTTCAATAGGACATGTCCCCACGGAGGACAAATCCACCCTACGACCTGTAATAATTAATAATATTTGTTATTGAAAAAACTTATTTTATTGTTTTGAACGTGAAACTACAAGTAAAAACACAATTATTTATGAAATTTTTGAAAACAGTTTCTACCTTTTAAAAAGCAAAGATGGACGTGTGTTTTTCCTTATACCCTTCCAGTTTGCACCTTAAATTGTTTTTGGTCTCATCGTATTCTGGAAAGTGGTTAAAGCCACCATGTCTGGATTCTGATACAGGTCTCGATTCCGTTTTTGACTCTTTGAGGGTTCTCCAAAATTATCATTTGAGGTTTACCCTTTTAGAGGTGACTTGGTACATACTAAATGTTCTGCTACAGATTGTCGAAAAGCCATCAGGTCGACGATCTTCTGTTTTGGAATACCCAACTGAACAGCTTGATTTTGTATTCCAACCATGAGTTCACTAATGCCAGATCTATTGCATGTGTAATTAGCCTCACTGTCCATTTCTTAGATCGAACGTAAGATCTGTACATACTCAACAGAAAGACTTGTTTGTCTAGCCCTCCCATACTTGTATAGTACATCCGTATAACTTCTGGCCTAGAAAAATGGACATAATCTTTTTTCAGTCTATCCCATCTCCTACACAAGTCTTTCTCTCCTATGCCAACAAAATTTGATCCCATTACAACTTCCTTATTGTCAAACCATTTCGTAGCAACAATGCCATCCTTACTCACGGCCTCGACGGAAAAGCCTCTTCCTTTCTTTTTCATTTCTTTCTGACTTAACAGTTTTAGACCAGTGAAACGATTGGCTCTAATTGTGCCGGCTGCATATATTAACTTTGAAGCAAAGTACTGAAGCAAATTATATGAACTAAAATAGTTATCAAACATTAGGATGTGATTTGGTTCGGTAATACGTTCAGAAAGCTGCATAACAGTGGCTGTGGATGCCCCGAAGTCACATAAACTGGTTTGATCTCTGTAGTTTTCCCTGATATATTACAAAATCATAAACCATACCACTCTTACCACTCTCTCCAGCTAGGATGTAAATCTTAATTCCCACTCCTGTGGCTTATTTTCTTTGATGGTTCTCCAAAATTATCATTTGAGGGTTTACCTCTTTTAGAGGTGACTTGGTACATATTAAATGTTCTGCTACAGATTGTCGAAAAGCCATCAGGTCGAGGATCTTCTGTTTTGGAATACCCAACTGAACAGCTTGATTTTTGTATTCCAGCCATGAGTTCACTAATGCCAGATCTATTGCATGTGTAGTTAGCCTCATTGTCCATTTCTTAGATCGAACGTAAGACCTGTACATACTCAATAGAAAGGCTTGTTTGTCTACCCTCCCATACTTGTATTGTACATCCGTATAACTTCTGGCCTAGAAACATGGACATAATGTTTTCAGTCTATCCCATCTCCTACACAAGTCTTTCTCTCCTATGCCAACAAAATTTGATCCCATTACAACTTCCCTATTGTCAAACCATTTCGTAGCAACAATGCCGTCCTTACTCACGGCCTCGACGCAAAAGCCTCTTCCTTTCTTTTTCATTTCTTTCTGACTTAACAGTTTTAGACTAGTGAAACGATTGGCTCTAATTGTGCCGGCTGCATATATTAACTTTGAAGCAAAGTACTGAAGCAAATTATATGAACTAAAATAGTTATCAAACATTAGGATGTGATTTGGTTCGGTAATACGTTCAGAAAGCTTCATCACAGTGGCTGTGGATGCCCCGAAGTTCATATAAACTGGTTTGATCTCTGTAGTTTTCCCTGATATATTACAAAATCATAAACCATACCACTCTTACCACTCTCCAGCTAGGATGTAAATCTTAATTCCCACTCCTTTGGCTTATTTTTCAGGTATTGCTTCACATCAATATTTCCTTAAATGGGACAATTTGTTCTAGTGGAAGTTCTGTGTACCTTTTCTGTAATGCGTCATATATAGACCGGACTTTCCATAACCTATCCTTATTGGAGTTTCCTCTACTAGTGATATCAACGAGATGCAGAGTGTTTCGTGATTTAAAAATCGTTTCAGGGCATGTTATCTTTTATTACTTCTATACCATATGCTGAACTCCAATACATTTTGACCCTAGGAAATTTTAAGTTCCCCATAAGAATATGAATACCAATAAACTGTTTTACTTCTGCCAGCTTTGTTGGAAGAAATCTGGGAATATTTTGTTGATTGGCATAGAGGTTTGTCATTACCACCATTTGTTCAAACACATTTTCTGGAATATACCGACTAAAAAAGTCTACTGGAGCGGGTAACCCAACCAAAGGATGTTCTAATGTATTTTGTGCATGCCATTGCATTTTCTTGTTTGATATTGCGCTTCAGCGATCCAAACAATGTCCTTTTCGTTGTTATACCATATTCTGCATAGAGATTGTTAAGTTCATTTTGTTCTTCAAAACTTCTGTTAGGATTTTCGTCGGTATCGCTTAGTCTTTCATCGTTGTCGATAGCATCTACTCCTGCGTTATTTATGTTTGGGCCCATATTATCTGCAATATCTCTCTCGTTTTCATGATCACTTTCATGATCTGCCTTATTCCACTGTGCATCCCGTAGTCAGACAGTCCATCGATCTCCGACATATCGTCATTTTCTAGCAACTGCAATAACTCTTCCTCAGTCAGAGGCTTACTACGCATATTATTCCACATTTTCTGAAAAGAAAGTAGCTAATAGAAAATGCAATCTAAAAAATCTCCAAACCGTTTTTGCACGGTTACAATATTTTCTCACTAGGTATTACTTAGCTTTATGATACGAAGGTAAGAAATTAAAAACTATAAAAATAGTCCGTATAAAAATGTTACCCTGTATATGTTGATATCTACGCACTTTCCACATAGTATCTTTGTCCCTAGTCAGGGACATAGTTTTTGATTATCCGTTCCTGGATATGTAACAAACTTTTATTTATAAAGTAGATACTAGTTCAAACATTGGTCTTTCTACTTACCGAAAACAGTAGTGAACAGGAAATATTAAAACTTTTAGTGCACTTAAATACAGCAACACACTGAGATTTGTTTACGTCTCTAATTAGTAAATATCAATACAGATGGCGCACGCTGCGCTTCCTGCTTGTTACTAACGTCCCGCACCTGGTACAAAGCCACTAAAGATCATAAATCTATATTTTCGCCGTTGCTTGCTTTTGAAAGTGATGTCTCTCCCAGATGACAAATCCACTGAAAGGGTTAAGTTATATTTGGGCACGGCAAGAACTTGCATAACATTTAATGAAAAGTACTCTTAATTGCTGCAAATTAACAATAATAAAGGGCCCAATTCTATCTTATGGCTAGTTTTCGATATACAGGGCGTTGAAGTTCAAGATCCCCAAATTCTTAAAATGCGTACTAAAAGTCCCTTTTATATATTTTTGAAAGTTTTGGCTGATATATGTAGCCAAAATACACATAATGATCAAAATAAAAACATTGACAGTTACAGGGCGATTCAAGCTGTCACAGACCTTTTTGGATAAAGAATGTATTTGTACCGGGTGAGTCATTAAGGAAGGATGCCAGCTATATCCCAGAAACCACTTATGTTACGACTTCAAAAAAAATTCTTCAGTAAATGTGGCCAAGGAAAATGCTGGAAATAATTTTAAAGTTTGTAAATAGACCGCTAGGTGACGTAACTGCTGTTGTAAATTAAAAATGTCTAATAAGTAACAGAAACTTAAGGAAAAGGTATATTGGAAATATCGTAGTTGTATTTTGGGACAATTTTACCCATTTTTGTATAAGAAGTTTTTCTCTAACTTAACAGGTTTTCCGTAGGGGAGCTGCGAAAGTTGTCATACAAACACGTAATTATCTTCGGAACCAGTCATCGAATCTTAAAAACTAATATTTCGTTGGAAAGGTCTTTTCTTGCGCTATTAGTTGATGTATTAAAAGTTAAGTTTGATTAACAAATAAACCGCTAGAGGACGCTTTCCAAATATTGCTGAAATTTTAGCGATTTTATTCAAAATATTAAATAGAATGTATGTTTTTATATTTTCGCCTATACCCTGAAAATTTCAAGTCGATATCTCTGTTGGTTTCAATTTTATACCTACTTCAAATTTAGATCCAAAACAATAAAACGCAAAGTTTTTGACATAATAGTTTATTACTTAGGCCAGCTTTTATAAACACAAGTTAACCCTGCCGAGAGTTAACCCCAGAAATTCGATAATACTGACAGTTATTATCATCGAGTGTCTGGGGTTAGTTTATTACCGTTGGTTAATAATTACACCGGGTGGACCATCGAAAATTAACTAGAGATGGGTAGTACGCCATTACTCAGTGGCGACCTAAATGCTCAAATTGTCTGCTATCATTATCAATACACAGCTACAACCGCTGTTGCGTTGACAAAACAGCGGTTTCTATCTCCGCTGTGGAATTGCTTATCCTAATGACCATATTTTCAGGCGTAGTTGGCCTGGTTGTAAAAACAAGGTCCTTTATTCTTCCACAAAAATAAAATCTATACAAGTTAGATCGGGGACCTAGAAGGTAACAATGATAATGGCTATTAAGCTGTTAAAGTTAAGAATGAATAAGGAAATGTAGGTACCCAGCTGGCCATGTAAAATGCTCCCTCTTCCTATCCATGTATCAGGAAAAGTGTTACTCAAATTGACGCACGCGTACTGAAAATGTGCCGGACAGCCGTCATGTTGGAAAAACATCCGCTGCCTAGTAAGCAACGGCACATCCTCTAAAAGTAACGGCAAATCGTTCCGCAAGAAATTAATGTACGTTTCACCATTGCGTCAAAATGTGAGGACCAATAATTCGACCTCCTAAAATACCGCATCAAACATTGACCCTCCACCAGCCCTGATGTTGAATTTCTTGCATCCAACGAGGATTGGTTCTGGACCAATAATGCATGTTATGACGATTTACTCCACCATCACTGCGGAATGTAACCTCGTCAATTCACAATATTTGCGATAACAGATGTTGATTATCTATGAGCATATTCGACAGTCAATAGCAGTAGTCTAAACGTTGCTCATAATCAGCTGCAGTCAGTGATTGATGAAGGACTACATGGTATGGATGTAATCTAGATTAAAATTGAAGTTATGGTTTTTTAATAGCTATAACTTTACTACTTTTAATAGCTAACTTTTATTTAAAACTTACTTATGTTCTTTCACAATACGCTGAACAGTAGTTTGTGTTAGCCCCAAGTCATGAGCTATTGCTCTTGTGCTACTATGTGGATTAATTTCGATATATGCTAGAACGTTTATAACATTTTCTTCCGTTCGGGATCTGCGTGCTCTGTGAGTAACTGGGGGATGAATTGTTCCTGTAGCTCTCAATCGTTGTTATAATCGAGTAAAAAGTCTCTTTTCGTAATGCCGTCTTTCTGGAAAACGAGACGCATACAATCGTGCAGCAACAGTAGAATTCTGCATGCACTCGAAATATACTGCAAGCATATCATATGCTTCCTGGTTAGAGGGCATTGTTGGCAAAAAGAATGTGGCAATAAGTCAAAGAAACTCGTATCACAATACACCGCAAAACCAGAGGTAATTTTGTGAGGAAATTTCAGGATATTATTTCCTTGACGCTGACATTGATAAAATTAATGTTACTATGGATAAATCGTCATTATGCATTGTTGGTCTGGTAGTGTTATTGGATGATCGTGGCACTACAAAATCATTACCATGGATCTGAACTTAAAGTAGGTATAAAATTGAAACCAACAAAGATATGGAGTTGAAATTTTCAGGGTATAGGCGAATTTTATGCTTTTCTGACTTAAATATACAAAACATACCATTCTATTTAATCGTTCGTTAAACAAACTGAACTTTTTAATACATCAACGAATAGCGCAAGAAAAGACCTTTCCAACGAAACATTAGTTTTTAAGATTCGATGACTGGTTCCGAAGATAATTAAATGTTTGTGTGACAACTTTCGCAGCTCCCCTACGGAAAACCTGTGAAGTTAGAGAAAAACTTCTTATGCAAAAATGGGTAAAATTGTCCCAAAAATACAACTACGATATTTTAAATATACCTTTTCCTTAAATTTCTGTTACTTATTAGACATTTTTAATTTACTACAGCAGTTACGCCACCTAGCGGTCTATTTACAAACTTTAAAATTATTTCCAGCATTTTCTATTGGCCACATTTACTGAAGAATTCTTTTTTTGAAGTCGTAACATAAGCGGTTTCTGGGATATAGCCGGCCTCCTTCCTTAATGACTCACCCGGTACGTTGCAAATATAGCGTAAAATTTATTGTTTTAAATAACGCAGATTTTATTATCAAACAAACTTGAACAACCCTGTATATGTTTCATAAAAGTTTACACGTTTAATGGAACTATTTTATTAATAAATTGTTAACATTGATGACTACCAAGTAAAGACATTATGAACATTTACCTGTAATTGAGTGTTGTCTCATTTGGAACCGTTTATAATACATATCTGTGTTATTGTTTTCTTTAAAATTGTAGTGTTTCGACTAAATATTGTAGAAAATATGGCTTTTGAAAATAGAAAAAATTGTTATGTTTGTAACAGAAATTTTCCAGTTCGACTTACAGCGCCTTTAAACGAAGTTGATTACTTAGACTTTCTAAACATGGCAACTTTTAGACGACAAACTGCCGGACATCCTGAGGAAGAGAATCTAGATGGAGCAAGGTGCTGTTTAAATTGTTATCAGGCCATTACAGGGGACCTCAGACAGATTGAAAATAATCCGAATTGCCTCAGACTTCATGTTTTAATTCCCAATTCAATATGTGGTAGCATTATATGTAACGTGCAAGGTAATGTAAGAAAAGTATCTCCAGAGTGTAGAGCAAATATATTTCCAGTTTCTCATATTTATGATAATTAAGGTTTTTAAATGAATAATTTACATGGTGGATTGCGTTTTGTGAATAGACCGTATTTTCTAAATAATATTTAGTCGTTTTTGTCCAGTTTAAGAACTGCTGCTAATTCAATCCTCGTGTCAAAAATTGGGAAAATATAAATTCATTTAGTTTAGAGCAATTTAAATATATAACGTCAATTTCGAAAGAAAATTTCCAACACATGTATGCATTGTGTAAATAAACTGAACAATATATAAGAAATATTAGACAAAAAGATTTACTTGCTTTTCTTGTTAACTTAAGATATGGGTTATCTGATGACTTTATAAAGTAGTAATTTCTAATGTTCGCTTCTCACTTATGCAAAGATTTGTACCTAACAACATTGGATTCAGATCAATAACCAGGGATAATTTTATAATCAGTCATGTACCTGAATTGTAAATAGGCTCTATAACCCTACACCAGGTAATCAAAGAGCAATTGATTATGTAGACTGTACATATAACTCCATTGAGAAGAGCAGTAATTTTAGAATATTACGTCAGTCATAGTGCTCGTTTAAGAAGGAGCATTGAGTTAAGCCAGAAATTATAGTAGCTCCTGATGGATACATTCTAGCCGTTAACGGTCGCTATTTTTCTGACGCATGAAACAACGATGCTGCGATTTTACGGCAGGGTTTACAAAATGATATTGATGGAATGCGAAACTGGTTTGAAGACGGAGATGCTGTAACAATAGATAGAGGCTACAGAGACTCCTTTGCTACATTTGAAGGTCTAGGTCTATTTTCTTATATGCGACCTTTACTTCCACGCAACTAACGTCAATTATCTACTAGTGATGCTAACAAAGCAAGACTGATAACTAAAACGCGTTGGGTTATAGAATCCAGAAATGGACATGTAAGTCTATTTTTAAGTTTTTAAAAGGATGCATATCTACGCGTCATGCTACCAATTTGCGTGATTTTTATCAAATTGCTGGTGCATTAATAAATAAGTTTCATCCAATAATAAATATACCGGGAACAATTGAGATGGCAACTCAAATGTTAAATAAAATAGATGATGTAAATGTTATCCAAACACGCGTTGAAGCTGAAGATCTAGCTTTAAGAAATGGTCGCTCGGAGAAACTAAATAATATGCATATTCCTGATAATATGCATATTCCTGAATTTCCTCGGTTAGATATCAGTTATCCGAAAGATTCAGTTGGCCCTTATCATCTTTATTTAAGCCCATACAAGATAAACTACAAAGAGACGAACCTAATTTATTACAAATTGATGAATTAAGAGAGGAACCCAATTTTCTACGTTTTAGAATCTACTCTAGATTCAGAAACGCAATTAAGTATATGTTGTGGTTGGCATACGAAGACGCAGCTATTAAAGACAATCCTCCAATTTTCTACTACTACTGCACATGTCCGTCTAGGCATCAGAATAATATAATATTTCCATCAACACGTCTACTAAGTTGTGTTGAGGATGCTGAAAACCGTTTATTACCAGAAAATATTGTTCTTGGTCCCATAGTAGAAGATGTTTAGAGTGCAACTACCATTAAATATTTTAATTTTACTTCTTGGCGTTATCGCGTTTTTTTTCAATTGAATCAATCATTTGCTCATTAATCCTTTATTTGGACTTTTTTTTCTTTAATTTAATTTATGAATAGTAGCCTCATAAAGTAACTACCGTTTTTTCCCATAGCTTTAATAATTGCAATAAATAGCAGTAGAATAGACCTACGGGGGATACCACTTAAAAAAACGCGCCAAAGGCTCTACCTCACGGGTGGCGTGTAAACGAGCTTAACATCTTAATTAAAGGTTCAATAAAAAAACTCAAATATGTCACAGTTCGACTTACCTGTAATTCGATCAAGTGAACAGTCCTTTCTGCGTCTACCATATAGGTACCATATATACGACTGAATAATCTGATTTTTTAATTTATCTTCAAACTTTAAACCTTTTTTTGTAAATGTAGTATTGAATGGCCCTGTATTATATGTAAAACCCAACTAATAACCCATATTGAAGCGTAAGATTTTTTTTATTATGGAATAAGTAGGTAATATTTACCTAGTTTTTATTATTTAGCATCTGTTTTGGATTTGTGGATTTAGTCATCTTCCAAGTAGGATAACTCTTTTAGTCTACCTTTAAACAACAAAATAGTACCGTAATCTAACGCAGCATGGGAAAATAAATGATTTGTAACCTTTCCTTTATTTTTCGTTACTATAAAAATGGGTATTTTACAGACTAAACGTTTAATATCTCGAAAAGTAGCCATAGAATATAATTTTACCATTAGGAATTTTGAACGACGACATCGAGATGTACAATATATCAATTATTCAGAAACTTTGAGAGAACTTTTTTTAAGTTATTTTACGCTATATTTGCAATGTAAAAATACATGCTTTATCCAAAAAGGTCTGAGACAGCTTGAATCGACCTGTAACTATCAATATTTTTATTTTGATCATTAAGTGTGTATTTTGACTACATATATCAGCCAAAACTTTCAAAAATATTTAAAAGGACTTTTGGTACCCATTTTAAAAATTTTTGGATCTTGAACTTCAACGCCCTGTATATCGAAAACTAGCCATGAGATAGAATTGGGCCCGAAGAACATCAAGTACTATTATATATCAAAAATTCAGACAATTTGACGGTGCTCTCGTTTGCAAAGAAAAGTGCGTGGTCCTTTGGAGACGGAAGAGCGGAGAGAATATGACCCAGTACTATAACATCCAATGAAGATACCGAAGTAAATATTTTGCGATATTTTCATGCATACCCTAGACGTTCAATCCGATCCGCCGCAGCGAATTAGGTGTTACGTATAGTTGCATTAAAAATATTACAAAAGCATTCAATGCGAAACCTTAAATTTGTTGCCGTGCAATAAATGCAATTTGTAGACTACGCAAGAAGAAATTTATTTAGCGAAAGGGTGTTAATTCAATGTCAAGAAGACCGCAATTTTCTGAAAAAATTATTTGGAGTGATGGGGCAAAATTTCCGAAAGATGGAATTTTTAACCGAAAAAATTTACACTTTTGGTTCAATAAAAATCCTCATGCTCTGCGTACGAAGTCTTCCCAATATGAGTTCAACGTTAATGTGTTTTGTTTATTTATGAACGATTTCATTTACAATAAAAACCTGAATAGACAAAATTATTTAAACTATAGTGTCGGAGTTTTTGGACCACTTCATCAGTACAGATTAGCTATTATCGACTCGATGGAGCGCCAATCCACTGCACTGGAGAAGTTACTAGTGAACTATACCGTATGTTTGAAGATAGCTGGATAAGGCGATTGGGTCCTTTTGAGTATCCTGGCAGATCGCCTTTAGACTATTATCTTTGGGGTAGAGACAAAAAATAAAGTTTATGCACATGAAGTTAACAACAAAGAAGATTTGATAAACAGGATTCAAGAAACATTTGCAAACTTAGAGACGCAAGAAGCAGTCTTTAAAAGAATAAATATGTGCCTTAGAGTTAATGGAGATCATTTTGAACAATTACTTTAGACGATAAATTTGTTTTAAATATTTTCAATTACCTTATTTGTTGTTGTTGTATATCTTCATAAATTTAGTATTGTTAATTACCGGATTAATGTTCTGCTCAATATTTTCTTGCACTGTCTATAAGTGGCAAATAAATGTATTATGTCCGAATAGTTATTTTTTATCTTCTTTATACTAGCTTAATAATCAAGCCAACAATTTACCACTATCCAATGTTATAACACAACTTAAATAATAAATTGATAAACATGCATAGCTCAATATTTTAATTGTTTGTTTAAACAAGTACGTTGGGTTTTAATACCAAAGCTACCTACTTTACTTGCTTTAAATTTAAAATTTAAATATATTGACTTATTTACGTTTAAAGTCTTATAAATTTAGGCATATTTACAAAAACCCTGTGTATAAAAATTAATAATTAATTATACTAGCTTGTATAACTTCTAATACACGGTCAAAAAAAGTCACCCTGTATGTATTATTAAACTCCTGCAAAATATCATAATCAAAGAACATAATTTAATCAAGTTAACTTTAACTTGAAATTGATAAAATCATTCACAAATAGAAAGGAGGGCACGTTTTAAATGTAAAATACCTTTCGGTCAGAATTTAATCAAATTTTGATATGTTCTAGAACTTGACCAATTGATCAGATGCCTTCATTGCCCAAAGCTCAAAGCTCAACAGTTTTTGATATACAGGGTCTGCAATATCACTATTTGATACTTTCAATATATCATAAAATGGACATTTTTGCCAATATTAACGCAAAACTTAGTGAAATGTTATTTTTTGTGCTACTGGTTACAACCTTTTCTTTACTTTCATTTTTTCTGTACATACACCTGATATACAGGGTGAGACCAAATATATGTATCTGAAAAGAATTATACGGTGGTATTGTTTGGATATTTTGGTGAATGGAAGTTAACACATATATATGTCCATTTAAATTATTATTGCAAGTTAAGTCCCTAGACGTCCGTTATACAGAGTGTTTCATTTGTTTAATAGATTTAATTGAGTATTATTATACTTCCTAGATAATTTTCTGATAACTTAATTGAAATGTCTGTATTAAAATAAACTATTTGCTAACTGTATATACTACATAATAGTCACGATGTGTTTATACTAATACTGAGTGTCCAAGTACAAAGGACCAAAGCGATATCTTAAACTTCATATAGGTACGGAAAAACCGTTAACATAAAAATCCTTGCAATTGGATGTCGTTGCGAAATACAAAGCTTTTGGAGATTGGCAGATAGAAAGGTTAGATGTGCTTCATTTATTATGCTCACTATTTTCTAATAAAGTTTCCAGTAGATTATTTTGATAAAGAAGGCGCTTGTCGAAGATCATCTTTATTTTGCAAAACTAAGAAAAGAAAATTCTTTAAGATACTAGTGTCTTCACTGTTCACACCATCGACAGACCGGTTTCGCAGGCCTACCTCCATCATCACTACCGCTTTGTACAGTCATTAGAAATAAGAAATGTTTATGTAGAAACGTTAATGAAGGTAAAATACTTATCTTTTTGGGATTTTTAATGGTGTACTTTAAATTATACAATCTAAACGTTTCGATAACACTTACAGTTATCTTCGTCAGTAGTAATGTTTGTTAAAATTGTTAAAGATGTAGTAAACAATTTTGTCAAATTTGAAAAATTAAAACATAAACATAAGCCTGCTATTAGTATAACAGTTTGGGAAATATAAAGTCAACTATAAAATTTTTAGTAAAGAATAACTAGGTCATAAAATTAAATATTATTAAACTGCCTCAAAGATGACAAACCAGAACACTCTCTACGACGAAAGCTAACAATGAAATTTGCCAGCCAAAAACACATTTAACAAAATTTAATCGAGTTATGATGTAAGTGTAAAGTTGTGAAAAACTTCAATTTTAAAATGATAGAAGCATTCACAATCCAAACATTACATCAAATAAAATAACCCAGTTAAATCTAACAAAGAGATATCTTTATCAATAATTGGAAGTGTTATTAACAATGAAAAGCACAATGCAGAACGTTCTTTGTAATTTTTAATTTTAATTTAATTTCAACTACTTATGTTAAATTATAGTGCTGTGGTAATTTAACATATAATTGGTAAAGCATTTGCTTCAAGGTCTAGGAAAACACAGCAAAAACCTAGACATACCAAAAGTTGAAGACAAATTAAAATCAAGGCGTATCATTATGCTCTTTTTAATTATAAGATGCCAAAACCTATTTAAACGGAGATTTTCATCTTGTCTATTAAAATTATTCGGGTGTTTATATATTTCAATAGCTTCACGTTGCAAACGAACATAATAGTGGGTTTGTCTTGACAATACTTCCATATTGTCAAATTGAATGTCATGATTTAGATTATTCAGGGCATGGTCAGCCACAGCAGACCTCTCTGGTTGACCTAATCTACAAAATATCTTATGTTATTTACGTCTTGTATCACAGCTACGTTTTGTGGTCCCGATGTATACTTTTCCACATGAACAAGGTAACTTATACACTCCGGAAAATGATAAAGGATTTGACACATCTTTAGGTGATCTTAACTGTTCTTTAATTTTTCTTGTAGGTTTAAAAATAGTCCTAATGCTATATTTGATTAGGATTTTTCAATTCTATTTGTAACATTAGCTATAAAAGGAAGAAAAGCAGTACCAACATTAAGAACTGGTTTTTCTTTAAGGTTACGCCTAGAAGGTGTAATAACATTATTAATATCTGTAAGTGAATATCCATTATTTTGTAAGGATTTTCTTAAATATTTATATTCATCATTCAAAAATTCAGGGTCACAAATTCGTTTTGCTCGATCTACTAAAGATTTAATTACACTAATTTTTTGACGTGGATGGTGGTTGGATAATTTATGATGGTATCTATCAGTGTGTGTCGGCTTTCTGTAAACCTTAAAAGATAGTGAATTATTATTTTAGATATTAATATGTCAAGAAATGGTAAACTTCCATTAGTTTCTTTTCCATGGTAAACTGAATACTAGGATGTATACCATTTATAAAAACCAAAAACTCATTCAGTGCTTCTTCTCCATGTCTCCAAATAACAAATGTGTCATCTACATATCTATACCAAACTGAAGGTTTTTTAGGTGTATTTTGTAACGTTAATGTTTCAAATTTTTCCATATAAAATTAGCTATAACAGGACTAAGGGGCTACCCATTGCTACACCTTCAATCTGTTCATAAAATTTACTATTCCACTGAAAATAAGTTGTAGTAAGACAGTGCCGAAAAGAATGGTTATGTCCTTTGGAAAAAGATGATCAATGTATTCAATAGTTTCTTTTAGAGGTACTTTTGTAAAAAGTGAAACAACATCAAAACTAACCATTATGTCACCCTCTTCAATTTTGAAACTATGCATTTTTCAACAAAGTCGGCAGAATTTTTAATGTAATGGGGTGTTTCTCCTATATGAGATTGTAATAACAATGTAAGATGTTTTGCAAGGTTATATGTAGGAGAACCAATTGCACTAACAATAGGCCTTAAAGAAATATTAGGTTTATGAATTTTTGGTAAACCATATAGTTTTGGTGAAATAGCTTCAGAGTTAGATAGTTTCTTTTTTATTTCTTCAGGAATAGATGATAATTTAATTAGCTCTTTAGTTTTTAAAGGAAACTTTTTTGTTGGATCTTTTGGTATTTCACGATAAGTTTCTGGTCCCAACAATTGTTCTATCTTAGTGTTATAATCGTTCATATTTAATATAACAGTTGCATTACCTTTATTTGATTTTAATATTATAATACTTTCATTGCGTTTAAGATCAAGTAAAGCATGTCGTTGACGAAAGGATAAGTTGCTCATTGGAGGTTTTGTTTTACGTAATATGTTAACGGTGTGATATCTAACTTCATTAGCAACATCAAAAGGTAATGATTTAATGGAGTTTTCGATATTGGAAATTATATCTTCGAAAGGTTATTAACTCTTGGTGTTATCGCAAAATTTCCTCCTTTAGAAAGCGCTTCAATAGCATAATCTGAAACAACATTATCAGAAAGGTTTATAACTGTTTTTACAATCAATAGATGGTCTATTATTTTGTTGTTTGTATAATTTATTAAATTTTTTTTCTGACGTTGACATGAGATGTCAAAATTTATTTTCTTAGATTTAAACGTTATAGAATCAATTTTATCTCAATCTTCTTTATTCAAAATAGATGAAATTTCTAAATGTAAATATAAAAGATTTTTATCGGTGTTATCCAATAACTTCCTAGTAATATGTATTTGATTACGTGGCATCTTATAATTAAAAGAACATAATGATACGCCTTGATTTTAATTTGTCTTCAACTTTTGGTATGTCTAGGTTTTTTGCTGTGTTTTCCTAGACCTTGAAGCAAATGTTTTACCAATTATATGTTAAATTACCACAGCACTATAATTTAACATAAGTAGTTGAAATTAAATTAAAATTAAAATTACAAAGAACGTTCTGCATTGTGCTTTTCCTTGTTAATAACACTTCCAATTATTGATAAAGATATCTCTTTGTTAGATTTAACTGGGTTATTTTATTTGATGTAATGTTTGGATTTGTGAATGCTTCTATCATTTTAAAATTTGACAAAATTGTTTAC
The DNA here is from genome assembly GCA_036346205.1 of Vesta saturnalis. NCBI lineage: Eukaryota > Metazoa > Arthropoda > Insecta > Coleoptera > Lampyridae > Vesta > Vesta saturnalis. The sequence goes on from JARFJB010000472.1 coordinate 2,832,638, forward strand.
TACATCTTTAACAATTTTTAACAAACATTACTACTGACGAAGATAACTGTAAGTGTTATCGAAACGTTTAGATTGTATAATTTAAAGTACATCATTAAAATCCCAAAAGATAAGTATTTTATTATGAGTGTTAATGGTCAAAGTTTAAAGTTAATGAAGGTATTTTAACATATTAAAAATATCTAAGCAATAAGGTATCAGTTAACTGAACTGATGAGGCAGAAAACAGTAAATAATTTTTGGTCTTGATATAACCATTGTCATAGAAATCAAAAAGTTGCATAATCAAATGTTAAATGTCTATCACCTCCACATTATTTGCATTTAGTATATGATTTAAAACATTTGTAGAAGGATATTTGATTAGTTCTTGATACCTAGCGTATCCTAAAAACCATAGTACAGCTGCCACATGAGAACAAGTACCTAAAGTTCTGGCACCAGTCTTGCAGGTGCAGTAAGTACCTAGTATTGGGTTAGGTTCTACTTCCTCATTATTCGGCACAAATGCATTCCATAACTGGTAACGAGTAGCATTTCTGTGGCGAGAATATATCCTTACCCGTATAAAACCGGGTTCGTAGTTTTCATCAAATTGATATTGAACCTGGCGATCCTCTATTTCATTGTCCTGTATATAAGAAGGAGCAAGCTTTAATTGAAAAATTCCAACAGTTAACTCTTTAAGATAGTAATGTGACAAACGTGGGAATGAGGAACGATAATTTCATTTAAATCAACCCATCTTCCCTTCTAGCGCGTAAGTTTTCCTCCTCAACCCTGGCTTAAACAACATTTGGCTTTTCAACTTTTTGAAGAATATTTTCAGCTAGCTCAATAGTAGAATCTTGCATTAAAATGAGTGGAAAATATTTATTTATAATTGCTCCAGCAATTTTAAGAAAATCAGCAATATTACAAATGTGGGGTGTTTTTATCTTAAACCTAAAAATTTAAAATTAAGTGCCCATTGCGTGCTTCTACGATCTACCTGGTTTTCGTAACTAGACGACTATCATTAGCCTCTGCTGTGGATAACTGTAGCAGACCTCTGGGCAAAAAGGCTGGCATTTTAAAATTAATACCTAATCTATTTAAAGCTGGAATAGCATCCAAGTACCCGCGGTCGAGAATGAAAATATCTCCTTCATTAAACCATTCACGCATTCCATTCACATCTCTATTAAATTCACTTATAAGTATGTTAGCATCGTTGTTTTCAGAATTTGAGAAATATGGCCTTGAATGTCTAGAATAAATCCGCTCGGCAACAAGCAGAGATGGCTTGATAAGATGTTTACCCTTATAAGTACAGTAGGACTGTCGCAACACTTTAAAACAAGAACTTTTCTCTATTTCTAGATAAGTAACACCTAATCTACAAAATCTCGTATGTTTTTCATGTCTTGCAACAAAGCCATGTTTTATAGTTCCAATGCATACTTTTCCACAAGAACAAGATAATTTATACACTCAGGAAGGTGACAATGGCACTAAGCACCAGTTCTTCTTTATGGTTATTGGTTATGTCTAGCAGGTGTAATAACATTTAGTGATTTTGTTAAATATTCATTTTTCAAAAATTCAATGTCACAAATTAGTTTGGCTCGATCCACTAAAGGCTTAATCATATCAACCTTGTGATGGTGGTTTGATAGTGTATGAAGGTTTCTATCGTTACATATCTGTCTTCTGTAAACCTTAAATGATAAAGTATTATTTGTTTTACATATTATTGAATTGTCATCTTTACTTTGTAGTGATGAGAAAAGTTCATGAGTGGAAGATAATGAAAACCAAGCAGGATGTAAATTTAATAGATTTAGACATCAGTATGTCTAGAAATGCTAAAACTCCATTATTTTCCTTCGCCATGGTAAAATGAATGCTTGGATGAATACCATTTATAAAAATTAAAATTTCATGTAGTGCTTTTTCTGCAACTCTCCAAACAACAAATGTGTCATCTACATATCTATACCAAACTAAAGATTTCTTAAGTGCATTTTGTAAAGCTAATGTTTCAAACATTTCCATGTAAAAATTAGCTAAAAAATACTAAGGGTAGTACACTATCTAGAGGTTCAGATAATTTATTATTTCACTGAAAATAAGTCTTTGTAAGATAGTTCTGGAAAAGAATTGATATATCTTTTGAAAAATATGATCAATGTATTCAGTAATTAATCTAAAAATCTCATGTGTTCTTTACGTCTACAAATTAAAATTCAAAATCATATGAACGTACTACATTGTGTTTTCCGTGTAAAACACAATTACAATTATTAACAAAAACCATTTCTTTGTTAGATTTGACGAGATCTTTAATTGATATGTGAAGTTTCTATTTGTGTATGGCTTTATCAATTTCAAATTAAAGTTTTTCACAACTTTACACTTACATCATAACTTGATTAAATTTTGTAATATTTGTTCTTTGATTATGATATTTTTCACTGTTAGACTTCGTCCGTTAGAGGTGTTCCTATTTATCATCTTGAAGGCAGTTTAGTAATATTTAATGTATTAAAGACCATCTATTCTTTGTTAAATAAAATTAGATTCCATAGTTGGCTTTATACGTTTATCAAACTGTTACACCAATAACAGTGACGTTATTGAAACGCATAAATTTATATAAAGATAAACAAAAAATGAACGACTTAATACCCAAAAGGTAAGTGTTTTAATTATGTGAGATAATTGTGAAAGTTCACATTTTCATATTCTTTTGCAAGTAGCGTAAGCGGAAAAATGTTGAAGAAGGGATAAAAAAAAAGGGGGACGAATATATGTATGTAGTTAAGAGCACCGAAGGAGCGATTATTATTTCGTGAGAGATTCGACTAAGTGGTTGATAGAAGTGTTAATAGTAAAATGTAAAAGAATGGAATATAAATGAGTGTGGCAACAAATATTATTATTGTCAGTTAATCTAATTAAAACTAATAGAAAATACGTTTTCCTTTATCAAACAAAATCGTATAGGTCATTCTCGTTCATGTAGACAACGTTGGCCCCAGAAATGCCTGCAAAACTGTGATCACTAAAGCTAAAATGTTGTTTGAACAACGAAAATGCAATGAACTAGCTTCTTTGGGCACTCGTAAGTTTTTGTTATTAGCTAAAAACATTATTAAAAACTTTGGTACATCTTCAACAACTTTTGTCTATGAAACCAATTAGTAATCTTGATCCCAATAAGGCCACTGACCCGCTACATTCGATCTTTATATCTTCTGGTGAATGTTGCCACGAAGAACACCTATCCCAACCGCAAGAAATGAACGCCCATTATTTTTACCTTGCCGAAAACGTGAGAAAAGGGAATCCCTTAAAGAACCCAACTCAACCCTATGCCACCATGAACTAGCACAGATGAAATGACATAGGTGCTATTAAGAGATAGTCGGAGGGAAAGAGGAAATCACATTTGCGGCGAAAATTTTCCCCATTGACTCTGATTCCCGGGATCCCGTGGTCGCCGAAACTAACACAGGGAAGGCGAACCCATCCCGTTCCTCTTAGGTCCAATCATACAATCATCCAACCAGTAAAGTGAAGTAGGAAGCTAGAGTAGATTTAGATCAAAGACAGAAGATAGGAAAGTGAAATAAAAATGGCAAGTCTCCAAAGATCCTCCCGAGGAAATTAGAAGGAAGGACCCCTGAAGAAATGCAGACAGGAGTAGAGAAGGGACCGGACGTAATGGTCACGGAGGACATGGAAGGAAGAGGTCAATGTGACCTACCCTACTTGCCCAACCAACCACCCAAAACGAAGAGAGACCAAAAGGAAAAGGAAGAAGAGCTGTCGTTGGAGAAACAAAAGAAGAAGGAACGATTTAATCAGGAAGTTTGCGTCTTTGCGTCTCTTAGGATAGTGAAGGATATGTCGGGAACAGAAAATGGACGGGATGACGCCAAGTGCACAGAGGACTCTGACTCGGACGACACATCAGTTGGTGTATGTGGCTACAAGTCTTTTACGTGGTAAACCCCTAAGGATTTCCCAGCAGGATCTTTAGTTCATAAGTCCAGGAAGATAATAATTTTTGATCAGGAAAGGACCAGTAAATTTAGGAGCCAGTTTTGAGTTGAAATGATGAGCAGCATCAGACAGAACGTAATTTCGTTTCCACACCATATCCCCCAATTTAAACTTGATGGGTCTACGTCGTAAGTTATAGCGCAGATGTTGATTATCACAGGCTTTAGCCAGACGTTTATTGATATCGGAGTTAATACCGTCAAACTTACAAACCAGTTTATCTTCAAAAGTTTTATTTCGCCCCGGGTCTAATAATGTGGAATCAGGAGAAGGTGGTGGACCTAATAGGTCACCGAATAAGTTATGTGCCCAAATAATGCGTAATAAGTAGAACAGCCAATCACTTCGTGCTTTGCAAAACGGATAGCACAACCAATTTTAGTTAAATTATTATAAGTTATTGTTATGAACGAATAAGTTCAAAGGTAAATATGTAATTAAAATTATTATTAATTTTATTAAATACATATAAGTAATTTGATTGTTCTCATTACATTTAGAATGTACATCAGTTCTACATACATAAAGACAAAATTTACATCGATTGGGGCTTGAACCTTGATGACGCAGTTGGTTAGCGCGTACTCTAGCAAAGTACAGGTCGTAGGTTCAAATCCTACTCGAGGTAAACTTTTTATTTATGTATTTAATAAGATTAATAACAATTTTAATTTTAGTTAAGTTTACGTCCCATTTACGTTGATTTTGAGTGACATAGGAAGATATTAAGGTTTTCAGGACTCTGTTAATTCTCTGCGCAGGATTCTCTCTAGGACGGTATTTGGCGTTAAAAAGAATAGTGGTTCGATAATCGGAGCATAATTTGTAAATTCTTTACTGTGAAACTGTACACCATTATAGCCAATAATGTACTGTGGAGTACCAAACATAAGAAAATATTGTCTTCCACGATTTGATACACAACAGAAGCAGTAGCATGGCGTAAGGAAAGAAACAAGCAAATTTGGTGAAGCAGTCAGCTAAACTAACACAAAAGCATGTCATTTGAGGATCTAGGAAAAGGACCGACGATATCCAAACATAAGATTTGCCAAGGTTTAGTAGGTTTGGCTCTTGGTGCTAGAAAACCAGGTAGAGCAGACTGTTCGACTTTATGTGCAAAACAGACAGCACACTGCCGAATATAGCGAATGACATCTGCACGAAGTGCAGGCCAGTATAGTATAGCAATTTCGGCAACAGTTTTAGTAACTCAAAGTGACCAGAAATTGGAAGATCGTGGTTTTCAGAGATAATGCGTTTGCGTTGTTCTTTAGGAACGACTATTTTCCAATTAGCCGAAGAAGAATCTGAAGAAGAAAATTTTGAACGTTTATATAGCAAACCGTCCTTTACAAATCAAGAAGGATATTTTCTAGGAATTGAGAGATACCAGAAATTGTTTTCAGATACCATTTATCTTGGACAGGTAAAGTAACTAGAGAAGTTGAAGAAGTAGGATTAATACAGTCAATTTTTGGAACAGATCTCGACAGAGCATCAGCAAGGTGTTGTTTCCTTTACGGTGAATAATATAAAATCGTGTTGCAGCAGGCGAATCGCCCATCGGCAGAGACGTCCAGTAGGATTTTGCAAGTTATTTAGCCATATTAAAGAATGATGGTCAGTAATGACAGTAAAGTGAGAGCCCTTAATGTAGGCGAAATTTCTCGATAGCACATACAACAGCCAGACACTCTTTTCTGAAGTGGAATAGTGACGTTCAGCCTTAATCAATGTTCGACTAATACAGCTAATTACCTTTTCGCCAGTAGGAAATTGTTGGCAGAATACAGCACCGATACCGAAGTCAGATGCATCCGTTTGAATGACAAATGGTTGTGAGAAATCAGGAAAGAAAGAATAGGAGCTGACATTAAACATTTAAACATTCTTTTAAGGAAGTGAATGCTGTTTCGAATTCAGAAGACCAGACGAATGGAGTATTATTTTAGTAAGAGAAGTTAGAGATTTGATGACAGAAGAAAATTAGGTATGAAGCGACGATACCATCCCGCCATACCGACTAAGCGCCTTACGTCAGAAACATTTATCGGAACAGGTATAGAGCAAACTGCAGATACTTTATCTGGATCTACTAAGAGTCCATCTTTGTTGACGATATATCCCACGTATTTTAGTTCAGGACGGCAGAAATGACATTTATCCTGTCTCAAAGTGAGACCTGCAGAACATAGACGTTGAATGATTTTTTAGAACTTCCAAATGTTTTTCAAAAGTGAGTGTAGCCAAAACGATGCCGTCAAGATACAAGATAAGCAAAGCAGTACGGTTCTAAGTCTCCCCAAAAACTCGATCAATTAGTCGTTGAAAAGTAGCCGGTGAATTGTGCAGGCCAAACGGCATTCTAGTAAACTGAAAAGTCCACGTCCAGGGACAGTAAAAGCAGTCATCGATTTAGAACTTTGCGAAAGTCGACGAAAACCGATAGGAGCCGTCTTTCTTTTAACTAAAACAATCGGACTAGACCAAGGACTATTCGATGGTTCAGCCTGTTGTAAAGCAGGAGAAAGTGGTAATAGCGCTGTTGAATTGTTCAGCATTAGTTCGATTTCATGTTGAACTAGAGTAGTACATCCTAAAGTGTCAGAATTTTGAAATGATTTATCTAGTAAGGTTTTCAGAGCAGACTGTTGAGACAAAGGAAGATCAGAGAAAGAGCTTAAATGGTCAGAAGAAATAGTTGCTAGGCTAGTATCGTTACCAAAAGTCCACTGTCCATGTCGAAGATCAGGGACGCAGTTAATCGCCTTCCAAAAATCGATACCCAAAATTAGTTTATGAGGTACTTCAGGCACCACGAGTACATCTAGCATGATTGTTTTAGACTCGACAGTTACTGGTAGAGTAAGTTGACCAAGAATATTACAGGTATTACCATTCGCAAGAGTGCAGGCAGTAAACGAACCCACGGATAAAGATAAACCTAGCCGTTGCAGTATATGCCAACCCGAATTTCCAATAATAGTGCGTGAAGCGCCAGAGTCCAAAAGACCCAGAAAGGTATAACCAAAAATATTGACGTTTAGGTACGGTCGTTTATCGTTTCGAACACTAGCAAAAATATAATCCAGGAGGATGCGACGAGAGTCAGGTATTCCAGAAAAAGAGATTAAAGGAAAGATAGAATCTTCTCCTAGATAGAAGATGCAGAAATTAGTTTCTGCTTAGAGATGCACACTGGGCAAGTAGTTATTGTGTAACCAGGCTTACCACAGCCATAACAATGTTTATTTTGGGGTTGTGGACAACGTGGTGAAGTATGCCCACTCCCAGAGCAATTCCAGCAGCGTAGAGTAACAGTAGTTGAAGATACATTAGAAGGTTGAGAGACAGCAGTATTAATGGTTTTTTCCGATAGTGGCGGAGGAGTAGTAGGTTTGAAGGAATCAGTACTGTCGCCAGAGAAAGATAAACCCAATTTAGTGATGGAAAAGTGACTTAAGGAAGGAGTAAAAGTAGGAGGTGAGATAACCGGAGGCACATCAATATCGTCATCCGAAGAGATAAATGGTGGTTCTACGTCCATTGGTTCAGATTCGCCGTGAACTGTAGAATTTGCAGAAGGTCCCGCTATTGGTGAAAAAACTGTATCATGGAATGTAATACGTTTACTCTTTTTCATTTTTTATTCTAAGTCAGACCGGTAATTTTGTAATTCGACTAGAAATTGGTTTTTCTGAGTGATTTCCGTTTCTGAATCCGTTACCATAAGTTCGCATCGCCTTTGAGCATGTAGTACTAAAGTACTCAGACGAAGAAAAGAAGCCAAAGTGCAGTAACCAGTAAAAGAGTCGATGCCGGTATGTAATTCCCGAATAGCACCTTTTAAAGCAGTTTCATCTTCCGCGAACGGAATCTGATGTGAAGCAACCGTAAGAGATTTGTTAGCACCAAGTAGACTGCGCTGCGCACCGATTTACGTAAAGCTTCGACATTAACCTTACAGTCTATACCCTAGATAATACTATACATCAATTCAGCCTTCATAAGACGATTTACATCAAAACGAAGTGTGACAGACATGTTTGTAAAAGAAGGAAGAAAAAAATAATTCAGAAATGCAGTAAAGTAATAGATTAGATATTATAACCCGTTGACGAGTTAGTGCCAAATTTATACAATAAGCTAAAGAGAAAACAAAAATATTTAATATAAGTAGAAAGAACAATGTTTTACGCTAAGCTACAATTTGTACGTACTCCAAAACTCTGGCCCCACGTTGGACGCCAAATTTATGCCACGTGTCTAACCATCATGTGGCATAAAAAGAATGATGGTTCGACTAAACTCAGGTGTACGGTCGGAAGGCCGCAGAACACTCGGATGCGTGGTTGTTTTGGTGGTATAGCTTAAAACGATAGTAATCTAGTTAGATAAGAACCGGATATGAGTAGGCGCCACAGGCTTTAATAAGGAAATACTCAACAAGTGTTGAAAGGAGAGTAAACCCTGTCAAACCTGAAACAGGATTTACCAAAAAAAGAAAATGAAAATGAAAGGAGGAAGTAGAAATGAGTTGACAATTCCCCGATAAAGTAATTTTTATTGTGGATATCCTGACAAAAGAATAAAATAAAAAATTTATAAATTCACATTCCACCAAAGCCCACGATGGCAAGCAGTGAGCCTCGGCTTATGCCCACGGAATTATAATTTAAATTTCAATAAAATAAAAAATTATTATATGCCCCTTCCGGCCGTTATAAGATCTTACTGTTCGTATTCGGAATTGGCTAATTTCACATAATCCCATTGGGATGTTTAGTAAGATAGAAAAAATAAAAAGAATTTAATTAATGAACTTGCTTGCCTTACGCTTCACACAGTATACAGTAAATTGGAAAGCTTTTTCGGTCCACAGTAAATAACTATCGTAACAAACAAAGTAATCAAGAAATTTATAGGAATAAACTGGCCCGAACAACCTTGTCCACAAGAAAAGTAATGTACATAACACATAAAGATTACGTGACAAAATTACAAATTCATATAAAATTAATTGTTTAACATTTGCAGTAGTTCACGTAATACAGATAATCGTTATACCCGGTATATTGCAATCAAAACAGGAGTTAAATCGATGGGTGAATGTAGCCACAGAAGATAGAATTAATTAGGTCAAAATGGAAGCTAAAACTGTTTAGGTGCGGTCTATTGCCACTATTAATGATTCAATTGAAGTTTTTCTTGTGATTGAGTGCAAAATATTAAAACTGAATTAGTGAATATATATATATATATATATATATATATATATATATATATATATATATATATATATATATATATATATATATATATACCGTTTTAGATAAAAGAATTTTGTGAAAGTGAACTGCTGGAAGTACCTTAAATATATAAATTTAATTAAGAGGTAACAATTGTCGATTATTTGATTACAAAATTAATAATATCAGTCCATTTATTTTCGTTGTAGAAATTCACTAAGAACTTCCTACGTGTAATTGAAATTTGGAAACACAATCGTGTAACCAAGTGATAAAGGAAAAAAAATCTGACCTTTATTGTTGAAACTATTACTTATTTGATCTTGCAAATTTCGGGTACTATTCCAATGATCTAGCAGCCTTCACGTATATGGTCATGGATGTCAGCAAGGCTCTTATGCCTTCCAGCGATAATCATATACTTTGGATGTAACGTAACAGTAAAATGTGAGCAGAAAATTTAAGAAGGAATGACGTTAGAAATATAGGTAGTACAGCGATACTCTTACATAGGTAGTACAGAGATGCCCTTACGTAGGTAGTACAGAGATGCTAAAAGAAGGTAAATATAAGTATGATGTTTAATTAATTATGACCGTTCATGCCTTACAGGTGACAAACGAGCCGGTAGTGAACATTCAACGTAATTTCGATTGAAGTGTGTATGTAAAGAATTGGTATTGAATGCTTTTGGATACGAAAACCTGAAAACAATTTTAATTACCATGAGGTTATCGAAACATGTGCCACTTACAGAACATGTGGACGAATGAATAATTTCAATTATATCCGCCTTTTAAAAGCGTTAGAATACTTTACTTAACAAAGTATTACTTTAAGTGAGAATTTTCCAAAAAATGATGCTTCAGCATCCAGAACCAGAAACGAAAAATTCTCTAGAAACTCAACATCCATCATCAAAAGCGTTCTTAAAAAGGAAGAAAGAAAAATTGGCCAACACCTTAAAAATCAATTTTACAAACTTGAGAAAAATCTGTTGCCAAAAGTTAAAAATGTATAGAAAATATATATTTATTATGTGTATATATATTATTTGACCCTAAAAGATCCCAGATTTCTTTTTAACTGCTTTATATTAAATGATCCGAAATCGCAGAGATGTCGCTGAAGGTATTAAATTTGACTTATTATACCTAAATAAGAGACGTGTCCGAAAGTTACATACGTTAATTTAAATGCAATTAGAGATGCGTAAAAATTTGCGAAATAATGAATTGGAAGCATTCAACCTAAGAATAAATTGTTATTTTTAGTAAGTAAATTTGACAAAATGACGAACGTTATCAAAAAGAAACGTTTTAAAATTAAACACGTAACAATTTCCTTCATCATGGAAGTTATCAAATGTTCAACCTATTCCCAAAATGGCTATAAACCGATCCTCTAACTACTTACGTATTACCATCACTTCCATTTTGCCTAAAGTCATGGAAACAGCTATCACTGAGCAACTGCTGTATTTCCTTGAATCTAACAAACTCCTATGGTTTTAAACAAAGTCGTTCAACAGGTTATTTTGTTTCATTTGTGACCCAAATTTGGAACGGTACATTAGAAGAGTTCGTTGAAATAATTGTAGTCGCATAGATATGTCAAAACGTTTGACCGACTTTGGCATAAGTGTTTACTTGCCAAACTCACCTTCTTTAGGTTAACTGATACGCTCATAAACCGGTTCCAGTTTCCTTAATAAAAAATATACGTGTCGTATTTGATGGCTTCTTTTTAAAACAAATTATCATTAGCGAAGGGATCAGTTATAGCTCCTACACTTTTTTTGCTACACATAAATGATTTCATTTCTTCAACGACTAACCCAACCTATTGCTTTGCTGACGACAGCACTGTTTATTGTAGTTCATCTCAGTTCATAGCCGCCCACCTTATCTCAAATCAAGACATTGAAACTGAAGTAGCCATTTCAATCAAAGGTTTCCTATTTTAAGTATGAATGACTCAGATCTTAAGTTTTCAGATTCTATTACTATGTTGGGAATGTTTGTATCTTAAAATTTATCTTGTGTCCGTTACTAAAGCAGCTGCACGTAAAATAGAATTTTTGTACAGATCTAAGCAGTACCTTACCTCCCGACAACTCTTTCGGTTATATAAGGCCCAAATTCGTCCTCATCTAGAATATAGTTCTTATCTATGGGTTGATGTTCCCCAATACGCTCCCGATAACGTTGATCGTATTCAAAGAAAAAATTCAGTAGGCTTATAAATGATCCGACCTTAATTTCTGACATACAGTTCCTAGAGCATAGGGGAGTCGTTTAAATTGTTTCTTTATACTATAGGTATTGCAATGGCTATTGTGCTGCTGAATTACATTCTTTGATACCATCTCTTGCCATTTTTGCTAAGAGTATGCATCACTATGCTGTACAAATCTCCACTTGTCGTACAAATTAAGTGCAGACCACATTCATCTACACGGCTTCTAAATTCTGTAATGATCTTCCTAGTTCCTGTTTTCTTCTTACAAAAAATTCAATGCAACAGTTCATAGCCAACTCATGGCAATTAAATATCCCCCAATCCGTCCTCATAAGTGCTCCTCAATGCTTTAACACGTTAGGCTAAACTTAACTTGTTCAGGTCTCCAATTATTTAAAAAAAAACTTTAATTATTCGTAATCTTAAATATGTAAAACATGAGTAATGAGTTAAATGTAACCCACCCTTATACTCCTTATGTCGAAAATCTTCTAAAGAACCCCATAACAATATATGGCATCCTTAAAAGAAATGCACCGGCAAGTCCTGTGAATCGTACCCAAGAATTTAACAATATATATAAAACATAAATGCATGTGTGTCCTGCGTACGTGGTCAATTAGATTGGGTGCGAATACCTTAATCATAGATAATATAAAATAAAATAACAATCAGCATTAAGTAGCAATAAATACTAAAAGAAAATCAAAATAAAAATGGGCAGTTGTCAACAATAAGAGAATATTGAATCTATATCTTCACGTTCCTCAACAGTAGTAGTACAACGTGGACTAGAAGAGGGAAAGCGAGAGAACTCAGCTAAGGTACCACGTTTAAATATCTACTTTTGACTCAGAATCCGGCTTGATTGTTTCGTAAAGTGGTAGAAAATTATTCTTCTGTTTTGCTTCTTCATAAACAAATAGAATGCACAAAAAGAGGTCAGAAATGTGGAAACGCAAGAGTAGAATATTTCCATCCAGAAAATGCAGGCGTAGATTCCAATAATTTAGTATTAGCTTGAGTTAAACCAGAAGTATTCATGTTAAATTTGATGTCATAATCAATATCGATGAGGGATTTGGCCAATTTTAGAGCATTACGAATAGTATTGTGTAAGAGATCAACACTAACATTACAACGTAAACCACGAATACCTAGTTCATACTGAAGTTCAGTTTTATTCAGACGATTACATTCTAACCTCCAAATAATTAACGTCTTAAAACGTGACAGCAAGAAAATTATAGAGAAGTAGTGAGATAAGTAAAGAAAAGGTGTATTAACTATCCTGAAAAGGATAGTAACTAATAAGGTGTAAATTAAACAAATTTAAATCAAGCCGCCAAATTTTATAACGGATTTTGTAATCCCGTGGAATAATTGCGATTGAGAGACTATCCCAGAAGAATCTAGTAAGTATAACCGATCAGCTAGCGAGGTAACCATAGAACTTAGATTGCGTAGTCAAAACATTTATTTTCACTGGATTAGTCAAAACAGTTAAACATCCTTTTAGTAATACTAGGGCGCCACGAACCTTCTAAAATAAAACCCTAAAAGTCCAAAAAGAGAGAAAGAAAAAAGAAAGCTGAAAGAGACACCTTAATTAGCACATTCACCACGAAACAATTATGGAGGATACAAAATTAAGTACACAATTAAATAAATAGTTTCTTCAATAAACGTTGTAGAAAAAGAAACACATTTTTAATTAAGAATCAACAATTTGGTTTATTTAATAAATATAAATGGAAATTTTAAATGTTAAATATGAACATGAATCTTGTAATAACAAAAATTATACTTTGTTTATTAAGTAAATAGATGTAAAGTAAGGTTAGGCAGGATATTGCCTTGTTATCACGAACATTAATTTTGAAAACAAAATCTAGAAAGTAGTTGAATTACCAAAACGTCTGCAGAAGGTGACCACACATCAAAGTCATTTGCTAATTGTGAACCCCAATTTTTACGAAACGCGATAGTTATAAGTAAAAATAAACGTAGACTGCTGACCTGAGCGGTATAGGTACTAATGTAGCTAAGGGGTCAGAATATTTATAACGCCTTTATTTACTATTTGCTGTATCTAGCAAAATAGTAATTAAATTTGGCGAGATTCAGTTCTGAATTGCTCCACAACTGCTCTTTCATCTAACCCGTAAGATTCCGCTAGTGTGCTTCAAACTAAAAGAAAAGCACAACATAAACATACAGTTAATTCCCATTGACGTACCATTTTGTAACACTTGTTAACCTACATAAAGAGCACACGTACTTATAAAGAGAACATAGAACTTCGGTTAATAATGGCTATTCCACAAGTGTTTATCTCGTAATAAACTAGACACTATAGCTCCCTTAATCTAGGGTACGTCAGATAAAGAATCTCCATATCTAAATCATTGTAATAGCGACTAATTTGGCATTTAAATGAACTTTAGAACAATGCACTTGTACAAACAACATATTCAACAAAACATGTGCATAATGTTATTTTATGGTTATTACCGTTAAATTATCAGTATCAAATAGATACAGAAGTTACGTATATGAATACAGAAACGTTTAACTAAGGTTACCAGTAATATTTCAGTTATATGACTGGAAATAAGCAATACAGTATTGTTCGATAGGAGTTACATACAGTATATCTACACAAATCTTTACAGGTGCAAACTGGCAGTAGTTTGATGTTATATAATAGGTTAACACAGCCTTGAGGACTGGATAAACATCCAATAGAACAAATTTTTTACTATCTACCTATATGAGTCAGTGCATAAGAAAAACCAACTACACCTAAGTGTACCTTACAGGTAGTAGTCGAGATTAAAGCCACAAAGTAGCTATGTAATGTCAGAGCAACTTATAAACTTTGTTTGTAGAAAATCATATAACCGTTATTTCAGAAGACTATACCATGGATATTTATAGGTGGTACAAAAAGTCCCGGCTCAGATAGCCCTAAAGCAAATAAGATGTAATTAAATTTTATTTAAAGAAATCACTAGAATTTTTGCTCACCGCGTGTGTACAAGAAAATCATCCGAATTTTATTTCCGAGCTAAGCTCGATAGAAAAGGAAAGTGGAATGAATACCTTATGCCATAAATGGTGCCTTACATTTTATATCCAACAATTAATTGGTTACGTTTAATTCATTAAACTAAGACAATTATTCTATACACCTAAGTAGAAAAACGTGTTTTCCCTATTTTTGCGGAAAATGAACATGTCAAAAATCACACAAAATGTAGTACGCCTAGATGTTGTTGTAGTAGTTTTAAATACGAATTCTTAAGGAAAACTTAAGTAAAAGATAAATAAGTAAGTTAAATAATTATTCGGCCCACTATGGCAGTGAGTTGTAATTGAAATAGAGAATACCTAATACAGATGACGCAAACTTTTTATGTGTTTTTACACAAAATTTTCAATGAAATGATGAGTGTGATTAATAGATAAAAAGCCATTTGATTTTAATATGTTAAACATTTGACACTTTACAACCACACTTGAACGATTGTTTTCGAATATGCCTGAAGCACGTCTTGCAGTAATGTGTGAGTGTGTGAGTGTGTGAGTGTGTGAGTGTGTGTGTGAGTGTGTGTGTGTGTGTGTGTGTGGTGTGTGAGTGTGTGAGTGTGTGGTGTGTGAATGTGTGAGTGTGTGACTGTGTGAGTGTGTGAGTGTGTGTGAATGAGTGAGTGTGTGAGTGTTGTGTGTGAGTGTGTGAGTGTGTGAGTGTGTGAGTGGAGTGTGAGAGTGTGTGAGTGTGTAAGTGTGTGAGTGTGTGAGTATGTGGTGTGTGAGTGTGTGTGTAGTGTGAGTGTGTGGTGTGAGGTGTGTGAGTGTGTGAGTGGTGTGTGTATGTGAGTGGTGTGTGTATGTGAGTGTGTGAGTGTGTGTGTGGTGTGTGCGTGTGTGAGTTTGTGGAGTGTTGTGTGTGAGTGTGTGGGTGTGTGAGTGTGTGATGTGTGTGAGTGGTGTGAGGTGTGTGTGAGTGTGTGAGTGTGTGAGTGTGTGGTGTGTGAGTGTGTGTGTGAGTGTGTGGGTGTGTGAGTGTGAGTGTGTGAGTGTGTGGTGTTTGGTGTGTGGGTGTGTGGAGTGTGTGAGTGTGTGTGTGTGGTGTGTGAGTGTGTGTGAGTGTGTGTGTGTGGTGTGAGTGAGCGCGTGAGCTGTGTGTGTGTGGTGTTGTGGTCTGTGGTGTGTGTGTGTGGTGTGTGGTGTGTGGTGTGTGGTGTGTGAGGTGTGGTGTGTGGTGTGTTTGTGTGTGGTGTGTGGTGTGTGTGTGGTGTGTGTAGTGTGTGGGTGGTGTGTGGTGTGTGTGTGAGTGGTGTGTGTGGTGTGTGGTGTGTGGTGTGTAGTGTGCGTGTGTGGTGTGTGTGTGTGTGTGTGTGGTGTGGTGTGTGTGTGTGTAGTGTGTGGTGTGTGGTGTGTGTGTGGTGTGTGGTGTGTGTGTGTGGTGTGGTGTGTGGTGTGTGTGGTGTGTGTGGTGTGTGGTGCGTGGTGTGTGTGTGGTGTGTGTGTGGTGAGTGTGTGTGTGTGGTGTGGTGTGTGGTGTGGTGTGGTGTGTGTGTGTGTGTGTGTGTGTGTGTGTGTGTGTGTGTGGTGTGTGGTGTGTGGTGTGTGGTGTGTGTGTGTGTGTGTGGTGAGTGGTGTGTGGTGTGTGGTGTGTGTGTGTGTGGTGTGGTGTGTGGTTTGTGGTGTGTGGTGTGTGAAGTGTGGTGGAGTGTGGTGTGTGGTGTGTGGTGTGGTGTGTGGTGTGTGGGTGTGTGGTGTGTGTGTGTGGTGTGTGTGGTGTGGTGTTGTGTGTGTGTGTTGGTGTGGTGTGTTTTGTAGTGTGTGTTGTGTGTGTGTGGTGTGTGGTGTGTGGTTGTGTGTAGTGTGTGTTGTGGTATGTGTGGTTTGTGGTGTTGTGTGGTGGTTGTGTGTGTTTGTGTGGTTGTGTGTGTGTGTGGTGTGTGTGTGGTGTGCAGTGTATGTGGTGTCGATTCGTGTGTGTGTGTGTGTGAGTGGTGTGGTGTGTGTGGTGTAGGTGTGTTGTGGTGTGTGGTGTGGTGTGGTGTGTGGTTGTTGGTGTGTGTGGTGTGTGTGTGGTATGTGGTGTGTGGTGTGGTGATGACTGTGTCATGCGTATTGCGTGTTGTAAGGTGTGTGTTAAATGTGGTTTAGTTATCATAAAAATGGTGTGATGGTCGTGTGGTGTAAATGGTGGGTGTAAATGTGGTGTAATGTGTAGTGGTTGTGTATGTGTTGTGAAATGATCTTATTGCGAAAGAAAGGACTAAAATGTAAAATGTGCAAAGTGTGAAATTGTAAAATGATGTTGAAATCAGTATAACAAAGTACTGTTTCTCCTTTGTTTTATGTGATATCTTATGTAATTTCGTTCACTCTAAAAAAATATATGTTAATCCCTCTTGTCGTAATTCTTATTAACCTATTAAAAGATAAATCGGATACAAATTATTAAGAGTTAAAGTTCAATCGATGATGAATTTTTTAATTATGGTTAGGCCAGATATCATAGTTTTATGAGAATTGCGGGCTGAAGCGCCAGCGGATCCTGCAACTGCGAATCGCACTATCGATTTTGGGCTAGTGATACACACCATTTTTTGTGATGAGGTTATTCATTCTTTGAAAATGTGTTAGTGATGATGCATCATATTTTATAAGATGGTAGTAGCACTGAGCATCAACGTGTCAAGCGGTTCTAATATGTATGGCAGCTGTCAGCAAATATTCATGTATGAAACACCAATGGTACCAAAATAAACATGTTAGTGTTTTTCCGGTCTAAACCACAAACAATGGGTTTTTGGACGATTTTGATAATTGAAAATATTTTTAAATTCTTCTAAATCCCGTGTTAAATCAGTTTATCAATTCATATTCTGTTAACCCCATTTAAATCTCCTTAAATCATTAAAATATATCTTAAATCATTAAATCAGTCCATAAATCATATTGCTTTCCTTATTCAGTTTAATACCATTAGTCACTCAAGTGTACAAATTTCGTCTGAGTTAATCTCATCACAGCCCAGCATTATGCAAACATATTCACAACGCGGGGAGAAAGTCCTTAATAAACAGCGTGTGAATTTGAATATATGCATATAAGTGGTAGTGATCATTTACTTTCAAGCTACATCAGCGATCATGATAAAATCGTCGCCGAAAGCCCATAGCAGTGTATCTACATTTTAAGTAGAGCGTACAAATTTACACTTAAAACACCAACTTCTAAACACTCTGAATACAGAAAATGTTTTAGCTGAGATACAGTCCGCGCGGTCAAAGAATGCCTCGTGTCGCGCATGGATGTTCATGCATTCGGCCGCACTCGTTAACGCAATAGTGACTGAAAGCGTTACCAGTGGCGTCGGTGTCGCGTTTTCAATTATTCGTCACCAAACCACAAGAAATTTTAAAATATTTTATTTATTTGAGTGACACATGAACAGTAATAGTTTAAACATTTATAAAATAAAAAAATAACCATGTTGACAAGTAATAAATTTTATTGTAGAACTCATATTTCTACACTCGCTTTTAAATCACAGTTGAAAACGAGTTAACTAATAAAAACATTTTTGAGTATTTGCTAATCGGTTGTTAATGATACTAAGGAATGTCAACTATTAGGATTTCTTTAATGAGAATTTAAGCAAATGCCATTAGCATTACATGCACCGCAAAACTACTTATTTATTTTACTATGTATTGTGAAAGTATTTGTTGTTTATACATATTTGTCTAATAAATTTGAGTATTATGAGCTTTAAAATCTACATAGGACACACAATGGTTCACTGTCGTTTTGTTGCAATAATTGTAATAAAGTTAAATTAACAAGTACGTATGTAAATTAATAACAGAAATAAATAATTAATTAGTGTAATACATGATAATAAACGGAACGCGCTTTTGGTGGTGACGCCACTGACATGCCGCGCTTAAGAGACTTGAAGTTGGACGAATGCGCATCCAACGTTCAGGCATCCTTTGACCGCGCGGACTGTACATACTTGTGTATACCTCTGCCTTGCAGACAATTATATAGTTTAAAATTTTCATGAAACCACTCTAGAATCCTATACTATTGGCGAACGTATTCGAATTATATATCATTCGTGGGTTGCCGCAAGAGGCCTTTAATGTCACGATGCCCTGTGTGACTGTATCCGTCGTACACTCCTAAGGACGGTCCAGTTAATATTACTGCTATAGACAAAAGCAGTACTTCCTTTTTTTTCTCTAATAATAGTGGTCCTGAACAGGCAACGTTTAGCCGAACGCCTTAAAGCACTCAGAAACACTTAGGATAAGGGTATTTTAAATCGCCAAAAAATGCCTATGAACGATTACCTTAAGTTTGTTCATATCCGAAGTGAAAGAAAAACAGGAACTAGGAACACTATTCTAGAGTTTGGAACAAGTTAAGATTTGTACTGCTTATTAATGATGTGAATGAGTCAACCGCGTATTCGTAGCAAAGATGACATGAGACTAAAAAATGTAATTCGGCAGCACAATAACCGTTGTAATAGCGATAGTACAAAGAAATAATTAAAACGATTCTTTTATGCTCAAGGGACTGTACGTTAAAAGTTAAGGATAGGTAATGACGTCAAACGTTAAGGATAGGTAATGACGTATTCTTAACTTTTGACGTACAGTCCCTTGAGCATAAAAGAATCGTTTTAATTATTTCTTCGTACTATCGCTATTACAATGGTTATTGTGCAGCCGAATTACATTTTTTGGTCTCATGTCATCTTTGCTACGAATACGCGGTTGACTCATTCACATCATTAATATGCAGTACAAATCTTAACTTGTTCCAAACTCTTCTTTGAATACGGTTAGCGATATCGAGCGCACATTGGCTAGTACCAACCCAGAGGTGAGTGTTCTATTCTATATGAGACCAAATGTTGACCTTATATATCAGAAAGAGCTGGGAGGTAAAGTACTGCTTAGATTTGCACAAAAAGTCTATTTTATGAGCTACTGCGTCAGCATCTGTCAAAAAAAGGTTCAACCTATGATAAATTTGAAGATAGTCACTGGGTTATATAAGCAATAAATTTAATTTGATTACCACTTCCCCATTCTATAATACGTTGAATGTCTGTTAAATGAAGTAGTCATCGCAGCTTTATCGTCTTGATTTGACATATCAGGAATATAAGTATTATGTGTAGACTAAGAAAAAACCACAATAAAGTGTGCTGTCATCTCCAAAGGAATGGATCGGATTAGACGTTGAGTAAATAAGATCATTTATATGTAGCAAAAAAAATAAGTCATCAATTACGATACGTATACCGTTTCATCAAAGAAACTAGAAACCAGGTCGATGAGCGTATCAGTTAACTCAAGCGAGGTGAGATTAGGAAGTAAGCTCTGATCTCAAATGCTTTTCAGATATCTAAAGTGACTATTTCACGGGATCGTTCTAACGCATTTTTCCAAACATGGGTCACACACGAAAAAAGAACATTTTTTGAACGACTCTACCTAAAACAATATTGATGGTAATTAAGGAGTTTGTTAGATTCAAAGAAAAAGGTAATTGCTGATTGATAGTTTTTCCATGACTTAAGACCTAAGAGAAGTGATGGAAAGTAGTCGGCAGTTAGGGGGATCGGTATTGTCGGATTTTTTGGGAATAAGGGAAACATTTCCTAACCTTCATGATAAAGGAAATTCGTCAGAAGATAGATAAATCGATCGGAGTTAGCTTAGATTAATTGGTATAGTTCGGGGGAATATTTCTTTAAGACATTAGCTGAGATACCATCTGGACCACTCGCTTTATTGGGATCAAACCTACTAATGATTGATTCTAGGAGCTTGAACCAAAAATATATCCGTCTAAAGATGTCGTGGGAGAAATAAAGATTTACCAAAGTTTTTACTGATGGCTTTAGCTAATGGTCAAAATTTACGACTGCCTAAAGGAGACGTAGCTAATTGCATTTTCGTAGTCTGCATTACTCTCGGCCGTTTTATTGGACTTTATACCATTTAGTATATCATTTATTTTTCAAAGACATTGGATTAGCACAAACCCTATTGAACCAGGGTGTGGAACGCGAAATACCTGTACGATTTTGTCTTTTCGGAATGTATAACTTCATGCCCATGAGGACGGATTGAGGTACTGGAACAGCAATGCTCGAAGACCAGGACGACAATATTTACGCCATGGGAAAGTTACAAAAAATCCCGTAAATAACGCCATTTAGCCAGCTTAAAACACCACAACGTTTTATCAGTATTGTAAACAACAGAGGAACTTGGGACAGCTGAAGTTATCTCTATTAGATAATAGTCAGGTAGACCTAGTGAGGAAAGAACTGAAGTTTTGTAAACAAGTGGGTTTGATGTAAAAAACAGGTCTAGAAGATGTGAAGATGTGAGATAGGCACACTGCTTTGTATCGAAAGTTAGAGTGAAGATTGTACTGGGGAAATTGCATGTCGGGTGAATGGAAGTTTTCAGAGGAAACGTGTGTTTCAGATAGAAACAAAATGTCAGGTTGTAATTGTTTAAGATATTGGTGAACAGCATTAAGATTAGACCTATTACCGAGGATGTTACAATAATGGATCAGATTTGATCACCGAGGTCGTTTGGGCCCTGCTCTCTCGGACATCCGAACGAGGCCAGGATTTTACTTTTTTACCCTAGAAACCACAGCCTTTTTTTAATTTTTTCAATCCGATGGGAAGATTAAGTTTACAATGAGGACGACAGAAAGAATAAAACGAGAATTAATGAATGTGATCGGCAGCCGTTACCGAGTTCAGAAAATCGGAGAACCAATATTAAAGAACCTAACGTATGCATGGTGGTACCGCCTCGGCTGGCATTGGTTACTGGGAATTATTTCGGTGAACGCTATTGCAGAACATTACTCTTTTAATTGGATAATGTTTATCGGAACTATTTTAACATGGATTTTTAACTGGTCACGAATAATCAAATAGCTTATTATTAAAAGAACAGGGAAACATTGATTAAATGTAAAAGTAATTCAAATACTATGTATATAATGTTAGTCCATTAAACTATTTTTAGCTTTGTGTGAAACCGAAAAGTGTATTATGAACATGTAGCTATGCCAAATGTTATCTTGAATAATAGCACTTTCTCGTGTAAAAAAATTTGAATGTACAAATAGTAACACTTCTAATTCTTTGATCTCATATTTGCTTTACTATAGCAAATAAAAAGTCTGCAATTCCCATTTAATCATGCATTGCATATTAACATTGATAATCTGTCAATATCCTGAAATTCCAATACTGTTAAAAAAATTAAACATTTTGTTTAATTTATTTGTCAAAGATAATTTCTAATGTTAGCACAAAGTATATTGACAATAAAAACGGTCAATATTAAATTTGAAATTATTAATTTATATATATAAAGAAAGCATACAGTTGAACTTTATGTACATAACAGAATTAAACGGTATCTAGGTAAAACTTAGTAAAAAATTAAATAACTGTAGCAAACCGTCTCCATTAATTATCACTTTGTTAAACAAATAACCATTGAGAATTTAGGTTACAGGTAACATTTTAATAACTTTGTATCAATCGTTCACATCGAATACAGATGAAAGCACAATTACTTCATAATACTAAAAATGTATGTAATGTTCTTATCTATTATTTTTATGTTATTAGAAAATATTTATTTAAATCAAACTGCTGAGTTAACATCAACATATTCTAAAGTAACTCATTGGGGTGCAAAAAATTTATCCTCTGTTCCAAATGAAGCACGGAGTGGTGGACAAACGTCATGGGTTTCAAGGTACAGTAATTTTATTATATTACAAAAAATTATTTTTAGCATTTTAGCCCCGACGTTAACGCAAGACGAAGTCAAAATTTAAAACCAGCACGCACTTACTATTACAGTATGAAGTCATCAAATTCAAAATTAGACAATTTAGATATAGATACAGTGCCAGCTAAGGGAGAAGTTCAAGAAAGGTTTAATCCGCCACCATATTTTGATTTTGTATATAAAGATCCTCCACGCCAGAGCCGACCAAGTGGTAGTAAACAAAAATTGAAGGATAAAGAACCGTCAGAGACTAAATCTAATACGCCCACAATTGTGTATGCAGCCGCAGTGGATTTATCCCAATCTCAACCTCCAAAAAATTCTTATATATCACCTTTTACATCATATAATCCTCCAAATCCGTTACCTAACGATTCTAATAATCTTACACCAGCTGTACTAGACTTCCCTCCTATCAATAATCAACCCCCCTTAGCAATACTGACCAATAAAGAACCCGTATCTCCACCAGCAACATCATATGTAATTCCAGTTCAACCTCCAAGAGATTCTTATATATCACCGTTTACTTCTTATAACCCTCCAAATTCTTTACCAAACGATTCGCACAATACAACACCAGATGTTCTAAATTTCCCTCCCATCAGTAATCAACCACCTTTAACAATACTAACCAATAAAAAACCAGTATCTCCACCAGCAACATTGTATGGGATTCCAAATAATAACTATTTGCCACCAGAAATTATTGTACAAAATAAGCCAAACCATTTTCACCCACCATTAGTTAGTGACATAATGCCGAAGCAGCCAGATAATACTTATTTACTACCTGCTAATACTGATGAATCCTCACCGAACGATAATGATCAACCAGCAGATTCTTACCCTCCACCGTCAGCAGAGTACGGAGCAATGCCAACTACAAAATCTCCACCGACATATTCGCATTATCCTCCAAAAAATCAGCATCAAATTCCTTCAACATCTATGGCGGAAGATGACTTATCACCACCTCCTATGGATATGTCTTATGGAAAAATACCAGAGTATGTAGACCATGATCCTCATGATCACGGATTTTATTTCAATCACGATCATTATCACGAAGTTCATACAGTTAAACCAGCCCCAACTACAACAGAGGCCCCACGTGCTGGTACTGGACATTACAGTTATTACTATCTTGGTAGAAAATTGTGGTACATTCCTCTTTACTTTAGTGTTTATTTTATTGTTTACGTTACCGTACTCATTTTAAAATCAATTGCACGGCATAAGATTCAATTCTCTCACCAGTTTGATAAAGGTAGATCTGCTAGGCAATTAGATGTTTTAAATCAAACTGTTATAACATCAATAGAAGAAAGTAGAAATAAGTATATGTGAATTTTTAACACAGATAATAAAATATTACGAATAACGTGTTTTCTCTTTATTGTTGTATACATTTAAGCCGAATGGGGTAGCTCTGTAGAGCAGTTGTCAGTCCTGGCTTTGAATGTCTGCTGAGACTGAACGTTTTGCAACTCCTTACAGTAGTGTGTGGGAGAGACTTTCTCTACTGTAAAATAATGAAAATAAAATCATGTCAATGGCACCGACTAATTTAAAATTCATGCTGTTGTAATGTGTTTGGCATATGTCTTATGTTGTATGTGGAACTTACATAACTAGAGGAGTAGCATAAGGCACATCAGCTGATTTTGTAGTTGATCTGTTAGAAAATAAAAAGATGTAATTGACAAGAAAGTGATTTAACAGCAGTCAGAATGTGTTATGTAACAAACTAATTATCTACAATGTTTACAAAAACAATTACTGTTTCATGCCGTTACTTGTATTTGGTAATGTCCTGCTAAATGTAGCAGTTAATTAGTTTGTCGTTGGTATTTTTTATTGAGCATTCAAATAATATAGTGCGTATTCACAATAAGAAAGAATCTTTCAATTACATGAAAGTGTTAATAATCGTGACAACTTTAAAAGAATTGACAATTGTCTTTAAATTACCCTCTGAAATTGTATTTTAGACGGGGTAACACAGCAATATTTGAATGTGTTAAAGATGAAAGTGTTTTTATAGTGTGATGAAGATAAGTTAATCTTAATAAAAAAATTAAAAATGTACATTCATATTGGTGGAGTTTGCTGTTTAATAAATGTAGTGTTATCTAAAAGTGTTACTACTGAAGATTATCCAATTGCAACCACTGAAAAACCAACACCAGAAGTGCCATTATCTAGGTAATCTTATTGTTGATTTAACTATTCAAAATCGATAAATAAGTTAATGTTAGGTATGAACAGGGATTAGAAGATTATGACGAATTACAGTATAGAAAAGGAAAAGGTATGATGGCAGATGATTATTACCACGATGATCATGAAGAAATGCATGATATGAAAGATATGAAGAAAGAAGTGATGGAACAAAAAGCTATTGCTAATGACGCTTGGGCTGGATACTATGATTTTATTATTAATGAAGGTTCTTTTAAGTTTTGGGCAGTGTTTCAGGTATTATTTTAATAATAATGCAAATTCACACATTCGCGATCAGGATACCTATGCCAGTAGACTCTTTTTCAATTTGTGCAATGTAGTCCTATAATCACGATATAAAAAAAAAAGAATATTCTTCATAATCACGTTTACAATAACAAGAATTGCTAATATTAATGAAATCACCTTGTAAACACAACAAATTAATGGATTGAAATCATGATTGTTTGCAAATGAGTTTTTAAAAACACAATTAGGTTTGTCATAAGTTCGTCTGAATCATCATGATGTATGCACGAAAAGTAAATTTTAATTATTTTTTAAATCAAAGGGCTATAATTAAACAATTGTTTCTTTTATAGTTTAACTTCTTGTAACCTTCACTTTACATCATGTATATCTTTTTAATTACAGGAAGCATTAATAGTTACTTTTTTTCTTAATTTCAGTTAGTAACAGCCGCTCTCTTAATATATTCAGCGTTAGCAGCAGTTTACTACGCAAAATTTAATGTAATTACAACTGACTATGATTACTATTACGACTTTTTTGGTAGATCTGATAGTGGAAGATCCGATTCAAGCAGTAGTTGGTTTGGAATGAATTCGCAAACGTTTCAAACAATTTTAGATGCCATTTATTCAAAGAAATATTCTTAACATATTTTTAGATTAGTGTATATTAAGTATCGAATGAACCACATACCAAAAGTTTTGGTAAAGGTTTTTCTAGTACGTTCTATTAAAAAAAATGTTTTGCCATCGGAAGAAATAATATTTAATAGAACATTAATTGTTCTTTCCATTTATTAGAGTTTTCATCTAACAAATCAACTGTAAATATTTATTTAGATGGAAAGTTCTGATAAACGATTGAGATGGAAGAATGTTCCAAAACAAAGTCGGATAGATGACAGTGTCATTCTAGATGTAAATTTTATGTTAGTCATCAATATGCGTAATAAGATGTTGGCATCATGATATAATTGTAAAAATGTGTTCATTATAAAAATATGTTGTATCATTTAATAAAAGCGTGTAACTTTTCCTATACTGTGGTCTTCACTAAATTACCTATCAAAATGATTACGTTAACAAGAATCCATATAAATCCAATAGAAGAAAATAAAAAAAAGCCATACGCCGTAGCAGAGTTAATATCGCAAATGACACTGTGTGAACGAACGCTATGGCCGGATACTTGTATTTATTTTTAGCTTTCGGTGACCAATATAATCCATTTTTCCGCAACTTCAACGAAAACAGAATACAAAAATATATACTTTAAGCAACATTCGAGCTGAATTTTGACAAATACTCGTGAGGTGCAAAATTCAGTTCTGGGTTATCGAGTGAATCCATTTTGTTGCGACTCCAACGACAAAATTTTGCGCAAATAGAGACCCATGGACGCCTAATTTGGCTCTTGACCACCGAGAAAATAAATTTTTCCGTGACTCCAACAAAATTGGTGTAAAACTATAGATTTTGGGCAAATTCTGACGAACACTCATGGCTACAGAATTTGGCTCTTGGTTATTTAGGAAATCAATGTTGTCGCAACACCACCGAAATTGGTATATTTTGGGCAATATTTGGCCCAATTGCTGACAACATCCATGGGCTAAAAAAATTGACCCTTGATCATAGGGGAAATCTATTTTCCCGCGACCCCAACAAATATAGATTTTGCGCAACATGCAGCCCTAATGACGACCCACACTCACATCCACAATTTCCATTGGTGTGTAAATATAGATTATACACAAGCAACTTAATTTTTAATTTATTAAAGATTCAGACTGCTACATACAAGGATATCTAGACGATAGTTTCCGAAGCTTTTAATTCAATTAACTTTGAAATCTTACTACGGAAAACCTTCATAAAGAAAGCTTAACTAAAATCAAATTATCTTAAAAAAAAGCTCTATACCTTTTTACGTCCAGCTTAAGGCTTTCCATAAATTCACAAAAAGTGCGTTAGGGGCCGTTCATGCCTCTCGAGCGTTTTATTAGATCAAAGATATTGCATCAGCACAAGCCTTATTAAAACATAGTTGAGAACGAGAATGATCTACACGATTTTGTTTTTAGGAATGTACACGTTCATGCTCATAAGGATAACTTCAGGTACTGAAGATGGAAACGATTTAAGACAATATTCACGCAATGGAAAGGTTGCAAAAAGTCCCGTAAATTATGCGATTTAGCTGACTCAAAACACCAAAAGTTATATCAGTGTTGTGGACAACAGAGGAATTAGGGACAGTAGAAGTTATTTCTATTAGACAATGGTCAGGTAGACATTGTGGGAAAAGAATGAAGTTTTATAAAAAGTGAGTTTGTTGTGAGAACGATATCTAGAAGATATGGAGTATAGTTACGGTAACCAAAGATTCCTGTGGGTTCAGAAATCATTTGTATGAGATCACATGGCAATTATTTCTGCACTATGATTAGCAGGACTAGTAGATGAAAATTGTACCCAATTAGAGCTATGCATATTGAAATCTACTAGAATTGAGATATAGCAAGATAGAAACTGAGCCAGAATGTAGTCAACCTTCAAACTAGGTAATCGAAGAAGTTTTGAAAGTTACTGTCATTAGGACATCATTCTATAAATGCAACAGTAGAATTTTACCAATTCTCTTGTTATCGCAGACTCCCCTTTGTAGCGAAAGTTAGTGTGAAGATTGTATTGGGGAAATTGCAACACGGGTGAATCGGGACTTTCCAGATAGAAACAAAATGTCAGGCTGTAATTGTTCAAGATGTTGGTGAACAGCATTAAGATTAGACCTGATACCGCGGATGTTGCAATAATAGATCAGAAAGTGAGTACTTTCGATGACTGAGGTCGCTTAGGCTATGCCGTTCCAGACACCCGAAAGGGCCTCGATTTTACGTCCGTTATTTGTTACCCTGGAAACCACAGCCACCTTTTTTATTTTTTAATTATAAAAGGCTCAGAAATAATACAAATTATGCAATAAACAAAGAAAAAATAGCATTTATTGAGCATCAGGTACGAATTAAAAAATCACATAAAGTTTGGAACGCTTTAAAATCATTAGATATTTACAATAAAGCGCGTATAACAGACATTCCACCTCATTTACGCGATCCCAATAAAATTAATGAATTTTTATAAACAAAGTCCTCTTCAAAGTTAGAATTCCAGCCAGTTTCTCAAAATGGCATTACTTCCATAAGCAACCGCATCAAATCCAAAGCCACAGGAGAAGATGCCATAAGTTTGGAAACGATTTTTAGGTGCTGTTCATTTTTAATACCATACATTAGCTATTATATATTATGAACTATTGCATAAATTCCATAAATTCATAGGCAATTGCTTTAGCCAAAAATAATCAAGTAAAACTGTAACGATCTTTATCCTACAAGTGTTCTCTCGGGTTTCTCAAAAGTCTTGGAAAAGCAAATAAAGCAACATTGACCACTCACTAACTACGCAATCTGGGTTTAGAAAGGAATACAACTGCACAACTGCACTACTACACATAACAAATGACATTTTTTCTGCCATAGATAAGGGTATAATGCCAGTAATTGTAGTGCTAGATTTTTCCAAGGCTTTCGATTCAATTCTTCATTCCTTACTAAAAACTTTATTTGGCTACGTTGGACTTAGCTTAAACGTTTGCTTATTAGTTAACAACAAACAGAACTGAAGTAGCGGCAGTTAATGCCACAAAATCCTTGTCTATCGATTCCTATAAATTCCGTTGTTCCACAAGGATCCACATTAGGTCCTTTACTTTTTATATCACATACATCAAACTTTTATAATTGCTTCAAATACACCAAATTTCATCAATACGCTGACAAACATAACTTCAGTATGAGTTTTGTGAGCAAGGTATAATGCAAGCAAATTATGAGCTGAACTCTGATTCACATAGCTTAATAAAGACTGACGATCATAGTTTAAGCATCAATGCTTCAAAATCATCAGTAATATTGTTTGGAAAGTCGAAAGTGAGGGATCAACTAAAATCCAAATTAGAAGTTAAAATCAACGAATCGATATTAATGGTAAATGATAATATTAAACATCCTCGTGTAGTAATTGACTCTAGATTACGGTTTGAGAAACAAGTATCCGTAGAGAATACTTTAACCTACAGTTTATTTTTAACAATCTAAGTCGATATATTGCTGTATTAATTTGTGAATCTTAGTTATTTTTGAATTTAATTACTGTGATTGTATGAATGATCGGTGTTTACTTTTCAATGATAAATATCGAATTCAAACAATTCAAAATTTTTGCCTACGATTAATTTATGGTATAAGAAAGTTTGAAAACATTTCGAACAAGCTGAAAGAATTAAGTTGGTTTATTATGGAAAATGAAAGTTATGTTCGTTCTGCTATTTTACACCATAAAATAATTACCTCTAAGATATCTTCTTACCTACTTAACTCCCCTTACCATACCACAACGTTTTTCGAAAAATTATTTAGCTACAATGTTGCTAATATATGTAACACGTTGCCAAATTTCTGCAAATATTATAGCGCCAAATAATTTA
The DNA here is from genome assembly GCA_036346205.1 of Vesta saturnalis. Taxonomy (NCBI): domain Eukaryota; kingdom Metazoa; phylum Arthropoda; class Insecta; order Coleoptera; family Lampyridae; genus Vesta; species Vesta saturnalis. The sequence continues at coordinate 2,862,090 of JARFJB010000472.1, forward strand.
AAAAGTATTTTCAACATGTCGCATTTGACAAGCAATGTATTTAGCTATATCCATTATAAATTGAAACTTTAACGATTGCATGTTTATGTTTTATAAATTGTATTGCATGGATTTTCCATGTCAGACTATTAATTGTAAATTTAGTAGATGGGTTAAGTGGGAGATCAGTGTGTGAGCTTATCAACTGAATTTCACCCAATTAATTGCGTTATTTTATTTTACTATTATAACTATAAATACTTTAACTGCAATACTTTTAAATATTTTTACCTGAACTGAAACATTAGTGTTTGTATACAGTGTTATGAGGATGTAATGTATATTCAGGTACCTTGTAACAATGTATAGAAGATGAGAGGCAATGATTCTTGAATAACTTGAGATAACTTCATAAGTGATCACACCGAGCACAGCAAATCGAGCAAAGTGGATAACGTATTCACTTTGTTCGCTCATAATGAGTAATTTAACTTTATGGAATTCTATTAGGTATATATATTTCTTCGTTGCAGGTGGTAAATAAATAAAGAAAAAGACGTCGCAAGGTACTTGGAGTAAGGATGTCATGCAGACTGTAATAAATGTGTGTAGGGCTGGAGAATCTATCAAAAGAACAGCCAAAAAGTACGGACTAACATATGTTGCCATATACAGTATGTTAAAACTGTAGTTGCTTCTCCACAACTTGGTCGATTCTGTTTTATTTTTACGGAGGATTAGGAAATCGATTGACTTCTATCCTAAAGATAAGAGTGAGGCGTTTTCGGGCTTTCCCGAAATGAATTCATGAGTTTAGCAATTGAATAGAGAAAAAACAACAAATTTCAATGCTCTAAGAGTTGGAACAACAAAAAAGCTGGAGAAAACTGGCTGTAAAGTTATTTGGCTCGTAATATCAAAGTAACGCTAAGAACTCCAGAAGAACCATCTATTGCGAAGGCAAAAGGATTTAATCACTGCGAAGTGGGCCGTTTTTATGAAAATCTTGCATTGAAGCCAGGTTGTACAATATGAACGAAACCGTGATACCAGTTACCTCCAACACGCCTCTAAAAGTAAGTACTGTCGGTAAAAGGAAAATAAACAGTTAACTGACTGGAAGTGCAGAACGTGGCAATTGACAACCGTCATCGGGTGCTGTAATATAGCAGGATGTTTTCTTCACACCAATCCTAATTTTTGCAAGAAAGGAGATGCAACCAACACTTCATGATGAAGGTCCGTCAGGGACTCAAGGAACGTGTACTCCGAATGATTGGACGTCAGGCGAAGTCATCTTGAACTGCATGCATTTATTTGTTGCACAAGTGCGCTCAGCAGCAGACAAAAGCGCCCCTCTGTTGTTGGACAATTATGAGAGCCACAAATACTATCCTACCACCAAGAATAACGTGGCGATAGTATTTTTAGCACTTCATAGTACTCACAAATACTCAAGCTAAAAATTTGCCCCTACTAGAAAGAATTGGTTTACTTGAGTTAATGTTTCAAGACAGTGAAGACCGTCCTTGCACTCCTACAGGATCTAAAACTACAACAGAAACCCAAATCAACGACGTTCCTGTCGCTTCTCCCAAACCTGGATGTTCAAAGACCTACTATAAACCTTCAGTTTATGACCTAGTCCTCAGCCAGCTAAACGAACAACAACACGTAAATGGAAGTTACAAAGATCAATAATACTGGCAAGTACATCTGTAAAAGAACAACAAAAAGAGAAATTTGAAAAAACAAAACTTAAGATTGATATAAAGCCACTAGATGACGCTTCGACTAAAGCTTCTCAGAATACTGCTTAAGCTGATAAGAAGACCGTTAAACCAAATATCCTTGTTAAAAAGGCTAAAAAGGCTGACAAAGAATATAAAAAGCAGAAAAAAATTGAGAAATTCGACGATGTCAACTGCATCATTTGCGGCAAGATATACATTGAAGAAGATGGACAGCCAACGGAAAACTAGATACAATGTAATATATGTAATTAGTAGTGTCACGAAGAGTGTTCAGCCTTCAAAGGCAGGGATGATTTTATTTGTGATAACTGCAATAATTAGTTTGTATCAGCCCAGTGTTGCTATTATTATAATCTTCCTTTTTTTAACCCCCGACGCAAAAAGAAGGGTGTAATAGTTTAACGTGTATATCAGTATGTGACGTCGTAGCTCCCAATCGGACGAACCGATTTTGATAAATTTTTGTTTGCTTGCAAGGTGACTTGATCGCGAGTGTTTTTAGTTATGACTCAAGAAAATCTGTTCAGACGTTTGAAGATCATTGGGTCTTTTCTAGTTCATGAAAGGATTTTTTTACCTTTTAGAGGTTTTTTATTGTCGGGAATTTTTTTAAATTTTTACAAAATTTCCCCTGCTTGTCAGCGATTATTATGTTTGTTAGTTTTGTTTCATAGCAAATTTTACTTTTTACAGCTATTCGCTTTGCCCTGGTACCATATCCACTTTACCCGGGATCTTGACCAAGGTGGACAGTTTGCCATGTTTGTAAACTTGGCTAATAATTAAACTAGTATTAAGGGAAAATCTTATATAATTCTGCAGTCTTTAAAATAAAGACTGATTGTAAATATTCGTTTCAATTTCCCCAGTTAATCGACAATAACCATAAGTAGCTTAAGGTATACATTTTGCTCTGGTTTCCCCTACTAATAATAAAATCTCAAGTGAATACGATAAAAGAAGCCGAATAAAAGGAAAAGCGGCATAACGGTACGCTTTTGGTTTTTCAATCAATGGAACAAAAGAACGAATACTAACATAATAAATATACAAAATTTCATTGAAATCTGAAATGGTGGGTCAAATTTCACTTTCTCTCTGGGTTATTCGGGATGGAATGACCCAATAGTAATTACTCCTATTTCCCATGTGGCAAACCAGTTTTTATGAGATTAATAAACAATAATTGTACTTTTGCATTCCCTGGGATATATATTGAAGGTACCCCACTGGATAGAATTTACCTGAGTCCGCCATTGAAGCTTCACCTTCAAGTCTATTTTATAATCAACCAACTTAATCCACTTTACCCGGGGTCCCGAGCAAAGTAGATAGCTTGCCATTTTTGTAAACTTGGCCTATAACTAATACTCGTGTTAAGGTGAAATTTAAAATAATTCTGGAATCGTTAAAATAAAGACTGATCGTAAATATTAGTTTCAATTTCGCCACATTTTGCTCGGGTTGTCCCTACTAGTAACAAAATTTCAGGTGAGTATGGTAAAAGAAGTCGAATAAAAGGAACAATCGCATAACAATACGTTTTCGGTTTTTAAACAATGAACCAAGCGAACTGATCCTAACAGAATAAATGTACAAAGTTTTATTGAAACTTGAGATGGTGGGTTAAATTTAATTTTCCCTCTGGATTGTTTGGGATATACCCCATAATTTGTTTATTACTCCTATTTCCCATGTGATAAATCAGTTGTTGTGGGATTAATAAAACAATAATTTTACTTTCGTACCCCTTGGGACATTTTTTTAAAGATGCCCCACTGGAAAGAGTTGATTTACCGAGTCCGTTATTGACGCTTCATCTTCAAGTCAATATTATCATCAACAAACTATTGGTAAATGCCACTCAACAATCTGATTCAACTATAAACCCTATTCAAGAACAAATTTTCCCTATTTTAGACTCCATCAATTCTTTAACCGTTTTATCATCAGGTGAAATTGCAGTTGCCCTTCCTTGTATCAAAACGATGTTGTTATTGAAGACCGTCCTTGCACTCCTGCAGGATATGAAACTATAGAAGAAACCCAAAGCAATTATGTTTTTGTCGCGTCCCGTGAACCTGAATGTTCAAAGACCTACTATAGTCCTCCAGTTTCAAGACCTATTCCGCAACGAGCAACAAGACGTAAACGGAAGTTACAAAGACCTGCAATACTGACAAGTACACCTGTAAAGGAAGAACAAACACAAAATTTGAAAAAGCAAAACTTAAGATTGGTAGGTATGAAGCCACTAGATGACGCTTCGACTAAAGTTTCTCAGAAGACTGCTAAGCTGATAAGAAGGCCGTTAAACAATAAATCCATATATTATATTTGTATCAGAAAAAATGTTGTTAATGTTATAATACTTCAATTTTAATTATTATTTTGTTTCATAGTTTTGTTTCATGGCCTATAACTGATAATTAGGTAATTTAGTATTAAGGAAAAATGTTACGCTATGCTGTAAGTCATTAAAGCAAATACTGGTCGCAACTATTTCTTTCAATTTCCCAGTTATAATTAATCCACAATAACCAAAAATAGCTTAAGCTGCCTGAGTTTTCCCTAATAGTAACAAAATTTTAAGTGTATATGATAAAAAATAGCCGAAGAAAAAGAAAACCGCGTAACAATACGCTTTCGGTTTTGTAAATAATGAAAAAAATGGACAAAAATTCATGAAAATTTTAACGGGTGTTTCTAGAATGCAAGTGAACGAATCCTAACAGAATAAATGTACAAAGTTTCATTGAAATTTGAGATGGTGGGTTAAATTTTAATAACAAACGAGTTAATCAAATTTACAGAAAAACTGAAAATGCTCGTTTTTTTAATCAAATACATATCATTAGGAAATCACTGGATAAAACCGATAGAGATCTTTATATTTAGAAATTTCATCTACATTGAATAGAGATGATTGAGATAAAATTGATTCATCAACCTTTAAATGTATGGAAATAAATTTTGACATTTCATTTAAACGCCAAAAAGCAAAATTTGAGTAGTACTGTTTGAAGATAAAATTTCCAATGTTAAGAATTCTGTTAAATCTTTGTCCTTTGATGCTGCGAATGAAGTTAGATAAACATTAAAATAGAAGAACTGTGAGACCTACAGACTTATCGTGAACTATCAATAGATCCTACAAAAAAGTTTTTTTTTTGAGAACTAAAGAACTTATTGAATTATCATCTACTCCTGAACAAATTAAAAAGAACCTAACTAACTCTAAAGCTCTTCCACCAAAACTATATGTTACTTTGTAAAGCCTCCTTGCCCTTAGCTAATTTTAATTTGCCCGGCTATAGTTTAGTCAGAGAAGGGTAAGGTCCGGAGTATAATTGTGATAACTATCTGATTTTCAAAAACACGCTAATTCGTTTTAAGCATTATTTATTCTCTATAATTGTTTGTGCATATCTACCTAAAATATCTCAAATTGCTTTATATTGAAAATAAAACGCACGAGATTCGCACAAAAGATCGTAACTGGTTTAGTTGTTTATCTGGACACGAGAATATAATCTTCGTGTTCAACGACTGGAATTTAGGATGTATTTACGGTCACGGGAATATCTATTTTAACAGGGTTATTTTTACGGGAACAAGGATTTCTGGAAATTATAATGCGATTGTCTGTCTGTAGGTTTGGCTGGTTTCCCAACTCGTTTGAGTGTATGTTAGGTACGTGGCGGAAGGATAGGTTAATTAATTAAACGAGCATACACCCTTTGGTTAATTAGAAGGATGCTAGACTGAACAGGCATACACCTTTCAGACAAGCGATATAGGAAAATATCTGTACAGGCGGACATCCCCAAAAGAATTCTCAATACTTTTTAGGCGACAACCTAAAAGCAAAATTACGCGTACAAGTAGGTGTTTGTTAACGCTGGTCATACACTCGAGTAAGTGCATGGTGTACAAGTGTAGTGGCGTTTTGCAGACGGGATCGATTAATAATCCGCCAAGGCAGAAAATAAATATTCTAACGAAAAACTGATCTGCTGAATATTATCGGAAAGTTTTATGTCACCCCTGAATGGGTCGGTAGGTAGAAATGACGGCTTCTGATTCCAACTAGGTCGGAATACAGGTAGGTAAAGAATTCAGGAAATAAGTAAGAAGTCGGTGAAGACTTTAGTAAAGAAGTAGAAGTGATTGAGAAGTAAAGTAAACAGCGATTCAGGAAAGAAGCAAGTAGAGAAGTCAGGATAGAAATAATAAATTTCGCGTGGCCCTTACGCTTATATAGTAAGAGACCTACGCTTGATTGGGTGAGATAATGGACTTGGTACTTTGGTGGGGCCTTGTGTCGAGATCTAAAAATTACTTCCAACTAGGGAAGAAAGGGAATTATTGTAATGAACAGGAATTTTTTAAGCAAAGCAAATGGGTAAATTAAATAATTAATTTAAGGACTCACGTAAGGACACTGGGATCTTTACAACTTTTAGGCCTATTGTTAAAGCAAATAGTTCTTTTACGTAAATCTTGCAAAACACCCTACATTTTTATTACAACCTCATGTCGGTAAAACACACCATTATATTAAAAATTCTATCGACTTCATTAAAAAAAATACCTAATTTCAAAATTTGAGATGGTGATATAATGGTCCGTTTTGATGTTGTTTCGCTTTTTACAGAAGTCCCTCTAAGAGAAGCTATTGAACACATTACAGTTCATAACAATTCTTTTTCAGCATTGTCTTACAACAACTTATTTTCAGCGGAATAATTAATTCCATGAACAGCTAGATGGTGTAGCAATGGGTAGCCCTCTTAGTCCGGTCGTTGCTAATCTTTACATGGAAACATTTGAAACAGCGTTACAAAATGCATCCGAAAAACTGTTAGTTTGGTATAGATATGTACATGACACATTTGTGATTTGGAGATATGGAGAAGAAGCACTACATGAACTTTTAATTTTTATAAATGGTATCCATCCAAGCATCCAGTTTACCATGGAGAGCAACACTGAGGAAGTTTACCACTTATTGACACTTGTAAGGTTTACCGAAAGCCGACACACATCGATAGATACCTTCATAAATTATCAAAGCACCATCCACGCCAAAAATTGGTGTAATTGAATCTTTAATAGATCGAGATAAACGAATTTGAGATCCAGAATTTTTGAAAGATGAATGCAAATATTTAACAAAATCACTACAAGCTAATGGGTGTTCACTTAAAGATATTAATAATATTATTACACCACAACCATTAAAAAAAAATTGTGCATAATGTTGGTACTGCAGTTTTTGTTCTTATAACCAATGTTACAGGTAGAATTGAAAAAATTAATCATGACCGTACAACTGTTTTTAAACCTGCAAGAAAAATTAAAGAATATTTAAGGTCGTCTAAAGATGTTTCAAACCCATTGTCACCTTCGAGAGTGTATAAGTTATTTTGTTCCTGTGCAAAAGTACACATTGGAATCATAAAAGGTAGCTTTGATACAAGAAGTGAAGAACATTTGACATTTCGTATATTAGGTCAGCTAGAGAAATTTGCGGTAGATGAGCATGTTTTAAATAATTAAATTCATGATATTCAATTTGATAATGTGGAAATATTATAAAGACAAACTCGTTATTATGTTTGTTTACTGAAGCTATTGAGATATATAAACATTCTAATAACTACAACAGGCAAAAAGAAGATCTCCGTTTAAATAGGTTCTGGCACATTATAATTAAAAAAAAAAGGTACAATGGTAAGTCTAATTTTAATTTTAGCCTTGGTATGTCTAAGTTTTTTGCTGTGCCTTTCCTAGACCTTGAAGTAAATGTTTTATATGTTATGTTACCACAGCACTGCAATAATATGTAGTTAAAATTAAAAATCATATTAAACGTACTACATTGTGTTTTCACTGTACAATAGCAATTACGTTTAGCAAAAGAACAATTTCTTTGTTAGATCTGACTAGATCTTTAACTGGTATGTCAAATTTCTATTCGTGAATGCTTTTTATCAACTTCAAATTAAAGTTTTTGACAACTTTATATTTACATCATAGTTTAATTAAATTTTGTTAAAATACTTAGCTTTTTTGGATTTTCGATGGAGTTTTACTCAAATCTAAACGTTTCGATAGGACTTACAGTCCTCGCCCTCAGTAGTAATAAAATCTTTCAGGGTTGTTTAAGATGTTGAAACACCACTGAAAACTCAAAATGTTAAGTATTTTAAATATGTCTATTGTGTAATAATGGTGAAAGTTTACATTTTCATAAATTTTGTTAAATTTGCTAATTTATTATGAGATTTTTCACTGTTAGCCTTCGACCATTAGAGGTTGTTTAATAATATTTAATTTATTAAGGATCTAGTTATTCTTTATTAAAAACTAGCTCGAAATCCATGGAAGTCGTTACTTTAAGTCACTTGATTAACATCTGCACAGCTGTATCTATGGTTACCTTTGGGAACACCTTACTGGCAATCATCGGGCTGTATTGGCCATCAAGTGAGGATGTTCGTATTCATTTACATCTTGACTACATATTGGACACGTTGAAGGATTGTAAGGTCCAAATTGCCGGCGACTTCAAAATCGCCGCTATGGTACCCCCCGACGACTGACGCACGTGTTGTAAACTTACCTGATCAACCACATACGTATTCGAGTCATCTAGGTGCGACGAACATCGATGTGACCCTTACTTCATTCCATTTGGCGCAAGGTTACTGACTGGCAAGTAGTCTTGTATGAAATTGAGAGTGACCACCAACTGATACGCTACCATAAAGTCGTCGATAATCCAATTAAAAGTCCTTTACCTACTATCCTCGACTTCAAACACCTCACTCCGTCCAGAGTCAACGCAGTCTGCAAGCAATATATTCCAGTTTATCTTCCCCGTGGCGCAACGTGCCACGATCCACATTATGTAGACGACGTTATTGGCGAGCTTTCAGAGATGGTCCGGCATACGGGCTGGGTGTGCCTAAAAGGGATTATCCTCACTGCTCGAGCTGGTACCTTAGCCAGCAATATCTGGTGGTGTGAGAGGTTAAGTAGATTAAAGAAGCTAATCCGCATCATGTGGCGCCGTTACCAAAGAGCCCCCACAGAAACAAAAACTCAATGGCTCGCCTCCTATAAGGAGACATTAAAAAATCTAAACTGGCAGTGATGAAAGCAAAATGTGGTTCATGGCAACGTTTTGTTGAGACCATCCTGACGGCGAACCCATAGTTTGCGGTCTATAGAATATCCTCTCAGAAACAAGTCCCCTTTGATCCCTGCTCCAATGACCGCGACGGTGACAGATACACTGTTTCCGAACATGGGATCATGAATGTGTTGTTAAACATCCCTTTTCCCGACGACGATCCGACAACTGATGAACCCATCCACACCTAAATGCATACCCGTCCTGTTAATTTGAATTCCAGACAAGACTGGGTGGTCACACGTGAAAACCTGCTTACCTTAGCGCCAAAGATCTCTAAGAACCAAGCTCCTGGACTAGACGAAATTCATAGTAACGCACTTAGGACATTGCTTGAGACCCTTTCTGGTACACTCGTCGAATTATTTAATTATTGCATAAAACTTGGGCATTTTCTAGTCAGTTGGAAGATTGGCAAACTAACAACAGTTCTAAAACCCGGTAAAAAGGATCTTACAGGCGTAAATTCGTATAGACGAGTAACGTTATTAACCGAATTTGGAAAGTTATTCTAAAGGGTGCTTCTCCAAGGACTGTACAGTGAAATCCCTCCTGAACGTCTCCTCCATCCCAACCAGTACGGTTTTATCCCCGGACGTAGGACTAACGACTGTTTCCTGACTAATTACAAACATTAAAACGAATACCCTCAGGTGTTGGCAACGTTCGTCGACATTGCCGGAGCATTCAATAACGTATGGTGGCCATCAATCATAAATACTCTCGTTGTTAAAGAATCCCTGCCGGTGCTATGCGTGTGATCTGCAGTTATCTGGCGGATCGCTCGATCAGATACACTTCGAAGGCATCGAAGTTTTCAGTTACGAAGCCCCTTTCAAAAGGTTGCCACAAGGATCGGTCCTAGGACCGTGTTTATGAAATTTAGTCGTTGATTCTCTCGTCGGAAAAGAACTGCCGGGCTTCATGGACTGTTTTGCCTATGTGAATTACATTGTCTGCACTGTCACTGTAGACAGTAGGCGTGACCTAGAGGCTAGAGCTTCCTTGTATCTCACCCGACTCACGACCTCGGCGGGCAGCAATAAACTGTCCGTCTCAGTAGACAAGACAAACTATATGGTTTTTGGCAACAAAGTATCCCGAAATCCAACTTTGCAATTATACAACCGGTCAGTCCGAAGAGTTTTCGGGTTTAAGAATGTCGGACTGTACATAGAAGACAAGCTACTGTTCGTCAAGCATTGCTCACACCTAGTCGAAAAAGATAAAACTTTACTTCATCTACTATACAAACACTCGCGCCTCAAACGGAATCTGCTCAAAACGTCCTTACAATTGATTTTTAACTGTGAAGTGCTTTCCACACCAATCTACGGTTTAGACAGTTGGTATGACAGACTCATACATTTTCACGTGGTAAGGAAACTAGTCTCGCTATAGTTGCTGTTTCTAAGAATCTACCTTGGGGCTTACAGAACTTTGGCTTCACCAAAATCACGTACCAGGGCGGGCGGACGTCCTATCCTTACCTAGCTCGGAGGATTTGGATGTCATTGGAAGCGCACTGGCGTCTCCGATGATGACCTTTGTCCGATGTGCGGCACCTTCGATACCCGTATTCTCGCTTGTCGAGCATATGATGATGTTTGAGCTCCTTTACAAGCGAGAATTGCCCCTTTCTCAGATTCCCCTCTGACCATCCTACAACTCATACCAGATGTTGACCTAAGTGTGTTTCCCTCATAAGCGTTGGTATGCGCCACGAGATATCAGAGTCAAACAATATCGTATTGTTTTTATGACTAGCTATTTATTTTGACTTATTTTACATCCTAAGTTTATTTGCCTCCGCTGCAGTAGTGCGCTAGTAGTACGGGGGCACCTTAAACACATACGGCAACACTGCCTGGATTTTGACGTCGCAAGACCGCCCACGTGGGAGACCGGATTTTCCACCCTTATTTTTACGCGCTTACGTGTAGGACGTATTTTTCACCCCTATTTTTACACATCCACGTGTGAGACCGTGTCAACCTTTAATCCTAATTATTTTTACATACACCCACGTGTGGACCGTATTTTCAACCTTTCTTTTATCCCTAATTATTTTTACTCGCTTACGTATAGGACGTGTATTTTCATCCCTTATTTTTAATAAAACTTATGACGCCGGTTAAAGTTGTCACCCAAACATATGTCAACACTGCTTTGGATTTTGACGTCACAAGACCCCCGCGAGGGGACGTACATTTCAACCCTGACAGTATTTTCAACCTTTTGTCTGTATTAAGAGCCCTTTTGGTGGGGAGCCCTAAAGGATAGTCAAATGGATGCGCACGTAGGATCGTATTTTTTACCTATTTTTAAGGGTTAATAAACGGTAGGATATTTTTGGTATTAAAAGAAACTAATCAAGGTAAAGGTAACGTATACGTTGATTTAAATACACTATTAAATTCTATAATGATAAACAGTTAATGGTATTGCATAATCAGTTAATTACCCTGTTGTTGTCATACAATGTGAATGCACGGTTTAGCGACTATTTAATATGTGTTTTTGATTAAAATTTAGTAGAATTCCGTATTGAATTTTATCAAAGGAGATTGCATAATTGTTGTTATTAAATTATTAGATTCCTTTTAATCCCCATCTACAGATTGTGGTCCTCTACCTGTTTGAAAATTCATTTGAATATATTTTAAAATGAAATTGCTTTAAAAATAAAACGTGTAATTAACTAATTGATTAACCGCTTACAGCAATAGTAATCAAAGTAAGGAATGTCGCTTTTATTTATTTACCTTTTAATACGTATCATTTACATGCAATATATTTTGGTTTTAAATATGAGTCACAATGTGTCGAATCCTTTTAGCTTTAATTATGGGTCATAATTAAATCTAGTTGTCGCTCAAGGTAATCACTACCAAATTAATCTCGTGTACAACAAGAAACAATATTAATAATGTATAACAAAGTATTTTTATAAAGCCATTTTTCGCATAGTTTAATGCCCGTGTATGGGTCGTATTTTAGCCTTGGGAGGTCGGATTTGGTCTGGGTTAGACTAGGTTGGTCCTGCATCGGAGATTGTATTCTAAATTGTCTCCTGTGAAAGTTAGCTTTACAAAATACAACACAAGAATCAACAACTACACACAAGTACAAGCAGCCAGCACAGTACATACAAACACAACAGCGAAACATATAAGCAACATTCGAAAATTAAAACGAAAAATTCGAAACACGAAACGAAATCGTGGTCACGAAACGATACGAACACGCAAACACGAAAATGAATCGAAAACTCGCAAACACGAACAAAACGATCGCAAAGATGAACGAAAATTACAAACACGAAAATAACAAACACAATCACGAAGTACAACAAACGCAAACACGAAAAACAAAACACAAATCACCAAACACAAAAACGACAAACACGAAAATAAACACACAAATGCAGTCGGAAAACGAAACACGAAAATCGAAAAAAAACAAACACACAAACGCGCAAAGTACGAAAACGAATCACGAAAATCGCAACACGATGAAAACGAAAATTCGCACGAAAATCGCAAACACGAAAATGAAAAACGAAATTGCACACGAAAATTCAAACACGAAAAAACGAAAATACGAAACACGAAAACGAAAATCGCAACACGATCAAAAATTCACAAACACAAAACGAAAATACCAAACACGAAACATAACAAACACAAACACACAACTATTTACACGCAAGGCATTTGTCTATTTCAAAAAACGGTGAAGCTTCACGAAAACAAGCAAATACGAAAACACGAAAATCCGCAAACACAAACTCGGAAACACGAAAGTCGGAACGAAAATTCGCAAACACGAAAACCGCAAACATACAAACGCACAAACACGAAAAAACGAAAACACACAAAACGAAAAACACGCAAATCTGCCGAATGAATTAAGACAGGGATTTGGAGTCTATAAACAAAATGATTCTGTTTATCTGTTTTATAATTTGTCCTTATACCCGAATGAAGACAAAGCATCCGTGATAACACAATTGTTTAGATTCGGTGCACCTTGTTATTGAAATAGACAAACCTTGCTAAATATTGTTGTGCTTGTTACTGTTTTGAATTGAAAACGATTTCGATTTTCACTTTGTGTTTGTGAATATATGTTCTACAATTTTCGTGTTTCAATCGTTTGTGTTTGAATTTGTTCCTTTCGTGAATTTTCGTTTCATTTTCGTGTTTGCGATTTTCATGTTTTTCATTTTCTTTTCGTGTTGATCGATTTTTCGTGTTTGAGTTTTTTCGTCTACGCGTTTGTGTTTTGTTATTTTTCGTGTTTGCAATTGTCGTTTTCGTCTTTTGTGTTTGTGAATTTGCGTGTTTACGATTTTCGTGTTTGCGAATTTTCGTTTTCGTTTTTCGTGTTTGCGAATTTTTCGTACTTTGTGCATTTGTGTGTTTGTTATTTTTTCGTGTTTACGGTTTTCGTTTTTTTGTGTTTGTGAATTTGTGCGTTTACGATTTTTTCGTGTTTGCGTTTTTTCGTACTCTGCGCGTTTGTGTATTTGTTATTTTTCGTGTTTGCAATTTTCGTTTTCATTTTTCGTGTTTTCGTTTTTCGTGTTTACGATTTTCGTGTTTGTGAGTTGTTCGTTTTTCGTTTTTCGTGTTTACGATTTTTTCGTTTTTCGTGTTTACGATTTTTTCGTTTTTCGTGTTTGCGAATTTTTCGTTTTCATTTTCGTGTTTGCGTGCTTGTATGTTTTCGCGTGTTTGTGTGTTTGTATGTACTTGTGCTTGCGCTTGTGCTTGTACTTGTGATTGTGCTTGTGTTGATTCTTGTGTTTGTGTTTTTGTAAAGCTAACTTTCACAGGAGACAATTTAGAATACAATCTCCGATGCAGGACCAACCCCTAGTCTAACCCAGACCAAATCCGATCTCCCAAGGCTAAAATACGACCCATACACGGGCATTAAACTATGCGAAAAATGGCTTTATAAAAAATACTTTGTTATACATTATTGATATTGTTTCTTGTGGTACACGAGATTAATTTGGTAGTGATTACCTTGAGCGACAACTAGATTTAATTATGACCCTTAATTAAAGCAAAAAGGATTGCGACACATTGTGACTCATATTTAAAACCAAAATATATTGCATGTAAATGATACGTATTAAAAGGTAAATAAATAAAAGCGACATTCCTTAATTTTCGATGATTACTATTGCTGTACGCGGGTTAATCAATTAGTTAATTACACGTTTTATTTTTAAAGCAATTTCATTTTAAAATATATTCAAATGAATTTTCAAACAGGTAGAGGACCACAATCTGTAGATGGGGATTAAAAGGAATCTAATAATAATAATTTAATAACAACAATTATGCAATCTCCTTTGATAAAATTCAATACGGAATTCTACTAAATTTTAATAATAAAAACACATATTAAATAGTCGCTAAACCGTGCATTCACATTGTATGACAACAACAGGGTAATTAACTGATTATGCAATACCATTAACTGTTTATCATTATAGAATTTAATAGTGTATTTAAATCAACGTATGCGTTACCTTTACCTTGATTAGTTTCTTTTAATACCAAAAAATATCCTACCGTTTATTAACCCTTAAAAATAGGTAAAAAAATACGATCCTACGTGCGCATCCATTTGACTATCCTTTAGGGGCTCCCCACCAAAAGGGCTCTTAATACAGACAAAAAGGTTGAAAATACTGTCAGGGTTGAAATGTACGTCCCCCTCGCGGGGGGTCTTGTGACGTCAAAATCCAAAGCAGTGTTGCCATATGTTCAGGTGACAACTTTAACCGGCGTCATAAGTTTTATTAAAAATAAGGGATGAAAATACACGTCCTATACGTAAGCGAGTAAAAATAATTAGGGATAAAAAGAAAGGTTGAAAATACGGTCCCACACGTGGGTGTATGTAAAAATAATTAGGATTAAAGGGTTGAAAACACGGTCTCACACGTGGATGTGTAAAAATAGGGATGAAAAAATACGTCCTACACGTAAGCGCGTAAAAATAAGGGTGGAAAATCCGGTCTCCCACGTGGGCGGTCTTGCGACGTCAAAATCCAGGCAGTGTTGCCGTATGTGTTTAAGGTGCCCCCGTACTACTTGCGTTAGTTATGTTTTATTTCAATTTTCAATTATTTAAATATATATTTAATTTTTAATCAGTTACATATTAGTTTTGGTTTTTACTTTCAACTACTACAGTAATTCTTGCCAAACTAGTTCTAACTCCTTATCGTATCTTCAATCACTCGTAATGCGCAAGTATCTTTCCAACACCGAACCAGCCTCCTATCTCGTTCTATCCTGAAATGTGGACGGCTTGACCGGGACAAGCCGGGGTACTGGTGGGTCACTTCCTTCCTACCTTAAGCAATTCTTACAGATATTACCATTTACTGAGGATGATAACTGTAATTTAAAAAAAAAAAAAATTGTTACAGAAACGTATTGATTTATATGAAATATAAATACACCATTTACAAAACCCAGAAGCTAAGTACATATATTAAGTTTTCATTTTCTTTTCGGATTGTTTGGGATGGAATAGTTTCTTTATGAATCCTATTTTATAAAGCAGTTGTAGTGGGATTAATACAACAATAATTTTACTTTTGTATTCCCTGGGGTACTTTTAAAGATGTTCTAACAGCAGCCATAAAGATGACTGAATTTATTTCTTTGGTTTTAAAGTTTCATGAGATTAATTTTGCAGTTTGAGGTATAATGTGTATTGCGATATTTTGCAATTACTGGGAAACAAGATCCTGTTTTACTGTTTAAAAAGATTTTTTCAATTGTCTTATGTTTCGCATTCCTTTTTATAGTGTAAACGCAGTATATGAACTTCAGTTTAAAACTCATTTTATACACACAGCATGCGTGAAAATGTGTTATTTCATTCTTATTCGCTTGCGCTTACGTACTCGCAACGTTTTCAGTGTGCTTTGTGGTTGTATGCTCAAGAACATTCCCTTTAACTTCATTGACTTCTGGATTTTACATTTTGACTTTTGATTCGTTACTCAGTTTTTTTATTTCTACCTCTAAGCAATACGTATGCTACATAACGTAATAAACGACCTGCACATAAACTCGTTTAACAATGTTAAAATATGCGTGCAGTAATTATTTATAGATCAGTCATAATGAAGTAATTACAAATTAATGTAGCGGTATCGATAATGGTAGCGGATATATCTTAAGATCAGGTAATCAAAAATTTATTAAGCTATTATTTTCATGTTCTCTTTAAAAACGGTAACGAGCAATACACGTTGCTACGGTTTATTGTATTTTTAACTTTGAAATGAAAGGTTGTGTTATTTAAATGTACTCTATAATGGTTATCGCTTTTTTTATTTAATCCAGTTAAGAAATATATTATTAATGTACTTATTTGTTTTTTTAAGTATATAGATTTTAATTGAGCTGGAACGGAACATTTTTTTTATTTTATAGAATTTTTGCATTACAGTTCAGTGCTCACGAATATCAGATGGTAGCCTTAGCAAAGAGGACAATTAACCAAACAGAACTTATTAACTGCAATAATCCTTAACATAATGAAAATAGAGTAAATATATTTCTTTATTTTATTATGGTTTGTTAATCACTAGAAAGACTCTCACCAATTGGTTCTAATTTGCAAAACTTGAGTCTTTTGTGGAACACAGTAGGTAGTAAAAAGTAAATCAAGAATAAATGAAAGTATAGCTGAGCTTGAACTGGGCCTATTACCAAAGTGTGTAAAATCTCGGTTGTTTAATCTTTTTATTGATTAATGCGTTGGAGAGTAATGCATACAGTAAGGAAAAAAATATGAAATTAATTTTTAACGTTACATATCCAAGCTTTGTGAAATTTAATCAAAGTAGTGTAAACATTGAAAACTTAGCCACCATTAATAAAACTGAATTAACAGATAATACCAAAGGCAAAAAAGACACATAACATAATGCTTTACCATCATCTCAGTCTTCCCATAGTAGAGGGCACTGTAAGACATAAATATCCATATCAGTGCACATTAAAAGCTTCAAGATTGACATTAAAAGTAACATATTTTTGTTGGCGTTGTGTTGCACTATAATCTCTAGGTTTAGACAAAATCATTGTTATTTCTGTCGGCATTTCAAACAGATCCAGGACATTAGGGAATATACCGCTCCTGCTGCACTTTAAATTATTTCGACGAAGGATCACTGCAAATTTGCAGGATTTCTGAATGCTTGGTATCACTCTGCCAACGTAGAAAATTGACTACTTTGCTTTAAGTTCCACCAGCCCAATTTGGAGGGATGTGTACCCCATGCCAGCCGTGTAGGTAACATCATTCTTATCATGAGCTGTTAAAAACTGGTTTTCCGATTTTTTTATGCTCAAGAAAGGGCTGCCGATAGCCCTTTCCTTATCTTTAATTCATTTCCGTAATATTCTTCACCTCACAGCAATCTCCATATCGGATTGAAAGCCCAAAAGTAACAAAAGGATGGCTGTGAATTCTATGGTAAGACGTTCTGGACATAAAACCATCTCCCTCGGATGTTCGGGTGGGCAGGACCTTAGCGACCTCGGCCATCGAAAGTAGGCACTTACTTTCTGATCCATTGTTGTAACATCCGTGATGTCGGGTCTAATTGTAATGCTATTCACCAGCACATTGAAGAATTACAACTTGACATTATGTTTCCATCAGAAATACAGCTCTCCTCTTAAAATTCACCCGACGACTTGCAATTTCGCTAAACTCATTCTAACTTTTGATAAAAATAAGGAGGACAACATCGCTTACAAGAGAATAAAATACTCGGCGTGATTTGCTTCAAACATTATGGTCCTAAATCTGTGATCAAATCGTTAGGCGCCATGAAGGCTTATCAAGATAAGTGGGTTGCCAAGCTAACTGCAACGGATAAATTTAAATTCAAACACCTGCACTATCTAATAAATTGGTCGACAGCCATATGGAATACGTTGGTGCTAGAAATATCTGCAAAAGTGTCATCACTAAAACTAAAAAGTTGTTCGAACAACGAAAATGCAATGAACTAGCTACATCTCCTTTGGGCAGTCGTAAATTTTGGTCTTTAGCTAAAGCCATTAGTAAAAACTTTGGAACATCTTCATTTCCCCCCCTGACGTCTATTGACGGATCGGTAATTGCTGATTCTGTAGACAAAGCCAACGTTTTTGTGGATTTGTTTGCATCAAACTCGTGTCTCAATGATTCTGGAAAAGATGTGCCCCTAGTCAACTCTTCTTCATACGCTATGAAACCAATTCATTTTCGGTACAAGCTCTTGGAATCGATCATCAGTAGGCTTGATCTCAATAACGCGACTCGCCCAGACGATATCCCAGCTATTGTCTTAAAGAAATGTTCCCCCGAACTAATACCAGTCCTATCTAAGCTCTATACGACCTCTATGTCTTCTGGGGAATTCCCTTCATCATGGAAGTTAGCAAATGTTCAACCTATTCCCAAAAAAGGCGATAAGACCGATCCCTCAAATTACTGACCAATTGCCATAACTTCCATTTTGTCTAAAATCATGGAACAAGTAATCAATCAGCAACTACTCACGTTCCTTGAAACTAACAAACTCCTTAGTAACCACCAATATGGGTTTAGGCAAAGTCGTTCAACAGGCGATCTTCTTTCATATGTGAGCCAAATTTGGAACAATACAGTAGAGCAGTCCGATGAAACAGTTGTAGTGGCTTTAGATATCTCAAAGGCATTTGACCAAGTTTGGCATAAGTGTTTACTTGCCAAACTCACCTCGTTTGGGTTAAATGATACGCTCATCAACTGGGTTTCTAGTTTCCTTGATAAAAGACGAATACGTGTCGTAGTTGATGGCTTTTTTCAAAAGAAGTTAGCATTAACGCGGGCGTACCACAGGGATCCGTTATAGCGCCTACACTTTTTCTACTGTACATAAATGACCTTATTTCTTCAACAACTAACCCCATCCATTGCTTTGCTGACGATAGCACTCTTCACTGTAGTTAATCTCAGTCAAATCAAGAAATTAAAGCTGAAATGGCAAATTCAATCAACAAAGACATTCAACGTATTCTCGAATGGGGAAGCAATAATCTAGTTATTTTAGTTATTCTCTGGGTTAGTGCTCCCCAATACCTTCTCGATATCGTTGATCGTATTCAAAAGAGAGCGATTAGGCTTATAAATGACCGGTCCTTAACTTCCCACATACAGTCCCTTGAGCATAGAAGGATAGTTTCAGTTCTTTCTTTGTATTATCGTTATTACAACGGCTATTGTGCTGCTGAATTATATTCTTTGATACCATCTCGGGCTGTCTTTGCGAGAAACACTCGGTTCGCTCATTCGCATCATCAGTATGCAGTACAAATCTCCACTTGTCGTACCAAACGGGCGCAAACCACATTTTTCTACACGGCTTCTAAACTCTAGAATGATCTCTCTGGTTCCTGTTTTCCTCTCACTTATGATATGAGAAAATTTAAGGTAGCTGTTCATAGGCATCTATTGGCAATTCATTATCCTTCTATCCATCCTCCTAAGTGTTCCTTAGTGCTTTAGCACGATAGGCCTAATTTAGCCTGTTCAGGTCCACAATCATAAAAACAAAACAAAAAAACTTACCATAAAACAACAAATAAGAACATTCAATCCGAGAAAATAGTCTTTAGGCGCCATCAAAATCTGAAATTTCTCTGAAGCAAGTAGTCCCAGGCGAGTTCCTAGGTTAATCTTACCCGACTGTGGAAGACTTTAAACGGGTACGTTAAATTTCGTCCCAATAATTGAAACACTTATCTCTTAGGTATTAAATCGTGTATTCTTTATTTATCTTTATACAAATTTATACGTGTCGATAATAATTACAGTTACCGTTCTTTGTAAATGTTAATATATTTAAGAATTATTTAACATGTCGAAATGAATTTATAAAATATGAAAATTGAAAATGCAAATCTAATTCTGTTATTAATTTTAACAAAAAAGATTAAGCAACATTTCTGGTCACCTGAAGATATTTCAAATCCATTGTGATCTTCCGGAGTATATAAATTGTCTTGTTCTTGTGTAAAAGTATACATTGAACCACAAAACGTAGATTTGATACAAGACGTAAAGAGCATATGAGATTTTGTCAACCAGGGAACCTGCATGACATTCAATTTGATAAAATGAAAGTATTGTCAAGAAAAACTTATTGTGTTCGTTTACAATGTAAAACTATTGAGATATATAAACGTCAAGAAGAAATAAAATGTCCGTTTAAATTAGATTTAAAAAAAGGCACAATGGTACTCCTTAATATTAATTTTAGCTTTTAGTATGTCTAGGATTTTTGCTGTATTTTTCTTAGACCTTGAAGTCAATAGATATTAAAGATCTAGCTATTCTTTGCGGAAATAAAATAAAATAGAATTAGATTCCATAGCTGGTTTCTTACGTTTATCAAACTGTTATACTAATAGCAGTCGTATAAACTATATAAAGATAAATAAAAAATACACTATTTAATACCTAAAAGATAAGTATTTTAATTATGTGTGACAATCGTGAAAGTTTACATTTTCATATGAAAATTACCATTATTACACATAATTAGGTAGTTTGGGTTTTCTAATGGTGTATTTGTATATTTATATTTTACATTAATCTATACGTTTCGATAACAATTACAGTTATCGTCCCCAGTAGTGATAATATCCTTAAGAATTGTTTAAGATGTTAATAAATTAATTAAATTAATATAATATGAAAAATATCGCAACGTGTACTTGTATGTAAAATATAAATATAAAAATACACCATCAAAAAACCAAAAAAGCTAAGTATTTTATTTTACTTTTCATATTTTGCCCCATGCACGTTAAATTTGAAAGTCTTTAAATTCAGTTAAAAACAAAATCATATATATATATATATATATATATATATATATATATATATATATATATATATACAGGGTGTTTCACAGGTAAAACGGCATACGTTACCCGCAAATAAAGGGCACTTGGGTGATTCAAAATATCCTAGGTTTACTGGGTCTAACGCTTTTAATAACTGAGATATAGGGTGCGTATCAATTTAGTCCGATACTTTTATAAGCCATAACTTTGGAATCACCCTCTAGATTTTTTTCATATTTGGTACAGGTATATGGCTTCAAATGCCCAATCGTCCACTTCAAAAATTTGAATCAAAATCCAGGTCCGTTTTTAGGAAAATTTTTAAAATTTGATAATTCCCAAAACAACACCCTGTATATCAGATTTTTTAAAAATTGGACCGAATATTTTAAAAGTACGGAAAAAATAAGTTACAATGAAATTTTTATAAGTGCCCATTTCATTCTACTAATAAAATTTTTAAAGCCAAGGTTCAATAAATCAATCATTAACATTTTCCTGAGCCCTAACTTTAGAAGCGTCCTGTAGATTTCTTTTATATTTGGTGTAGTTGTATAACTGTAAAAGCCCAGTTGGCTACTATGAAAGTTTAAGTTAAAATGCAGGACATTTTTACAAGTGCAGATTATATTCTACTACTAAAATTATTAAAGCCAAAATTCATTAAATGCGCTATTGTCATTTTCCTGCGCCATAACTTTAGAACCATCCTAGATTCTAAGAGCTTAAGCCATGGTGGAATAAGAGTATGGTGTGCTATCGCGCAGCGAGTGAGCGAGATCATACTTTCTCTCTCCCATTAGTGACGTCACATTGGTAACACAAATGTGGGTAATATCCTTGTTTATATACATATAAACAAGGGTAATACTCTTAATAAATTTAGCGTACAAGTATATAAATGGAAGCGCGTTCAATTTTTAACGCTTTATGTTCAAGTACACAGAGAAAAAAGAAGACCGAAGTTAACAAAAAATAAATTTATTTACAGATACTTAATTATTTTACAAAATTTTGCTTAAAAAAATAATTATAATTTTACACTAGTAAACTTTTAACAGTTTTTTATTTAATTTTTTTTTGCCATTATTAAAACTTAATTTTTTATTTATTTCTCTCAACCTTATAAAAGTCCGAGTACGTACCATACAATGAATAATTTCCCGAGCAAATATCTTATTAAAATTATGTTTAATAGTAAGGCAGTCTACTAGTTTCTCAAAAATCTTCTCTTCAGAAGAAAACGTATTTCCGTGAAAATTTTCAAATTCTCCATTTACAATGTGAGCTATTTTTATTAAATCTTTATTGGGATACATTAGAATGCCCCTCGTAAAATATTCTATCCAATCGGGATTGCTTGTTGGATTCAAACTATTTGTATGTACACCTAACTTAAGATCTTTGTACTTGTCATTAAACCTATACGCCACATAACCAGCTATGTACTTTAAACCTTCATTAGTCAATGTATTTGTAAATGCCGACTTTTCAAATGATTTTAACAATTCTGAATTTTCGATCGATGATGTAAAACTCGACAGCTCTGCTTCTACAAACTCATACTTCTCAGTATCATTTACATATTCAGGAGTAATACAGGTATAATTTTCAAATAATGCCATTTCTTTGTCTACTTCGCTTTCTGACTCATTCTTATTACATCTTAAAACATTGCTTACCAGCCTTTCCGTTAGACAATTTTCTTCATTCGCTTTATTTTTAATTTGTTGTAATGGTTGAACCAAACATAACTAATTGCTTTCCTCTGTATTTTTATTCATAGTAAACACTGCTTTTGAGTGTTTGCCTAGGATGTACCAGCGTAGCCTATATTTAAAATCAATTGGTGTTGGGTGATCATTCGCTGCACCCATACCACGTATATATATGAGAAAAAATTCCCTAGAACATCTTGATTAAAGCGATATGTCAAAATATACGTAATATTGTACACAGATTTCATATAATCGTACAAATAAAGGAGCGAGTTATTGCTTAATATGATAGCCTTTTGAAAAGGTATTAAGCCTTTATGATTACCAACAGTCATCTTGGACAAAAAATCATTTGTTTCCTTAATTGTTGTTACTTGTTGTTCAAGATCTACCCCAAAAGCATTCGCCCCACTATGGCTCCCATATTTTAAATTAGCATTAAAAATATCAAACCATCTGTTTATTAAGTTAATAAACGTGCTAGTTTCTTTCCAGTCGGTGTCATTTAAAAATCCCTGCATACCACACCATTGTAATGTTTTTGCGACAGTATTTGAAAACAGTTGTGCGGCAGGTCTTACTTTTTGTCGCTGAGTTCCACGTACATTAAGGTGACAATTATTAATTATGTGGGCAATTGTTAGATCGTCTGTTGAAGCAGATAGTAATTTCTCCAAGCAATTTTTTTTTATTTGTTTGTTGCCAATTTTAAAACCGTGATCTAGGAAATGGTTTCTGGATAATTTTAACATGTGTGGGGCATCTGCAAAATCAAAATTTTTTTTATCTTTATCAATGAGATGAATGAAAAAAAAAATTACGATCGTGCCCAACATTGAGTTCTTTCCAAAGTCTGACATTTGTGGGTCCTATATCGCTAGTAATTGAAATTACGGTATAATTCGCATTGTATAATTCTGTAATTAGATTAAACAAAATGTCTTTTACCATTGGGGAATCAATTATAAAAAATTGGTTGTTTCCACTGCGAAAACAACCCCCTTGCCATGACTACTTGTCAAGATTTGTGAGGGCCAACTATTTTCTGTCTTTCTTGATCGAAGCATAATTTGTTTGAAATATATACCTCGTCAAATGATAAAGTTGTGATCCTCTGCATTTCACTCAGTGAATTACCTTTTACTTTCATTAGTTTAAAAACATCAGTAAGAATACCAGGAGTTCACATTTAAACTTAACGCCCATTTTCTTAAAGTACTTAAGGCAGGTAACGGATAAGCATTGTTAAAAAGAAACCTATATGCTTTAGGACTAACGCTCCTAAGCGAAATTGCTGATGCAATATCATCTGCATTCCAAGTAGATTTCTTCATTGGATTTTTAAGTCTCTTGATCTGACCAACAGTAAAATGCTTTCTTAATATGACATCTAGATGTTCCAATTCAGCCGTCAGTGATTTACTTATTTCTTGTAACGATGTTACTTTAATTTTTAAAGCATTACACTCAGCTTGCAATGTTTCGTTCTGTTTTCTTAAAAAGGCGTTTTCATCGGCTTTTTCTTCTACTTTATTGTCTCTGTAATGGCAATAATTACTAAGTATAAATAAAGTCGAATAAGTCGCTACATACATGATGCACCCTTGACTGCCGTTAAATGTGTTTTCAGAGTTCTCAGATGTGGTAAGAAGTCTTTAAAAATGTTTGCAATAATGCAAGCTCGAGAAATTTGCTCATTCCTGTCATTAATTCTCTGCTGCTCTGAAGTAGTTTCACAGCATTGATTTTAAAATGTGGTAGATTCTTGGTTGGAATTATTTCTTATAAAACTCTCTAAGCTAACCTACCATTCTAAACGTTAAATTTGTCTTCTCAGTGACAAGCTTGAATCCACTATTTGGCAAGATCTTCGTTTTTTTGGGAAACTGTAATATTTTACAGCACTACCTTTTGTTTTACGAGTGTAATTACCGCACTTAGCTACCGCACAAATAGGCATTGTACGAACCGCGTGGTATGCGTGGTAACTGACGGATACTTTGTAACCAACGTGACGTAATGCGCGAGGCCTCTCCAAACTCGTACACTTATGTAGCACACCATATTCTTATTCCACCATGGCTTAAGCTAAATTCCAGGATTGCCAAAAAAAAAAACGTACCGTTTGGGTAAGTCCCAAAATAACACCCTGTATGCTAGAATATTAAAAATTGGACCGCATAATTAGGAAAACAAAGAAAAAACTCATTAATATTTCACGAATATTTTTAACAGCGTACATTTTATGCTATATATTATTACAATTTTAAATTAAAATTCGTTACAACTAATAATCATTTTTTTAAAAGGCATAACTTTAGAACCGCCTATATTGGTCTCTTATACATATTTTGAAATATTTTGAAAAAACGGTAAAACTGGTTACAGTAAAATATTTTGTTAATGCCTATTTCTTCGATTAACATTTTTAAATTATCTAATTTTTCCAGAAAATTTGTATAGTACATACAAAACTCACTGGATTATAAAATCTGCTTAAACTAAGATGTCCTTTTATTATAAATAATTTATGACAGCTCAATTTATACAAATTTTATTTTAAATAAATAATAATAATTTTAAAGATTAATTACACCACGTATGTATAATTTTAAGGCAAATTTGTAGTACATACAAAACTCATTAAATTATCAAGTAGGCTAGGCTAAGATGACAACTCTGACAGTTAGTTTTGTTATAAATATTATATTTTATGACAGCATAATTTATGCAGTTATAAATTTATTTTATTTCAAATAATAATAAATGTAAATAATAATATGCCACATCAATTCTCAAAGGAAGAATATGCAGACATAATTTTTGTTTACGGTTTACGGTTTTTGCAACGGAATCGGTAGAAGAAGCAGCAAGGGAGTGTGAAAGGCGGTCCCCTAAGCGTCGAACGCCGCATAATGACACCTTTGCACATGTTTGTCGTTATCTTCGACAACATGGTAGATTTCCCACAGCCAGCCGGGGAGGTACCACCATGCCAGCCGGGGAGGTACCACCACCCTTACCGTAGGCTCCTTAATATTGGGTCTCCGATTTTCTGAGCTCGGTAAGGGCTGCCGGTTACCTTTTTCTTCATCCTTAATCTATTCTCATCCTTATTCTTCCTTCTCGCCCTCACTGTCTTCCTATCGGATTAAAAGTCCCAAATTAAAAAATAAGATGGCTATAGTTTCTAGGGTAATAAATTCCGGACGTAAAGTATCAACTTTCGGATTCACTACTGCAACATCCGCGGTATCAGGTCTAATCTTAATGCTATTCACCAACATCTTGAACAATTACAACCTAATATTTTGTTTCTATCTGAAACACAAGTCTCCTCTGAAAGTTCGGAGTCACCCGACTTGCAATTTCCTCAATACCACCTTCACTCTAACTTTCGATATAAAGGAGGCGTATGTGCCTACATTAAGGACAGAATTGCTTGCAAGAGGGTTTCGTCCTTAGAAAATAAAAATTTTGACGTGATTTGGTTTAAACATTCTGGTCCTAATTTTGTGAAATTCTACTGTTGCATTTACAGGTCTCCTAATGACAGTAACTTTCAAGACTTTTTCGATTACCTTAGTATGAAAGTTGACTATCTCCTGTCTCAGTTTCCATCTTGCGATATCTCAATTGTAGGAGATGTCAATGTTTATAACTCTAATTGGCTTCAGTTTTCATCTACTACAAATCCTGCTGGTCATGGTGCAGAAACATTTGCTATTTCATGTGATCTCACACAAATGATTTCTGAACCCACAAGAATCCCTGATAACCCTAATCATACTCCACATCTTCTAGATCTCTTTCTTACATCAAACCCTCTTGTTTATAAAACTTCCGTTCTTTCGACTTTAGGTCTTTCCGACCATTGTCTAATAGAAATCATTTCTACTGTACCTAATCCCACTGTTGTTCGCAAAACCGATAGAACCTTGTGGTGTTTTAAGTCAGCTCGATGGAGTGATTTACGGGATTTGTTTGCAACCTTTCTATGGCGTGAATATTGTTTTAAGTCGTCCTCTTCTTCGGACATCGCTCTTTCAGTATCTGAAGTCATTCTCATGGGAATGGAGTTATACATTCCCAAAAAACAGTACCGTATAGGTCATTCACGTTCCCAACCCTGGTTCAATAAGGCTTGTGCTGATGCAATATCTTTAAAAAATAAATATTACATTAAATGGAAATCTAATAAATCGGTCGACCGTCATGTAGAATACGTTGGTGCTAGAAATATCTGCAAAAGTGTCATCAGTAAAACTAAAAAGTTGTTCGAACAACGAAAATGCAATGAACTAGCTACATCTCCTTTAGGCAGTCGTAAATTTTGGTCTTTAGCTAAAACCATTAGTAAAAACTTTGGAACATCTTCATTTCCCCCCCTGACGTCTATTGACGGATCGGTAGTTGCTGATTCTGTAGACAAAGCCAATGTTTTTGTGGATTTCTTTGCATCAAACTCGTGTCTCAATGATTCTGGAAAAGATGTGCCCCTAGTCAACTCTTCTTCATACGCTATGAAACCAATTTATTTTCAGTACAAGCTCTTGGAATCGAGCATCAGTAGGCTTGATCTCAATAAGGCGACTGGTCTAGACGGTATCCCAGCTATTGTCTTAAATAAATGTTCCCCCGAACTAGTACCAATCCTATCTAAGCTCTATACGATCTCTGTCTTCTGGGGAATTCCCTTCATCATGGAAGTTAGCAAATGTTCAACCTATTCCCAAAAAAGGCGATAAGACTGATCCCTCAAACTACCGACCAATTGCAATCACTTCCATTTTGTCTAAAATCATGGAAAAAGCCATAAATCAGCAACTTCTCACGTTCCTTGATACTAACAAACTCCTTAGTGACTACCAATATGGGTTTAGGCAAAGTCGTTAAACTGGCGATCTTCTTTCATATGTGACCCAAGTTTGGAACAATACAGTAGGGCAGTCCGGTGAAACAGTTGTAGTCGCTTTAGATATCTCAAAGGCATTTGACCAAGTTTTGGCACAAGTGTTTACTTGCCAAACTCACCTCGTTTGGGTTAAATGATACGCTCATCAACTGGGTTTCTAGTTTCCTTGATAAAAGACTAATGCGTGTCGTAGTTGATGGCTTTTTTTCAAAAGAACGCGGGCGTACCACAGGGATCCGTTATAGCGCCTACACTTTTTCTGCTGTACATAAATGACCTTATTGCTTTAAAAACTAGCCCTCTCGACAACTCCTTCTGCTGTACAAGGCCCAAATTCGGAAAAAGTGTGCTAATTAAACAGTGGTTAAAAGACTACAACTGCTTTTCATCTGATGGTGACGTCACATTTTGTAATGTTTGCAACAAAGAAGTAAGTATCTAACGCAATTTTAATTTTAATTACATAATTTCGGTCATAAGTTTTCTTCGAATAATAAACAAATAAATTTAATATTAAATAATAATGCATTTTAGTGTTGTCAAGGTATCAAGTAACAAAAAACATCAAATTCAACAACACGTTAAAACATCTTTGCATCAGGCCAGTGTTGCTCGAAAACAATCATTAAAACAAACATTTTTAACCAATTCAACTGAGAAAAGAAATGGTTTTTCTGAAGGTTTGTGTCGTGCTTTAATCGCTGCAAATATCCCGTGGAAAGCTGTTGAAAATCCAATTTTTAAAACATTTTTGGAAAAATATTGTGATCGCAGTATTCCTACGGAATCAACATTAAGAAAAAGCTATCTGGACGTTTGCTATAATTCTGCCATACAGCAAATACGAGAAGACGTATCAGGACATCCAATTTGGTTTTCAGTTGACGAAACTACTGATGCAGTAGGAAATTACGTTGCCAATTTTATAGTAGGTAAATTAAGCAAATTCGATTCAACAAGATCATATTTGGTATGTTCTAAAGTCTTAGAAAAAACGAATAGCAATACGGTTGCTTATTTTGTGAATTCCTGCTTAAGATTTCTATTCCCCACGGAGTTGAACGACAAAAATGTTTTACTCATGTACACAGATGCCGCAGCTTACATGGTAGCTGCAGGAAAATTACTGAAAACATTTTATCCTAACTTAGTACATGGTCTTCTCCGAATAGCAGAAACTATTAGGGATTCATATACAAGCGTTAATACTTTCATTGCTGTAATTAAAAAAATATTTCTTAAAGCACCCACGCGCGTAGCTCACTATAAATCTAAATTGCCCAATTTATCATTACCTCCAAAACCTATTATTACAAGATGGGGTACTTGGTTAAAAGTAGTAGACTTTTATGCAAACCATTTTAACGATATAGCAAAACCAATTAATGATTTTGACGAAACCGACGCAATTTTCATTCAAACTGCAAAACGTCTTATGAAAGACAAGAATTTGCATAAGGATATTGTATATATCTACAGAAACTCTTTATGCATTGCAGAAGCAATTAAAAAACTAGAAAATTCCTATATTTCCCTTAATGATAGTTTAAATATAGTAAGAACTCTCAAAACCGAAATAGAAAGTTCAAACGGAAAAACTGCGGAAATTGTTAAAAGCAAATTTGCTTTCGTTATTAATAAAAATCTTGGATACCATACTTTGGATGTCATTGATAAAATACTATCAGGGGAAGGGAATTTTGGTTCGCCCAGTAATATTCCCTAGGAACTAGTGCAGTTTTTTTAAATTTGCACCGTTAACATCGGTAGAGGTTGAAAGATCATTTTCTGCCTATAAATTAATTTTCTATGAAAAGCGAAGAAGTTTTACTTCAGAAAATTTAGAAAAAGTATTAATTACGTATTGCTTTTCATATTACCATTAATTTTTATGAGTTTAGTTGTTAAAAAACCTCGTAGTTGTTAGTTAATCGTTTTATGTTTCTTTTAGAACATTAGGGCACATTGTATTTTATTTAATATATATATATATATATATATATATATATATATATATATATATATATATATATATATATATATATATATATATATATATATATATATATATATATATATATATATTGTTCCATAAATAAATACATGAACTACTTTACTGTTGTTTTTATTTTTAAAACCCATTATTGCCTTTCACTCTGAAATAAATAGGAATGCTTATTGTTGCATATAAACGTTTATTTGTGCTTATAAATGCTTTTTTAATGCTTATTTTAACAATTTTAAAATGCATATTGAATGATTATTTCGGGAATTATTTGAGCTTAGAAATACGAGGTCTACTTATAAAAATATTTCAGTGTAACTTATTTTTTCCGTACTTCTAAATATTCGGTCCAATTTAAAAAAAAATCTGATATACAGGGTTTTGTTTTGGGAATTATCAAATTGTAAAAATTTTCCTAAAGACGGACCTGGATTTTGACTCAAATTTTTGCAGTGGACGATTGGGCTTTTGAAGCCATATACCTGTACCAAACATGAAACAACATATATCAGTGAAATGTCCAAATTCGACATTCATATTCACTCAACACAAGATTCAGAACCACACCCAAGATTTTTATAATAGCCTCACATATGCACAAAGTCTCCGACCGCATTTTCCACCCTTATTTTTACTCGCTTACGTGTAGGACGTATTTTTTCACCCCTATTTTTACATACCCACGTGTGAGACCGTATTTTCAACCCTTTCTTCTCGAAGACCCTTTTCAACCCTAATTATTTTTACTCGCTTACGTATAGGACGTGTATTTTCACCCCTATTTTTTACACATCCATGTGTAGGACGTGTTTTTTTCACCCCTATTTTATGACAGCTCACGTATAGGACGCGTATTTTCAACCCTTATGGTTTCTTTTCGAGGTCAACCCTAATTTTTTTTTGCACATGCTCACGTGAGGGGCTGGTCTTGGTGCTGGGGGCTGGACCTGGACCTAGGTCTTGGACTTGGAGTTGGTCTTAGGGTTATTTTTGATTGTCATCTAATTAAGGTCCTTCTGACTATATTAATAGCAGTGCCCCTGGAGGTTAGACAAATGCACAAGCATACAATGTCGGAAATTGCATAATCAATAAGATATTATTATCGATCCTATTGTTTAAATGGTCATATGCTATTGGATGATCTTTTACCTATACGAGAAAACGTATTTCTAATAAGGAGGTTCTTGTACGACACGTGTAGGGCTTCGCAAACTTGTTCTCAGGCCTTCGCCCCATGGCCGGAGATGGTGTGGGAACTTAACCGTATAAGATAAGTGTAGAGCTTAGCCCCTATCGTGGCCCCCTTGATGCAATTGTATGTTGTTCTAACTTAATCTTACAGCTGTAGGCCTTCG
The DNA here is from genome assembly GCA_036346205.1 of Vesta saturnalis. Classification (NCBI taxonomy): domain Eukaryota; kingdom Metazoa; phylum Arthropoda; class Insecta; order Coleoptera; family Lampyridae; genus Vesta; species Vesta saturnalis. The sequence goes on from JARFJB010000472.1 coordinate 2,892,950, forward strand.
CACCGTTATACAAAAATTGTATTCTAATAAGGAGGTTCTTGTAAGGCAGTCCCCTTTGAGTCAAAATTGATTTTAGCGCCAGTGTATAGACTAATGAACATTTTCTATAATAGAAGCTGATAATGCACACCTCTCTCTTGCTCTATCTTGTTTCTTCCTCCCCCTCTCTCTCTCTTTCTCTCTCTCTCACACACACACACACATACACAAACACACAAACAAATCAATTAATTAATCAGTGTCAAACAAATCACGCTCGATTATCAGATAAAACTCAATCAATCAACCGAAATTAGTCTTAGTTTGGAAAACCATCATTAAACTATGATAATTAATACATATAGTAATAATAAACTAATCTACACTATAATTTTAGATGAATCTAAAATTACCCTATACTTCGGAAATCATATTGTTTATTTGCATTTTAATTCACACACAAATGTTCATTGAACGTCATAACAGTGTAAAACCCATTAAGTAATTATTAATAAACTGTAATAAATTAAATCGTTTTAGAATTACAAACTGATATAACGAAATAAAAGCAAAGTTTTAATTTTTTATTATAGTGAATTACATAACTAAATTTAAAACTACTAATTTGAACTTTTAACTACTATAAATAATAAATTTTAAAAATTTATCGATTTTGTTACATACATAAAAATCATTTTAAAATAAACGATTCCTTTAGAATTTTCCTTAACATTACAATGTAATGAATTTTTAACATATCTGCAATTTGTTTGAATATCAGGTTAAAACCATAATATATAATCGCTTATTTAGAAAGTTTTTCTAATTACAGAAAAACCTGAATTTATTTATACAACGTGTCTTACAAAAACTTTGAATGCGATTCAAACCCATTACAAATATTTTAATAATTTTGAAAGCTGAAATTACTTTAAAAAATGAATTTCAGATTCTAAAAACTATGTTGTACTTACGAAATTTACATTCAAACCACACAAATTTTAAATTGCAAAGCGGAAATACTTTAAAAAATGAACTCAGATTGCATAAAACATTGATACCATTACGTCACCACGCACACGCACACGCACACAGCACAGCACACGCACACAGCACACAGCACACGCACACCACAGCACACACGCACAGCACGCACGCACGACACGCACGCACGCCACGCACGCACGCCACGCACACACACATGTGATTCACGTTATATGGATTTTTTATCAGTTGGGAAAAATAGCAATATCAACAAATCGTTTAAAAAAAAATTTCTAATCTGAAATAAGTGTGACCTAATCTAATTTTATTTGAAATTTCAGAGAGCGTTAGAGTCATCAAAATTTGAGATGCATTCCTCTCGTCGTCTTCACACTGAAAATAATAGTTTATTAACAATCATAAAAACGTCTAATACCACTAATGTTACATCATAATAATAAAAACTCATTAACCAGTGATTACACATTAAATACATTTAAAATATGTAACTTTTATACTACGTCTATTATTACATAGAGATGAAATTATTCTTAAATTTAATTGATTTCGATAGAGCTCTGGAAATACTACAACCGTTCGAAATTTTGCTTCTTCTCTCGATATCAAAAAAGCTATACTAGTGATATGTATACATTAAGTAAGCATAATAGCTGATACAGCTACATTGCTAACGATTATTGATGTTTTTTTTGCATGAGATTTTATGAATGAGACAGCCTCGCAGGTATTTTTTAAGAAAAGCTATACACATCTCATGAGATCAAACGGGATTTTTGAGATACAATGACCTCATCGTCTTCACCTTGAACGATTATATTGTAACAACCTATAAAAGTAGCTAATAACCCTAATAGTTTTATCCGACATTATTATTACATGGACACGAGGTTAGCCCTAAATTAACTGGTTTCAACACAGCTCTGGAAATGCTGCACACGCTTTCAAATCTTTCAGCTTGTTCGCAGAAGTTGCACCGTATTCACTTCCTTCAATTTTTATCTGCATTCTGTTTCGAGACTGTAGTACGTTTTCTAATACATCAACAGAATCTTCAATACTGTGATACGTGTAGCAGCAAAACACATTAGCTAGTTAGTTTCACCTCTATATTACTTTGCATGCATGCCTGATCTTATCATAAATAAATACATCTGTCAGAAAAGTTAATTAAACATAACTCCACGGACTGGATATAGCAAGCAACGTTTCCAATTATAGCTTTTAGTCAACACAATAGTGCCTACAACTACATACAATCGACTAGCACTGCTTTAGCACGAGGATCAAACGAAAAACACGCACGCACGCACGCACGAACGCAAGTTCGCATGCTTGCACGTACGCACACTCGCACGCACGTACGTACGCTTGCACGCACGCACGTACGTACGCTCGCACGTACGCACGTGCGCACGCGCGCAGGCTCGCACGCTCGCACGTGCGCACGCTCGCACGTACGCATGCACGCACGCACGTACGTACGCTCGCACGCACGCACGCACGTACGCGCGCACACACACACACACATGCGCGAGAGAGCGAAAACACGCAAACGCAAAAAACACACTAACAGAAAAAAAAACACGCAAACACGCTAACATAAAAACACACAAATGAAAAACGCTACCACGAAAACACGCTAACACAAAAAATACGCAAACGCAAAGACATACAAATGCGAAAATACGTAAAAACGAAAACACGCAAATACGAAAACACACAAACGAAAACACGCTAAAGCGAAAAAACTTGTAAACTTGCAAACATGAATCAAGACGGTGGAGCACCGTTAGGAAAAAAAACAAGTTTATTAACAAAATTGAAGGAAAGCTTAACGTTTGAAAATATATTATTAATATTATAAAACAACAATACATCATTATTATTATGGAGTTATGTTTAATTAGCTTTTTTGACAGATGTATTTATTTACGATAAGATCAGGCATGCATGTAAAGTAATATAGAGGTAAACCTAACTAGCTAATGTGTTTTGCTGCCACACGTATCACAGTATTGAAGATTCTGTTGATGTATTAGAAAACGTACTACAGTCTCGAAACAGAATGCAGATAAAAATTGAAGGAAGTGAATACGGTACAACTTCTGCGAACGATCTGAAAGATTTGAAACGTGTGCAGCATTTCCAGAGCCGTGTTGAAACCAGTTAATTTAGGGCTAACCTCGTGTCCATGTAATAATAATGTCTGATAAAACTATTAGGGTTATTAGCTACCTTTATAAGTTGTTACAATATAATCGTTCAAGGTCAAGACGATGAGGTGATTGTATCTCAAAAATCTCGTTTGATCTCATGAGATGTGTATAGCTTTTCTTAAAAAATACCTACGAGGCTGTCTCATTCATAAAATCTCATGCAAAAAAAACATCAATAATCGTTAGCAATGTAGCTGTATCCGCTATTATCCTTACTTAATGTATTCATATCAATAGTATAGCTTTTTTGATATCGAGAGAAGAAGCAAGATTTCGAACGGTTGTAGTATTTCCAGAGCTCTATCGAAATCAATTAAATTTAAGAATAATCTCATCTCTATGTAATAATAGACGTAGTATAAAAGTTACTTATTTTAAATGTATTTAATGTGTAATCACTGTTTAATGAGTTTTTATTATTATGATGTAATATTAGTGGTATTAGACGTTTTTATGATTGTTAATAAACTATTATTATCATCTCAAATTTTGATGACTGTAACGCTCTCTATGAAATTTCAAATAAAATTAGATTACGTCACTCTTATTTCAGATTAGAAATTTTTTTTAAAACGTTTAGTTGATATTGCTATTATTCCCAACTAATAAAAAATCCATATAACGTGAATCACATGTGTGTGTGTGTGTGTGTGTGTGTGTGTGTGTGTGTGTGTGTGTGTGTGCGTGTGCGTGTGCGTGTGCGTGTGCGTGTGCGTGTGCGTGTGCGTGTGCGTGTGCGTGTGCGTGTGCGTGTGCGTGTGCGTGTGCGTGTGCGCGTGCGCGTGCGCGTGCGAGTGCGAGTGCGAGTGCGAATGCGAGTGCGTGTGCGTGTGCGTGTGCGTGTGCGTGTGCGTGTGCGTGTGCGTGTGCGTTTGCGTGTGCGTGTGCGTGTGCGTGTGCGTGTGCGTTTGCGTGTGCGTGTGCGTGTGCGTGTGTGCGCGCGCTCGCGTGTGTGTGTGGGTGTGTGGGTGTGTGGGTGTGTGGGTGTGTGGGTTTGTGTGTGTGTGAACGTAATCGAGTATACAATAGTTTTTATGTAATCTGAAGATTCAATTATTTTTAAAGTAATTTCCACGTTAGCAAAATTTTTAAAATATTTGTAAGTGGTTTGAATGTAAATTTTTGTAAGTACAACATGTTTGTTAAATACGAATTCAGGTTTTTCTCTATTGCTTTCTAAATAGTTAATGACAGGTATGTAATGGGCTGTTTATATCCAGCCATTCACAAAGCGTATTTTAGTAAGACACGTATAAAAAATTCAGTTCAGCATATGGTACAGTTGAAGGAAAAACTTCTAAAGGTAAGCGTATTATCTTTAATATATGTTTTTTACCTGATATAGCTAACAAAAATGCCGATAAAGGTTTTTTAAAATGTATTATTATGCTTATAGTATAACGTCATAAGATCAGCTCTTCAAAATAGTAGGTACGCACGGATTTTAAACTTGTAGTTATTGTTAATTCACCTATAATAATAAAAACATTAAAACCTTCTGCCTTTTATTTCCGTTATATCAGTTTGATATTCTTAAAACATGTTAATTTTAATTAACTCTATGTTATATATAAGTAATTATTACTTTTGAATGGGTTTTTACAACTGTTAATGAACACGTTGCAATGAAACAGTTTTGTGTGTATGTAATTAAACATGCAAATAAATCAGATATGATGTTCCGAATGTATAGGTGGTGACTGTTTAGAGAATCAGCCTATACATAATGGATCATTGCATTAGGGTAGAAATTATTTTTTATTTCACGTCATATTTAATTAGACTTTAATGCATTCAGTTTGAACTGTAATCTGGTTTCCGCAAACTGTAAGACATAATTTCGGTTGATTGATTGAGTTTTATCTGATAATCGAGCGTGATTTGTTTGAGATTGATTAATTAATTGATTTGTTTGTGTGTGTGTGTGTGTGTGTGTGAGAGAGAGAGAAAGAGCTAGGGGGAGGAAGAAACAAGATAGAGCAAGGGAAAGGTGTGCATTATCAGCTTCTATTATAGAAAATGTTCATTAGTCTATACACTGGCGCTAAAATCAATTTCTAGTCAAAGGGGCCAGGGCGCAGACCCTGATACAAGTCTTGCCTTACAAGAACCTCCTTATTAGAATACAATTTTGTATGACGGTGCGAAGGCCTGCAGCTGTAAGATTAAGTTAGAACAACATACAATTGCATCAAGGGGGCCACGATAGGGGCTAAGCTCTACACTTATCTTATACGGTTAGGTTCCCACACCATCTCCGGCCATGGGGCGAAGGCCTGAGAACAAGTTGCAAAGCCCTACACAATAGGATCGATAATAATATCTTGTTGATTATGCAATTTCCAACATTGTATGCGTGTGCATTTGTCTTACCTCCAGGGGCACTGCTATTAATATAGTTAGAAGGACCTTAATTAGATGACAATCAAAAATAACCCTAAGACCAGCTCCAAGTCCAAGACCTAGGTCCAGGTCCAGCCCCCAGCACCAAAACCAGCCCCTCACGTGAGCATGTGCAAAAAAGGCTCTAATTAGGGTTGACCTCGAAAAGAAACCATAAGGGTTGAAAATAAGCGTCCTATACGTGAGCTGTCATAAAATAGGGTTGAAAAAAACACGTCCTACACGTGGATGTGTAAATAATAGGGGTGAAAATACACGTCCTATACGTAAGCGAGTAAAAATAATTAGGGTTGAAAAGGGTCTTCGAGAAGAAAGGGTTGAAAATACGGTCTCACACGTGGGTATGTAAAAATAGAGGTGAAAAAATACGTCCTACACGTAAGCGAGTAAAAATAAGGGCGGAAAATGCGGTCCCCCACGTGGGGGGTTTTGTGACGTCAAAATCCAAGATGGCGGCCAAGGTGACGGTCTACTACTCATACAATTTGCATTGTGAAACCCTAAAGCATTTAAACGAATAAAATATAGATACATACTCCTTTCCAACTTTAATATTATGCTAACATACCATTAATTCACACACGCTACTCATTTACAGCGATATCAATTTTCCATCTCCTGAAAATAACAAGCCATACAGTAGCATCCATTATCGCCAAAATAAGGATTTTCTGAAATCTCATTTAAATTTAGCCTCCTCAACTTATAATGCTCTTATGCTACATTTAAATATTCTGTTACATAATACTCAACGCTTTACTACAAATTCCAGTGGCATAACAAGTACACCAAACTTACAAGGCATACTAAAAAAAATTTTCCCGCACAAACCCACGTCCATACAGTATCAAAAATTCATGATATGCACAACATAACACGGTATATACCTAGTGCGTCAAGATAATCTCACACTATTAGCTCGTGATGATTTATCTTGTTGGTAATTTCTTCTATGCCAGCATAATTCCCAGAAGCGAATCGTAACTCATACCATTCGTCTTCAATATAACTGATTCTCTTGCTGCGGTGTTGAAAATACGCTGCAGCTTTATTTAATGTAGCTTCCAGCACGTCCTTTTCTCCTGTAGATAGCTTAATTCTATAATAAATTAAATCACTTGTCTCACTTAGAGTGACAAAAGAAAATGGATACTAAATTTCTGGTATACCTACAATCTATGAGCCCGTTAATCTTATTCGTTTTGACAGTTGCGTAATAAAACTTGACTACATATTACTGGAAAAATACGTCAAGAAACTTTTACTCAATAAGCATTAAACTCCATCTTTGCATATCGTTCTTTTGCTAACACCGAAAATTGAATTTATCACTGTATCCTCAGAACTTGACCAAGTAATGTTTATTTTGGCCACATCTCTTCTCCTATACAATCTTATCGATTTTGGTCTTTACCGACCGTAACAACTAGTAATTCGTCTACGTAAAAGGTGTCCTCAACAGGTTCGTTATTAAGATCGATTATTCGGTAAACCGGCTGACTTATTTTTATCACTGCAGTAATTGTAAGAACCTCTTCAGTCCAATTCGTTTCGTACTCCTTCTCAAAGGCATATTTAGTTCTAATGTACTCATCGATTTTCTATTTAGGATGGTGGACTGTGTCTAAGCCGTTCACGACAGGTGCCATTTTTATACTTAAATGAAGGATATTATTGTAAGCGTTACCGAGCTAGTTGGAACTGTGGCAACATAACCTACTTATCACTCGAAAGGTAATGGGTTCGACCCCCGTTACCGTCAACTATGTATCCTGTCTTTTTCAGGGGGTTTTCCTCATACACATGTAGCGGCATGATCACTGCATATACACCCATCATATTCGGCCATTTAGGCCAATGCTGGGGTAATACGTTCCCCCTTGGAAACTATTCCAGTATTCCTTCCGATCCTATCCTGACCGCACCCATCTTTAATCCCTTCATGCATATATACGTAATGCATAATATGTATGCTGGGAATCCATTGCTGTGGCTAAAGGAGCGTGTAAAGTTAAAACAGCTTGCCCTCCCCTTCGGGAAGGGAATGAAACACGTTGCTCTCCTTTCCTTTGTAAGTGTCCAAAGTTTTTGGGGTACATACATGTAGGAATCTTTGTAAGTGAAATAACACCACATCTTTGTTTTCAGTACTTCATTAAATATTTCAACTACAAACTCTTTTATATCGCGGTTATTTGTTACATAGAAATCGATATTTTGTTTCTCGAAAAAGATTTGTACACTAGCGACCTCAAACTCTTTTTCTTTACTCGTCTGTAGATTTTCTTGTGTATTATCACACTCCTTAAAAACATCGGTGAATGCTTCAATTATAAAGGCGGCCGTCTTCGTTTTAAGAGCTCTCTTTCAGGCCCTCTTACTGAACGAATTAATCACTGTTATTGTGTAATTGTATGTGTTTGTTTAGAGTCCGCATATCGCAAAAATCCGCTTCCCATAACTTGTAAAGGTTAATCACAATATACATATTACGCGGAAACTACTTTCTGACGGGTTTATGTACCGTATTAGCTAAAGGTTTTATTCCCGAAAAGACTGCCGGATGCGAGGGATCATAGAACGTACTATCCATGTTATGTTTTGTATCTCAATCTAGTTAATCTCTTCTTCGTAAAGCTCTTTTCGGCGTCTGCCTTGATTAACTATTAACGTCATAATCCTCAGCTACAGGTGTCAGGGTCCGTTGAATCTTACGTGAGTAATGTTTCCGATAAACTCTAGCGTTATATTTATGTCATTAATGTGTACCCCAAAGTCTAGCCGTGCGGACTTATTGTTTTTTGATGTTTTAACGCATCGTGAATCAGATCGATAATGTTGGAGTGCGGGATAATCTCACTTTCCATTGTGACAGTACCCCTTTTATTCCAAACTACACCACCGACTGCGTTCAGTATACCTAAGAAGCTCTCGCCGTTCTTCTTATATGTAGGAGGAAGCGCTGATAATATTTCGTCTGCTAGGCCTTTGCGTCTTGGTAAATTATTATCATTATTTATGGTTATGCTACCAGGGGTGCAACTGGCTGGAAAAGTGTAGATACCATTAAAGCACTTGATTGTACTGCTGCAGTTTGTCGTTTTCTATTATCTGGTATTTTAAAATTTTAAACAATTGCTGGACAGTTGCGATAAAATTTTATTTTGTGTAACATCTGGAGCATGCTAGCGCTGTATAAAAAAGGTGGTGATGTATAGCTATTGAAATAAGTTACCCAAAATAACCCCAAGTACAGTCATAATAGCAATGGTAGAAATGCACCGCCTTTCTGTAGAAGAAACTGCTTCTTCCTCTTTAAGACTCGCCTCTCTACACCAAGTGTCGTAAGTGTGCTCATGTTAAGAGAGGAGCTATTTCCGATCAAGTCAGGTGCGGCCTTTTAAAACGTTATCCGTACACCTGCAGATGCATTGGACCTACTAATTATACAAACATCTCAGTAAAGCATCATGTTGACTTTTACTTAATCTGGATAATATTGGTGTTTTGCTTAAAATGTCAGTCATCATATATGACGTAATCTTTGTGATTGTGAGGCTTAAAATTTTTTATATGCTTCATAAATGCCCTGCGGGCCAAACATATACGTTTTATATCGTAGCACGTCCGGTGTATTTTGCCTCAAATCGAACAATACATACCCGTTTGAATTGGGTGTGGCGTCCTGGTACGCCGCCTCTAAAAATTTCGGATTGTCAGGCAAAATCTGTCTAAATGCACATTGGTGATGTAGATTTCAAGCATATATGTATACGTTACGCATATATGCATGGTGGGATTAAGGATGGGTGCGGTCAGGACAGGATCGAAATGAATAGATAGATAGCTAGACAGATAGATAAGTACCTGTTTCTAGGTTAAATTCGAATAAATTTAGATGAAGATGAGGTTCGAAGGGTCGGTGATCAGGTGTGCATAATTATCGATATATCTGTATGCTAATAGGTTGTGGTACAGACGAATGCAGATAATTTAACTTAACTTAACCTTCGCGCCATTCCCGGGGTAGGCAAAACAACCGCTGCCTCTTATTTATTTTTCATTCACAATCTTTCTCCATGATTTCCTATCTCCGCATACCTCCCTAGCTTCCGCAAGGCTCATACATTGTCTCTGACATGCCCTTTTATTTTTAAAACTCCTTATCTTTCTTTCCTTCATCATACATTCTACCACATTCAGCCAAGTTTTGCGGGGCCTCCCAGACCCGGCCTTTCCTCTAACCTTACCCACATATATTTGCTTCGCTAATCTTGAGTTGTTCATTCTCTCAATGTGACCAAACCAACGTAATGTACTACTTTTATATCTATCCATCATCGTCTATTCCTCGCCACACTCCGTCATTATGCATTCATTCTTTATTTTTTCTCGTTTTACCACATGCACTTCTTAGGAATCTCATATCCACGGCATTTATTTTTCTTTCGTGCTCTTTTTGACCCTTCGTCCAATCTCGCACTCCATTGTACCATCTGCAGTAAACATTCTACCCAGATACACCAGCTCGTCCACTTGCTCCACAATTTCATCTTGCAGAATAAATACTCTACTCTCCTTTCCACCTTCCCGATTGAACACCATAATCTTAGTTTTGTTCACGTTTGCCTTTAGGTCCATGCTCTCACAGACTGTATCAAACTTCCTCAAAGCGGTTTGTAGCTCATCCGCACTGTCACTTAATAAGACTGTATCATCTGCATACACCAGAAGTCGTATATTTACGTCACCAACCATCACACCATTTGTATCAGTACATGCTTGTCTAACACATTTATCCATGTATATATTGAACAACCATGGTGACATCACACAGCCTTGTCGCACTCCTTGCTCACTATTAAAGTATATACTCACACCTCCTCTCACTCTAACACATGCCCGACTACCGTTGTATACTGCCCTTATTCCATTTATTAGACGTTTACTTACGCCATATCCATTTAGTATTTCCCACAGTTTCTCCCTACTCACTCTGTCGAATGCTTTCTCCAGATTTACAAACGCACAGTACAGCTTCCTTTTTATCCTTAAACACTTTTCGATCACCTGCTGGAGAGCAACCGTCTGATCGACACATCCTCTCCCTGGCATGAAGCCACTCTGCACATCGCAAATCTTAGTTTGTGTAGTTGCTCGCACTCGTACTCTATCAATCAGAATTCTTCAAGAATACTTTACCAGGCACGCTGAGCAAACTTATTCCTCTGTGGTTCTTGCAATCACTCTTGTTCCCTTTACCCTTATACAGTGGTACAATGATCGCGCTCTTCCAATCCCTCGGCACTTTTCCACACATAAGGCAAACATTGAATAATTGACACAATCTTTGCATAAGTTTTGCACCCACATACCTTAGCATTTCACCAGTGATTTCATCTACGCTTGCTCCCTTGCGGTTTTTTAACCTATCCTCAGCTTTATTCACCATTCCTTCTACATTCTACTTATTTAACCTTTCAGTCTTACTTGCCTCACTACTGTACAGTTTTCCGAAATATTCTTGCCAACATTTCCTCACTTCACAATCGTCCCATACTATTTCGTTGCTCGTATTCATCACTCCTGCAGCGTTCTGTTTTGGGTCACCTTTTGTATTTTCTAGAACAGTTCTTTGTTTCCCTCAAAATCATTCTGCATTTCCTCTCCTTCCACAGCCATCACTTCCTCTTTACCTATTCTCACTACCTAGATTGTCAACCAGTTGTTAAAACAAATTAAAGACAGAAAGTGTTTTGCTATAAGTAGGGATGAAACAAATTCATACGTAATAGAGCAAGTATCTGCATGTTGCAGAACAGTAACCCAAAACTTAATTTTTTACTCTTTTTGATATTGTACAATACATTTTGACCTGTTTGAGTTAGATATAAATTACTGCAGGGGGCAGTGTTACAAAGTGGGTAAAAAACTAGTACACAAACACGTTTAAAAGCTTTCGAAAGCGATACTTTTTCACTATTTTGCTCACAACCTTAATTTGATAGGAACATTCTTGGAAGATCTAAATGAGACTTGCAATAACAATATCGTTAAAACCAGTTGTCACAACGTGTGGGAAATACACTGACAGTACAAAGAGAAAAAATCTGATTGAATTCGGCAAGGCTGCAAAATCATTTTGGTTTAGGAGAAAGCGCCAAGAAATTATGAACAAGGAGGTTTTTCAATGAATTTTACAACAGTTGAGGATTTATGGAGAATCGAATTTGAAAAAATATTAGATGCAGCAATTTATGAACAAGCTACGTGATTTTTAAACGATATAATAGGATTTTTGAGTGAAATTGAGCAGTTTGTTTCAGGACGAAACGATGCAGATAGGCGCATTGAATTCTTCAAAAATAGTTATGATCCACAGAGGTTAAATGTACATCGTCATCTGTTCATAGGTAAAATAAGACAGAATTCACTTTCAGTAAATAAATTTGATGATGGAATAAACATGTCAAAATCACCAGAGTATGAAAATTAGAGCAACTACTATCTGAACTTTTTTAATTTTTCAATATTTCTTTAACAATTCACGTGGAGTTATGCACAGCAGAGGGGTCATTCTCATTTCTAACTTCAACCATGACGAAAAAGCGATTAAATAATATATTATTATATATTTATAAACTGTAACCACGAATTTAGATAAAAACGGTTCAGCGAACGAGTTTATTAACCCAGATATTAACAGCTTCCGCTTAAAGAGATGATTGTGTAAGTTTAATATAGTTATTTTTGTGTGGTGGCGCTCTTATAATTTTTGTTACCATTCTCAATTTTATGCCGCCGAAACCATTTAATCAAGTAGGTAATTGATTCAAAAAACGTTATTTTGTGAAGCGTTTTTACGGAAAATCAAGTATGATTAACTGGAGGTTGGTTTTATTTGCATCACTTTGATCAATGAATGTTTTTGCCGTATAAACGTTTAGAAATAAATTTAAATATAACCTCAAATGACATGCACGTGGACAAACTCTTGTTACATTTGGTATATGTGTTTGCAAACTGAGAATCTTTTACAAAGCACCGTGGTATAATGCACTACAGATAACCCCAAAATAAAGGTCTAACTGCAGTTATGCTTCTTTTTAGTTATTATAAACGATTCCTGAAGTTTTGGTTGATTCCGACTCTGAAGATGGTTTGGTTGATTCAAGACATTCCGGGTAGCCTCGAGAGAGCGTTGAAATACCAGGACAAGGTCAAAGCAGTGACTCAGACTTTGACGATGAACATAAACTATCGCTTTCGACATTTGTGAAAACTTCTGCAGATTCCGCGCCACTACCAAAAAAGGAAAAAAGACTACCTTGGGACAAAGAAAATATTCACTCAAGCTTCTCTGAACTTTAAGGCACCATTGGTCGAAAGAATAATAATTTAACAGTGTCGAATTTTTTTAGTTTGTTTTAGCCGACTATCTAATGGAAACTGTTGTAAACTAAACTAATCTGTGTGCACTCCAAAAAGCAAGAACTGATGATATAATTGTAATGGAAATGAAGTATTTTTTAGACTTCCTTGCTCTCATAGGCTATAGATCAATGTCATGAAGAACTATGTAGTGGGAAACTAGTTCCAACTGTGGTCATAAACTAGAATACACTTCAATTTCGAGGAACAGATTCTCATCTGTTATGCAAAATTTATATTGTAACGGCAATGTAAATTTAAATTTCTAGGAGTTTACCAAACTCATGCCTCTATTCGCTTAATTCAGTAAAATGTTTCTGGATTTAACACTTCCTGAAGAATTTCGCAGTGTAGACAAATCTATGGTTCCATATATTGAGAGCCATAGATCAAAATGATTCAGTCGAGGAAAACTAATACGATGTGATGAGTATGTAAGGGGGCAGGAACAAGATTCGGAGACATAGAGTTAAGCTATACCAAGCTTCTTCAACACCTTTGGATGAAAGATTGAAGAGTATTTTGAAGTATTAAGCCTTTTACGTACTATTTCGTATCGTACTGTATAATACCGCAACGTTTGGATAGATAAATGAGTATGGGTACACGAAAATAACCTTTTTGTTGGTATAATGCACTACAGTAAGAATTTTAATTTTAAATCTGATTATAATTCTAACGTCAAACAAAGGAAATGCCGGATTTTCAAAGTAAAACTAGTTTGAAAACTAATCATGCTGCGTGCTGTCATGACTATCCACCAATTTAAAGTTCTAGCAAAGGTAATTTTAGTTATTTACGCGGGTTCGAGATTTGAATACGTGTTTACCAATAACAATAATCCAACACGTTTTTTAAGATCTTATTAAACCTTTTAGTACTAACGGGATATGCGTTCTAGTAGTATGCAAAAGTAAATAAGTGTCCTCCCATCCATCTTTCAAGGCGTTTAGAGCATATTCGGAGGTGATCGGAAACTTTATTACAGTTATATAAATAACAGTATTCAAACGTAGTAAAACGTTATTATATTTGTTGTTTTGACGATTTCATGTATAGATTTGTGTAAAATATAACTATAAAAATACACCATTTTAAAACCTAAAGGCTAAGTATTTTAATTATGTGTAATAATGATGAAAGTTTACATTTTCATATTACAAATATTTTATTCACAAGCAAGTTTATTTTACTCTAGTTTTATTTTGCTGGGATACTTATATCTCAATAGTCTCTTTGTAGTGTTAAATACATACGTCTCAACAGTCTTTATAATTGGTAACTAGCTTGTTTTTGTTTAGATTAAATAGGATCTTAAAAAAATCGCAAAAGCCGTTCCCAGCTGTGAATATATGGTTTCCTTTGCCTCCAGTGACGATGAATGTGACCAGGATTATAATACTATTTCCAGCCAGGGGGGGGGGGGGGGGGTCACGAAAATAGGGCGCAGACCCTAACACATGTTCTTATAGCTTCCCTACTCGTTAGCATCAGGGCCCCTTTATTAGAACATTTCAAATTTCCCGCCGTAACCAATCAGAATGTAAAGCCTTAGGTCTCAAATAAGAGCTCAGGGGCTGGGTGTGGACTAAGAATCAATGAGAAACCAGAGGGACGGACGCACGCCCGACCAATCAGGTAAAAGGGGTTGTCCTTAGCACCACCAATCAGAACACTGTATGCGCACGAATTTGCCTACCTTCCAGGGGCTGAACTGCCAAAAAGGCTCTTAATACAACCAAAAGGGCCCTAATTAGGGGTGTAAATTCCATCAAGGGGTTGAAAAAGAAGCCGTCAAAAAAGTGGAGGGAAGGTGTCCCAGGAGGCGGGGCCTATGACGTCACAAAAAAAATGGCTGCGCAAGTGCCCCGGTACTACTAACATCGAGATGTGGAGTAAAACATAGGTAATATAGTTAAAGTTTTTACACCAATTAGAACAATAGGTAGGAGCTAAAAATTACTCCGACGCTGTTTTGGACCTTACCAAACTATCGGAAAGAGAGGAGAAGTAGAGTACATTATAAAAATGGGATCAGTACCTAACTCAAGAGTGTACATAGTACATGCCTCACGTGTCTTACCATATAATGATCCATAGACAGCAGATTACGAAGGTAGACCCATAAGATAAAACGTATGATTGATGGAAAAGTAAGAGGAAAGTCACTGGTAGCAGTTAAAATGTAAAAGATACGTAAGATTTCTTTACTAAACAGTAGAATAAAACCTAATTAAACTTGATAAATACATTATAACCATGAAATAAAATAAACTTATGGAAATCTTTTCAAGTTATGTTTTTTAGCGTACGCTAAGCTCATCCATTGGTATAGGACTAGAAATATCGGTAAGCGTATATAATACACAAAACGAAGCATATGTATATTGTATTGGCGTAAGTTATAATACTGTCCTTAACCGTATCCCACCAAGAATGAAGAAATGGAAATACATAACTAGCGACCATTGTTAATGCTCAAATTAGTTAAGGACTTGGCCGTAATTGTATTTCTTCCGTCCTCTTTCCTTATAGTAAAAACCTATGCAAGAAGGCAAATTTTAAAAACTGATTAATCAAATCTTCGCCCGCAAGCTGCTCAAGCTAAAGTTTAAGAATGAAGGCGAATAAATAATTCTAAATACCTGTAATGAAGCAATTTCAATGGACGATTACCATTGCCTCCTTGACTTCAACGATTCCGTTCGAAATAATGCTGAGATGATATCGCAGATGAAAATATAAAATGCCCGATAGTTCTGAACTTATTGGGTCCTAGATAGTTCAAAGAATGGCAATGCATAGAATGTCTATTCGTAGTATGACAAACCCGTAGAAAATGCAAAGCATATAATATTTATTTCATAGAAAGTATAATTCATAGAATATGTAATACACATAAAAGACGATTCAGAGAATGGGTAATTATAGAACACTAAATTCATAGATTGTTATTAATTTGGCATATGAATAGGAATATGAATTTGAGATTTTATTTCTTATAAAATACATACACACATCGTGATAATTATAATTTTTCTGCATCAGTATCTAATATAATTAGCGCACCTTCCCAGAAACTCGTTTGGTTCTGTGATATCATAGCTTTCAATGATATGAAGTAGCCGTTAGTTGGCTTATTGATATTCTAGGCGCCGATATAGCTACACTTGTTCCCCCGCATCCAATTTAACGGCTACAGCATTAGCCCGAAGGTCTTCTTGAAGATATCCTTCCAAAAATTAAAAAAAAATTGGATGCGGTAAGAAGGTCTTCTGTAGCTGGCTGTGCCAAGATTCTACGCTACAAGTGGTACGAGGAAGGCCGAGCTCTGTAATTTCTTTGCAATTCCACATCTCTGGTCCAAATAGCGGTGTACGACGTGGACGGCCAACCCATGTATTTTCGAAATACTCAATAAATTGTTGGTGTTCTTCTGTATCACCAAAACTCAACAAGAAGTCGTCCGCTAGGGATTGAAAACGTTCACGAATATCGCCAATATTGCAAAACGCCAATGCAGAAAATTTCTTTACAGCAATTTCGTAATTAACATCCTCGACATACCTTGCTTGCATACCGTAGCGCTGAACGGCTCCCCAATGTGCTTGGCAAAGATGAAACCAGTAACCATGAATATGAGCCGCATGCATTTTGGAGCGAAATGCTTGTTCTGCACTCTTTTCAAAATCTATTATAATAGTTTGAGGTCGATAGTGTCTTTGTTCCACCTCGTTCATTCTGTCGATGCCGTCAATAACAAGTTGGATAAGTTTATCGTACGTTGACCTGGACTTGTTTGGTAATAAACATACCAAGAACGGTATAACACGATTTTGATATAGACCATGCACTGAATAAATTTGGTGGAAAACATTTGGTGATGTACGAAAGGTCCCATCACATAACCAAGTAGAGCACCGGCTTAAACGTCTAAGGTTTGTTTGAGATCCAAGTATTACGATGCGGTCGGGATCATCAGCACCAGTGTCAGCAAAAACAATATCTTCTTGTAGCGTGGTTCTACTTCGGCGTAGTTCATCTGGGAAATATATCTCAGCAAGTGAATGCGGAATATCCTCATTAACTATTCCGTGTTTACGCTTCCGGCGGACTGTTTGCTCTAGCGATGCCAATTTTGGAAGGTTTACAATTGTTGCGTCACTAGCCCCTGCAAAACACTCGTTAATAATGGTCCGACGGGTATTTCTATTTCGCAAGTCTGCAGCAGGCTCTTGGATTTTGCTTCGTATTTGCTTTGCCTGAACTGTTACGGCAGAAGGCGCGTGCCCATGATGACATTTTGTAACGGTGACTGCGTTGTTTCCATCGGTAATGGCACGTCCAACACATTTTACTGTTGTATAGTAACTTTCACAAATCCAATAACGACGTCCTTTGCCTGGATCTTTGTTTAAATTGTAAATGAATACGATAGAACTGTAATTTCCGAAAAAAAGCGGCTTTATGTAGAGGGTGATCATTGTACTTTCACCATATCTTTGTAATCATTTTTGGACAAAATTCCTAAGACTTACAAATTGATATCTAATTATACCTAATGGACATTACTTTGATAAATTTCTTAGTATTCATATTAACAATCATGTAATGAGGGTGTAATTATGTTTGGACCTATTAAAAATTGATTACAAAATGGTATTTATTAACAATTAAATCAATACACTTTCAAGTATTTGTCAAAAATCATTAATTTATCATTTATTTAATTTCATTTAATTTTTCATATTAACAATCATGTAATGAGGGTTTAATTATGTTTGGACCTATTGAAAATTGATTACCAAATGGTATTTATTAACAATTAAATCAATACACTTTCAAGTATTTGTCAAAAATTATTAATTTCTATATTTTTATATTAATCAAATAGTGTTTCAAACTTAGGTGTCGTACAATAATGCTTTATTTAAATGTATCGTCTCTATGGATTGTACTACACACATAAAAAGTTCGTTGAACTTGCGAGTCGATGGATAAGCCATTCTACGAGTCGAATACTCTATGGTTAGGCCATTCTAGGAATAAATCATTCTATGAATCAGATAGTATATGAACGCCACATTCTACCAATTATCGTTATATGAATTGCCTTTCTATGAATTCGAGTTTCTATGGATTATCTGGACCCGACACATATCGAGGAGATATGGCTGTTACACAGAGAGAACAGTTGAACCGTTGAACAAGGATTAATTAATGTATTCGAAATGGACATCTTTAGTAGTACTTTTCATACTCTTAGTACTATCGATGTAAGAGAAGAAACAACAAACATATTACGCACACAGTAAAATACGATCCTCATTAAAAACTTTCGTTGTCAGTGGTTCCTGACAAACCCAGTCACGTAGAGGACCATGTAGAAACAGGAAGGACCAAGCCCTTCGACGAGTTCTGAAAGTCTCCATTATCCTATATAGGAATGGGGCATGTGTTTATAGTTGGCGGACAAACTGATCAGCATTTGGAAAATCCTTCCAGTTGTTCTCGAAGAAGTTACCCAACTCAAAGAGAATGTTAGGGTGAGTATACTCGCACCACTAATACTAAATTTGTTCGCAGCCGTAACGCCGCTATTGGAAAACAAATGAAATGATAATGAAATATGATGATGAAAGTCGAGTTAAGAAAAAAATACAGGTATGTACATTATTCAATTTACAGTAAATTATATTTATGAATATGTTGCGATTTAAGTAAATTTTGGTTACTGAAATTGAGGTCAAAGGAGTCAATTGCAACCTGTTTGCAAATGCATATTATGGTTTTAAACCGCTTTACATCAAATTGTTTAAATGTGATTTGAGGAGACGAGTAGTGAACCTTCGTTCCCGAGATAGACCTCCACGAAACTTTGGAAGTTCACATTTTCTCCTAGCGCGAAAGAATTCTTAGGAGAAACAAAATTTTTCAGTCAGTCAAACAACAATATGATTAAGATTGATTGTTTTATATCTTAAACGCGGAATGGTGAAAACAAATTTAAACTGTACGAATGAGATATTAAAAGGATAAAAAAAAATTAAAGTATTATTTTGTGAAATGGTGTATATAAGTAAAATATAATTGTTTAACAAAGCAAGAATTAATTGAGAATAAAAAGTTTGAAATTGATATAGTACAACAGAGATAATTTAGTTTAATGAATCTAGAATCACAATGTTTGTGATATTTATGTGGTTAATTTTGATTATTAATGTCAAAGATCGTAAAATGGTATAAAAGTAACGTCAGGGATATACCACAGAATACAGAAGCTACTAGCTTCCATATACTGCGAATATACATTGAGAAACACCTGAATCAGACCACAAGAGAAATAATTTTCAAAGCACAATATTTTAGATAAAATTAAGTGTACAGAATTATTTTGTGTAAAATATAATTGTATTTGTCAAATTATGATATATAGCTTAGATTATTTTAAAAATATACAAGCTAACACGCTTGAAGTTGACAAACAGATTTTTTAAGTGCCGGAGAACTCGTTAGTCACTCGTAGTCATGTATAAAAGATGTTTTCAAATGATTATGAAATAAATGGAATTTTAAGTCAAATTAGTGAACACGATCATGCCAGATTCATGAAATAAATTTATTTAGTTTTTAGAGAAGATTTAAATAATATGTCTTGTAGATCCATTTTATTAGATTTAGGTTTATTAACTACAAATGCGTTATCAAACAAATAAAACAATTATAAATAAATGTCAATTAAAAAGAACAGTAGATTTAGTTCTAATCGCTAGTTTAGAACAATCTGTAAATATTGATTTATTTAAAAGAAATTATGTGAACACGGGCAGAATGATACCAAGCATATCTAAAATCGTTTACACCCGTCATAAGAAATAAAAATAAAGCTGGCAACACCTAGGTGCGCGCCAGGAGCATGCGGCGCCTGTGTCAAAATTTATTAATTAAAACATTTGTATCAAAAACTAATATTATAAATATTTTGCATGCCTAGGTGATAAGAGCCCCAACAACTATAGGTTCGGACACTTTAATTTTAACTCTAGTAGCATTTTTAAGTAATACGACATGAATAAAAAATAATGAATAATTAATTAGAAATACTATAATTTTTAGGCTTATGTTTAGGACATTTAAATGACTGTTATATTCTTAACGCATTGAAATAAAAACACACAAAGATTGAAATAGTCTGTTAAACTTTTTATTTAAAATACAAAATTACAAACACAAGAAAACAGATAAACAACAATAATAAATGAAAAATATAATATTTATAATATAAACATAATACATATTATACGGTAAATTAAATACAAACAATGTAAATAAGTCATTAAATAAATTTTACTTTCCCAGCTTTTAGCAAAGAAAAGTTTGGATAATATCATGAATATCAAGTTTATCCAGTATGTCAGACTCAATGAAGGAACTATTAAAAACGAGAGAAAAAGAGCCTAACTTTTATTCCTTTTATCAGTTTCACCAATGTGAAAATGCTAAATTACTAAATCATAAAATTACACTATTTATTACTAAAATTCATAATCTTAACCTTATATTCACTTACATTTTACCATTATTATTCTCGTTTCATTACTGTTTTCCTATTTTATACCATTTTCTGCCATTTTGTTATCTCTCATTATCATTATTACCTTTCGTTAATTCTTTTTTACACGTTCCTTTTTCCTACTTTATTTCCATTACACTGCACCTTTACCTTTCAACAAACAGTCTTTATCAAGACTAACACTCATATTAAATGATAAGTAAGTAAATGTAAATATTTAACTTGTATTTGTTTTACAAGGATTCTTATTAGTGGATTCTTCGATAACTCTTACACCAAATGACGTTCCGGGTGCTGTGTTGAATCCGAACTTGAGAATGGAAGATCACACAAAGTTACAGTTGCAGAGATGGTTAGAATGTCGGTCTTTAAAACAGACTGGCACCAAATCTGACTTGGTGCAACGGTACAAAATTTTACATAGTAGAAAACGTTTTACAAAATTCCCTTGTTTTAGCGTAACCAATTGTATAAAGGCTGGTAGAAAACAATATTTTCCTTGGTATTGATGGTGGAAAGTGGTACGATGCAAAACGAAAATTAGTACCAATTGCTTCTACTTCTTCAGCTGTACCTACACAAGATTTTCAATCCATTAAGTGGACTAAGTTTCCTTCACAATCTATTCACATTATTTTAATAAGGACAATCTACACCTATATAGTAGGTACCAGTTTTGAAAAAGAAGATTATGAATCTGGTGAAATAAGTGGTGTTACTGAAAACCCTTTAGAAGAGGAAGTCAGTATGTTGACAGTGATCACATTTATGAAGTGTACGATGCCAAAGATGGAAAATGCTATCTTCTCAAGGCAAAGTGTTTGCCTCTTTTAATAAGAAAACTGTTTATTTGGTACATATTTCATTAAACTATATGTCGGGTGCAGTGATCAGTGGTAAATGTGAGTGCAAGCAATCTGCGTTAGGAAAGTGCAGTCATGTAAGTGCACTATTGCTGTTTTTAAGGTACACTGAAATAAATGGGTTTGAACATGAATCGAGTACTAGTAAACTTAGGAATAGGGATTAAGCACCCAAACACCCAGGTCCAGTGGCATCAAAAGAATACCCAACTAAAGGTTCCAGCCTCTATTGAGATGTGTTTTGATCCAAGACCTCAGAACTATACAAGGTCAATAAGTATTAATAATTTTATTTGTGATCTGCAACGCGGAATGAAACTAACCATGTTCGAAACCACATTGAAACTTTCATATCCAGATTTTGATTTGAATCGACAAGAACAAGCTGTTTTGCAAGATCAAGTACAGATGTTTAAAGATAATATGCAAAATTATATGGCTACATACGATACTCACATATTTGCAATAAAAGGGGCAGAGCAACAACGTTCTCAACAATGGATGTCATGGAGAAGCTATTTTATTACAGCATCCAATGTGAAGACTGCTGTTTCACTTTCGTCACCTTCTGCAAAATTTAATTTTATAAAAGAAAATCTATGGCAACTCACGCCGAACTATGTACTTCCAGCAATGTTATATGGACAACGAAATGAGAGTAAGGCGAGAAATCAATATATTCAGAAATATTTAAATGCAAGCCAAGAACTCAAACTAGTCGGTTTATACGTAAATAAAATTATCCGCATTTAGCATGCAGCGCAGATGGTATAGTGACACAAAACGGATCCATTATTAGGATTATCGAAATAAAATGCCCCAACATTTTGGAAAACAAGAATCCAATTCATTTCACCATGTTTTGACACCACAGCAATTAAGTAGTTTTGTTTGTATGAAGAAAATGGTCAATTTTTAAAACAAATCATCCATATATGTACCAAGTTGTTACATCCATGTTGATTTTGATGTGCCAGAATGTGACTTTATCATTTGGTCTAATGTTGATATTATAGTGATAAAAATTAAAATGAGTAGTGTGGAACGTGAAATGAATCATAAGTTGTAGATTTAAAAAACTGTACTATAGAATGCATATATCAGAGTTATTTTTAATGAAAGTGCCTAGAAATTTACCTGTATATGAAATAAAATAATTTATAATCACTTGTACTTCATAAATATTGTTCTTACTTGTTTTTAATATAAAAATTAAAGACTGGTATTACAATCACTAATTATATCTATTTTGTGGTTTTGTACATTTTAAGTTATAATTTAAATTTTAACTACAAGCATTTATAATACAAGTGTACAATGTTTTTCTTTGTCTTGCTATCTGGAGTATTGGCATTGACATTTACAAATTTATAAAATTTTTTGTACAAAATAAAAATACTTTTTTTACAAAATGAGTGGTTTTCAAAATTAACAAGAAAACATATTATGCTGAAAATATTTGAAATGATCGGCAACATACTTATTTGTATAGGTTTTGCAAGAATTTGATATGTTTTAATTTTCTGAATTGAACGCTCTACATGAATACGACACTTTGCAATTTTTTTGTAAACAGCTCCTCTTCAGCTGTAAGACGTCGTCCAGCTAGAAATGGTGGAATAAGTAGCTTTAATTTATTTTCGTCACATACGTCTTGGATCGTAAAGCCTCGGTCTACCATAATCACATGTCCTTCTTCCAAAAAATTGAATATGTCGGATGATTTAAAAGTTCATTGTCTGATATCGATCCTCGTATCCTTCATATTATAAACAATGGCTCCTCTACTAAAAATGCCCACCAAAAATTTAACAGAATTATAATGCTTATAACTAGAATGTGTAGATCCTTGTCTTTGAAAATTACGTGACATTTGCATTTTAATTTCAGTGCTGTCTAATACTAAAGTCACTTTATCATTTAAATATCGAAAGCACGCTGGCATATGACTTCTCTGTATCTCTAGTCCTTAAACAAATCATTCCGTAGGCAACAGCACTGGAGATACACAAACTGCATCCACGTATAAAATATTACCCCTACATGGGTAGCACTGATATTATAAAATATGGAAAGTTCTTTTAATGTATATCCTCTCTTCAACCGCACTAGCATTAAACATAATTTGTCTCTGAAAGAAAGTTAACTGTACTTTTTCTTGTGGGAGTATTACTCTTTCTGGTATATTTTAAATAGGGCATTACATTTCATCTAAGAAATTTATAGAGCTTCAAATTCTGGTATTGTCAAGCCAGTAAAATATTTAAAATGTTTATGTTGTGCTAATGATGAAAACAAGAAGAAATACTGGAATTCCGAATGTTTTGGCTTCAGGTGTCCTGCCACTACAGTAGTTTGTGGTTGTGTTGTATGGAACTTGTTCGGTTCTTTGCATACGAATGATCACATATTTTTAGAAGATGATCATCCACATTTAAAGATGACACTATTTCCGAATAAACATTACTATTTCCAGCAGCACTGCCTCCAACTTCTGTGTAACTTGCAATGTCCAAACTATTGCATTTTCGATAAGTTTCACGACAATGTTCATATGGAATCGGATTTGCATCATTCGTCTTCTTTCCAATAAAATGTTTCTACAAATACATTTCTCTAAATATTTTCAATTTGTAATTTGTTATTTCCACATAAATCCAACCATAACAAACATTTTGCTCGATTTGTGGTAGGCTTTGAAATGGATAAAATCGAACATTTTTATACCGATTTAAAGATTTAGGCAATCTTTAAACGAACACTTCGGCATTTTCGGATTCTACAAAATTCACCATAAAACTTTTCAAATATGTTGCAGTTTGTATACTTACGAAGTAACCGCTGTGTACTTTTAACAAGATATTTTATTCTTCCGTTTCAACTGATGATATACGGTGAAAATACTGTTTTTAGTGTGTTAGTCTTGAAAAGACTGTTTGTTTAAAAAGGTGCAGTGTAATGGAAATAAAGTAGGAAAAAGGAACGTAAAGAACGAATTAACGAAAGGTAATAATGAAATGAGAATAACAAAATGGCAGAAAATTTAAAATAGGAAAAACAGTAATGAAACGAGAATAATAACGGTAAAATGTAAGTGAATGTAAGGTTAAGATTATGAATTTTAGTAATAAATAGTGTAATTTTATATGATTTAGTAATTTAGCATTTTCACATTGGTGAAACTGATAAAAGGAATAAGATTAGAGCTCTTTTCTCTCTTTTTAATAGTTCTCTTCTATTGAAATTATTGCGAGATCTGATAATCTATTTTGCGCCATTGTGGAGCGTAAATAACTCTTTATGATTTTTAATTTCGAAAAGACCGCTACGCAACTGACACAGGTAATGATAAAAGAATAAGTGCTACAGTAAATTTGGAAAAACTCCTACTAAATCATTTGAATAAATATACTGAATTATTTGGGATATATCTTTTTGAATTCGTAATAAATACTTGACATTGTAAAATTTCTTCACATAAATCATCTGCGTCAATATCGGACTGATTTTCATGAGATTGTAATTTTTTGCAGCAAGATAATAGGTATTCTTTATTTTGTAAATTATCTAATGAATATAAAAATTGGAATGAATCCATATGTTCTTTTAATAAAGAAAATCTGTCTTGTAACGAAATTAAAGTTTGATCTATTATACAGAAATAAAATTTACTTTGAATGAATTTTCAGGATTTAATATAGGTTGATCTTCATGTTCATAATCAAATTGAGTAGATTTTTTACGTCGTCTTAATGGCCTCGCACTACGAAATTCAGTTTCTATGTCAAACTTTTCTGCAATTAATTTGAAACTTTCAACAATTTCTGCAAAACTAGCATCAGATCGATAATTAGTTAAAAATGTATTTAGTTTGTTTAATGCATCCAAAGCAAGTTGCAAATTTGTAATTTGAGATTGAAGCATTTTACTCACAAAATTTACTTGATTTAAAATATCATACCACATTTTAACGGAGCAAATAAATGTAAATGTAGAAATTTTTTCTCCCAGACATTTTGCTTGGTATTTAGATTGTTCGTCGACTCTTGTGTGGTCATTGCAAATTTCAAATAATGCATCAAACACTTCTGGTAAATATTTATAGAGAGGCTTTATGGCATCAATTCTACTTGACCAGCGTGTTTCGGATAAGGGCTTTAAAGTTAACATGCTTGATTAAGATATTCCATCGATTAGTAGACTGGAAAAATTTGTATAATTCTTGTATTATATTAAAAAATTTATTGTTTCATGGTTGATATTAGCGGCATCATTTACAATTAGATTCAGGCTGTGATTCGCACAAGGAACATAAAAGCTGCGGGTTCAAATCTAAAATTCTTTTTGTAGGCCACTATTTTTGCCGCGCATGTTAGAGCCATTATCATAGCCTTGGCCTCTTATATTATTTATGTCTAAATTTAATGTTTTTAATAGATCAATAAGAAATGTTGTTAATCCAGCCCTGTAACATCTAAAATTGGATAAAATGCTAAAAATGTTCATGTATTTCAGTCGATCCTAATGCTAAATTGAAATGAAAGAATCGAATTATTACACTTATTTGCTCAATATGAGAAACATCCGGAGTGCAATCTAATATTATTGAAAAATATTTATTTTGTCGACATAAATTTATAATATGATTTTTAATATTAAAAGCCATTAAGGAAAGTATTTCATTTTGGATTTTGTCTCCTAGATATGTTGGCATTTTGTGAAATTCAGAATCGCTATTTATACGTCGTGTGTGTTCCGATATAATAGGATCAAACTTTTCTAGCATTTCAATACATTTTAAAAATTACCATTGTTGCGATTGTAAAGATTATTGCTTTTGCCTCGAAGTGCTAAATTTTGTTTACATAAAAATTGAATTACATAAATTATTCGCTTTATTACTTCATACCATCGTTTACTTTCAATGTCTAATATTGTTTGCTGTAAATAATCAACAGTTTTTATTTTTGAACGATAGAAGCAACTCTGTCCATTTTTGTAGTTAGTAAAGTGAGTGGAAGTTTTTCATGGCGGTTCAGGTACATTGCTATATGATGCCAGTCATTAAATCCCTGAATAAATCTATTTTGCTGAGAAGGTTCGAAAAGTTTACAACAAAAGCAATAAACATTATTTTTCGTAATTGAGTAAATCAACCAATTTCTATTACATTCTTCACCATTTTTAAGTTTCTCTTATAGTAACTTTCAGAAAATTTTCGACCCAACAAATCGCGCGGAAAATTAAAGTTTTTATTTGTTTAGGACCCGTTTTTATAATAGCTTGCCTAGATATGTGAGATATTGGTTCCGGCCAAAGCCCTGGGTCATCAAATGCACATTTATTTATTGTATCTGTACCTGTCTCTTCAGTATAGTCCCCAGATCCAAAACAGGGTAATTTCTTCAACGATTTGATTATCTTCACTGGGAGTTGGTCCTGGCTGACTTTGTATTTTGAATTCATCTACACTGCAACCGGGTACTGATTCCTGAATTGAATCTGGCGGATAATCTTGGTCAGTTCTGGTCGTTTGTTTCGTAAAATACTTGTTAATCTTGAAGCATTTTTCTCTTGTTCTTCTTCTTTTTTATTAATTAAATTTTGATGCCCGGAGAGTTTCTTTTCTTTCTTTCTTGAGACATCTAAAAAAATATTCAATAAATTATAAATGTAATTATTCTATTACCAAAAGTCTTGTTTGCGTTATTTGCTTTAGTTTTGCTTTAATTATAGGAAAGTATGAAGTAACATTTTCGAATAATTTCGCTTTTATTACTTTTTTTCTAGATTTTGCAAACATGATCGCTACCCTATTGGGAAATGCGTATTGTTATGTATGTATGTCTATTTTAAATGCAAAATAGCTTACCTTTAATCTTTAATGTTCTTGATATATCTTTAATTCACATTCACTCACAAATATTTTAAAAATACAAGGTACATAAATTCTACACTAGTGCAGTACTGCTTGCTGAAGGAGAATGAAGCAAATAATATGTTTGTTCAATCATAGACGATTTCAAGTAATGCATGTTTTAACAAGACTAAACGAGTTAGAACGCTTGCGCTTCATTTTGTAAATTCGTGCGTGGACAAATTTCCGCCGCCGCGTCGCCCGCGCGCTCCCGCCCCCGCGGCTATATATCCATCGGCGATTTAATATGAAGAGTCCACTGTATACATGATATTAACACGACTATACAAACTATTCATGTTAGAACAAGAATAATTACTGAGATCATAAATAAGTTATAATAAAATAAGGCGATATTGAATTATTTTAATCGCAACCTATAACGAATTTTGAATTTATATACATTTTTAAGGCGCCTTGGGCGCCTTTGGCCTCCTGGCGCCTGTGTTCGCTGATACATTCGACACGTGGACGGCGCGCCCCTGGCAACACCGATACGATCCTACTCTATCGTGTGATCACAAAAACTGGCGCGTAAATCATTTCCGTCAAGCGATAGTTCCAGACGTGTTGATTTTGTGTCTGTGTTTGTAATATTTTACGAAATTTGATGCTAACGTAAGTACTCAAATAACACGTTACACGTATTATTTTATATTTTTTGTTTTGTATATGATGTAACGGAATAATTTGTTGCCCTCTTTGCGTTTTGTTTAAATTATAACAATGTGTAGTTTGAAAAAAATTCTTAAGTTAGGTTTGGGGAGGATCTAACCGGGGCAGAATGGACCAGGGTACCACTCCGCCCCAGAATAGGCCATTGCTCCCCAGTAATAGTTAGGAAAATCACCGTAATAACTTTATGTTCTGTTAGGTTGGGAAAATATAATAATATAATAAATAATGTTTATTGATTTTTTTTTTCGAAAAGGTATAAATGTCTCATGACAATTATTTCTTTTCAGATGGTTCGCACATATGTAAGAAAAACCGAGCGCCAAACATGGGATATCAATACCATGGAGAATGCTGTTCTTGCTGTTGTTAACAATGAGATGGGTTTAAAGAAAGCATCTCTACAATATTTGGTTCCTCGTTCTACGCTATATAGGTATGTTCTAAAGAAAAAAATGGAAAAAGAATCTTTTAAAATTGACAAAGTCAAAGGAAAATTTCAAAAAGTTTTTACTGTGGATCAGGAGCTGGAACTTGTAAATTACTTAAAGCTATGGAGTGCAGATTATTTGGATTAACTTTAACTGACTTTCGACGACTGTCGTTTCAACTAGCCGAGGAAAATAAGTTCAACGTCATCAATCAAATGGCTGGATCGGATTGGATGGAAAAATTTCTATCTAGACACCCAACATTAAGCTTACGAAAACCAGAAGCTACATCCGGTGCTCGAGCCATGGGGTTGAATCGCGTTTCAGTAGCCCTATTTTTTAAACTTCCAACTGAAACTGTAGATAAATACAAGTTAACAGGGGATCGTATCTACAATTGTGATGAGGCTGGAATCCAAGTAAATCAAAAATGTCATTCAAAAATTCTTGCTCTAAAAGGAAAACGTCAGGTCGGGGCTCTTGCTTCTGCAGAGAGAGGGGAGACAGTAACAGCAGAAGTGTGTTTCTCTGCGGCAGGGTCATTCATGCCGCCTATGCTAATATTTCCCAGAAAAAGAAGACAGCCCTCATTTGAGATAGGATTACCTCCTGGGTCGATGGTGGAAGTAAGTGACTCGGGTTGGATCACAACAGAGCTATTTTTAATTTGGTTCAAGCAGTTTATACAATTCTCAAATGCAAACAAGGAAAATCACCAGGTTCTTTTCATTTTAGACGGCCATTCGACGCACACAAAGAGTCTTGCTTTGATTAATCTGGGTCGTGAAAATGGTATAGTACTTTTATGCCTACCTCCCCACTGTTCGCATAAATTACAACCCCTAGACGTCAGTTTCATGAAACCACTAAGCACATACTATGAACACGAAACACGAAAATGGTTGAGAACTAATCCTTCTAAGGTTATTACGTTACACCAGATTTCAACAATTTTTGGAGCTGCCTACCTAGAAGCAGCAATCATGAAAACTGCCATTAATGGTGTTCGCAAAACCGGAATATGGCCCGTTGATGAATTTGTGTTTAAGGATTGTGACTATATGCCGTCTGCAACGTCTGATATAACTCCAGTTCACATTACAGCTGAAAGTGAGAAGACAAATACGTTGCCTGACAATATTGATAATTTATTAAATGATCAACCCCACTGTTCAAGTGATCAACCTCATTGTTCAAGTGCTAAAGTCCAATGTCGCGGTGATGCTCCGAATTCTGAAAATGGCCAAATAATTATTGAGATACTCCTTAATAATGTTGAAGATGCCAAAAATAGTAGTTTTAATTGCAAGTCTCCTACAGATATTATGCCTGTTCCAAAGATTGCTCAGACCACGAAAAGAATTTTTAGGAAAAGAGGCAAAACGGCGATTCTCTCCTCAACCCCATATAAGGAGGAATTAGAGGTTATCATTACCAAACAAGGGTTAATGAAAAGAAAACTAATTCAAAGAAGAATTGAGAGTAGCCCAACAGAAAGGGGATTTACACACCTACCTCAACAAAAAAAGAAGATAAAACTAGATGCAACTGGAAACAAGAATAAAGTTGATAAAAAAAAAAAGAAAAAAGTTGACATAGAAGAAAATTCCTCGACAGACAGTGAAACTGATGATGATGATACTGAATGTCTTTACGGCAACGAATTTTACTCTAAATCAACGGAGGGTTGGATAGCATGCTCCATTTGTAAAAATTGGGCCCACAATTCTTGTGCAGGTGTTGAAAGTGACGACGATGACATTGTCCTTGTCTGCGACTTATGCAAATAAGGCTAAGCTTACCAAATATGGCTTAATATGTTTTTATCTTTTTAGTTTTGATATTAAAATTGTGTATTTCAGCTATGGTTTTTTGAAATACAATACGAATATATGGGTTAATATTACTTTTTGGATAAACCCTTCTGCCCCTCAAAGGTGCCATTCTGCCCCAACGTTGGGGCAGAACGGTCATTTTGACATTTTTTTCTTTGACATGCGTTAATAATTCTAAACTTTTTTTTTGTATTTTTAAACTTCTCCAATTTGTCAATTAAACATTGAAAAATGTTTTGTGTTTAATTGGGACCCAAAATTTAAATGGCTCTGGCACGGAAGATATTCTAAACCTTAGGTATGCCAATCTGCACCGTGTTCCCCTAGTCGGTATACGATGCTATTACTTTCAAAGTAAAAAGTTTAGTCACTTCACTTTGAAGACTTATATTGCAAAATTGGTTGGGTTGATTTACCTAAAACTTTTGCTATTTAACATTTGATCTATTGTTACAAAAACTTGTAGATTCTAAGTGTTTAATTGGCGTTGTTTTAAAGCTGTTGAATTTTATTTACAAAAAGGTACTCTAAATCATGGATCGCCGTTTTACTTCTAATAGTAACAACATTTAAGCAATTGGAAGTGTACGTATAAAAATAACCTTGAGATATTACTAAACAATTTCACATATCCTGGATATTCTAAATTAATTTCAAATATCTTAGATATTTTACAATAACTCTAAGATGTTTACAAAGTTGGTATTCAGGAATACCATTTGATGTTTTTAAAGCAATTTACTTTCTTTCTAGATATCTTGAACTAGGTAATGTATGTGTCTAATAAGTTCATTTTAAATTTCTTTTAAGGTGTTTGTAATTACTTGGTAATATCGCTTTGAAATTGGTAATACCTGAATTCGAAATATCTAAGGTACCGTCAAATTAGGTAAAGTGAATCATATGGGGGTAAAGTGAATCAATAGGGTATTTCCGACAAAATGTCGGTGCCGACGTTCCCAGGAACAATATTTAAATGATATAATCCCGGGGATGTTTCGCCAGTACTTCTGTTGTCAGTAGAAAGTGTTTCGCTGTTTTAGAATATCGTGTAAGTATTACAAACACGTTTTAATGATCAACGACTTATGTTGACTTTCATTAAATGTTGGAAACGGTTGCTTGCAGCGGTTTTTCTTTTGAATTTCTATTTATTTAGATCTACTAAATGTATTCATTAGTTATCAATGAAAATAAAACTGCTATGTTTTTTGTTAACATGGTTTTGGTTAAGGCTTAGCATCTTTTTTATTGTAAAATGGTCGGTTTAGCGTGTAAAGTGAATCATTCAAATTTCGTTGAAAATTGGGCTATGTTTATGATTGGTTATTTTCAGCGGATAATTGCTAATACCTTGTATTGTTTTCGTGATCCAATAATAAATTTTATTTTCAGCGTGCCGAGAATACACAAAAAGTTAGGGCCACAAGGAAAATGTAATTACAATATGGAATATGTTCAGGGCAGTGTCAGCGGTTCGACGAGGTAATATGTCTATTAGACAAGCCCCAGAACAGTTTGGTGTGCCTTTCAGCACTATACAACGAAGATATCATGGAAAGCATCTCTTAAAGTATGGCCGACAGCCTGCACTTACTGACACTCAGGAGCTGCGGCTGAAGGAAACGATCCAAATTTGTGCGGAATGGGGATTTCCTTTTAAAAGTATAGATATAAGGACAATTGTACAACAATATTTAAATAGACTGGGAGTAGAAACAAGATTTGGAGATAACATGCCAGGGTTGGAATGGTTTAAGTGTTTTATGAACAGACATAAAGACCTTACTGTCAAATTGGCGGAAAACACAAAACGCGTTAGGGGAGCATTAACTTATGAAGTCATGCAAGAATATTTCGAAAATTTGCGGGTCACATTGACAGATGTCGCGGCCCAGAATATTATAAATTATGACGAGACGAATTTTGTGGAAGTCCAGAGTCATCTAAAGTTGTAACCAGAAGAGGTGCACAGGTTAATTGACTCTTCAAAATCCTGTACAACGGTTATGTTTGCCATTGCTGCAGATGGAACATTACTTCCTCCCTATGTAGTGTATAAGGCAAAACACTCTCATGAAGGCTGGACAAAGGGTGGAATTGAGGAAACTAGATACAATAGAAGTATGAGTGGATGGTTTGACTCAGATTGTTATTCCGTATTTTCGAAAAGTATCTGGAAAAAAGGAAAAGGCCACGTATTTCATTCCCTCCCCAAGGGAGGGGGGCTGCTCGAGCTTTCCTAGCTCCTTCAGCTACAATCACGGATTTCCAGCATACATATATACATTACATATACATGAATGGTAGGATTAGGGATGGGTGTGGTCAGGATAGGATCAGAATGAACGGAGTTAGGATTCTGAGGGGGAAAATACTATCCCAGCATTCGCCTAAGTAGCCGCACATGGTGTGCATACACGCAGTGACCATACCGCTACATGTGTATGAGGAAAACCCCCTGAAAAAACCTCATACAAGGTAGACGGTAACGGGACTAAAAGTTCTAATAGGAGACAATTTGAATAGTCATATCACTATAAATGTTATACAAGAATGAGAAAGCAATAACATTAAATTTGTCCTTCTCCCCACTTGCTTCAGCCACTTAATGTTGCTTACTTCAGACCTCTAAAACTGTCCTGGAGAACAACTTTAGAAAAATGGAAACTAAAACATAGAGGAGTGATTCCAAAAACAGAGTTCCCAAGGCTTCTTAAAGAAACTATAGAAAAGATTGGATTGAGATCTAAAGAAAATTGCATAGCAGGTTTTAAGGCATGCGGAATTGTGCCTCTAAATCCTAACATAGTTTTAAATAAAATTCCAAGGAATATCAACAATGCAGAAAATGATCAATGTGTTTGGACGCAAACAATTGTAAACCACTCAGAAAATTTAAAAACTACTCCTACTCAATCGAGACAAAAAGGGAAAAAGATCAATATTGAAGCGGGAAAAAGTATTTCAAGCGATTATTTGTTATCTACATTAATAGAAAAAGCTCCTAAAAAAGGCCGCCTATCCAAAAAGATAAATCAAAATCAAAACGATGACCATGAAACCTCTGAGGGAGATTTGGAGCTAAATGAAGACTTTGCCCCAAGCGACTCAGAAAATAACGAAAACGACCTTGACGAATGTACGCCAATGCCTTCTACGTCAAAATCTAATGAGACCAAGGTCGTATACATGGCCGTGACTGAGACTGAGAGGGACATGGTTGTAAGAGAACCTTCCATAAAACTAAAAGTTGGTGATTCTACCATTGCAAAATTTCCCACTGAGAAGCGAGAGCAAAATAGAAAATTGTGGCAATGAGTTTAAAATAAATGTCCTGAGAAAAAAGGAAACTTCTGATAAGGGCTGTTTTGTTCACCCAGAAATTACCGACCTGTGTTTTATTACTCGTAACCAAATAATTAGAAAACTTGGTCAGAAATCAGTAAAAAGGGGAAAGTTTATTTTTGACATTGACTATGATGAATTAAAAAAGTTAGAATAAATGCGTTTTTTTTATTTTATGAAATGCTCAAGTTCATATATTTTTTATATTAAATGTAATATGATGTGTCTATTTGAAGAATAAAGATTTTAATACTTTTGACATGTTTCTTTTTCTTAAAAAATTTTTTTTTGCCTGTTTTATTAATTTTTAGTGATTCGCTTTACTCATAAGTATTTTAAAGTAGGTTTTTATGTAATTTTAAGGCCTGATTCAATTTACCCCAAAGTAGTGGGTAAAGAGAATCACACTTTACCAAAAAAATAGAAGGTGTTCTCATACTCAAAAAATTATAATTTTTAGTTCAAGCTATTCGAAACAGGTGCATAAACCTACATTATTTTTTCATATTTTTAAAGAAAACGAAGAAAAACCCATTTTTTTTATTAACTTTACCTCATTTGACGGTATGTAACTATAATTTAAAAATATCTTAGATATTTTAGATTCGTGTATTAACCAAATTCTGAAATTAATACAAAACAATTTCATATATTTCAGACATAATTACGATTCACGTAAACAGTCTTACAATTATTAAATTAAATTGCAAATTCATTATTTACTAACTATAGGTTTCTAGAAACATTAACTAAAATCCTAGATATGAATGTTAAAACTTCATGTACCGTATTGTGAGATATTTCTAAATAATTGAAATCGTTTTTTAAGAACATTTCCTAGATATTTTTAAATAATTAAAAATTTCTTAGTTATTTGTAACAATACGAATTTTGTATCTTATACGACAAAGTGTAACTAAAAACATAACTATCAAATAATTACATAAATATCGCGTGGTTATAAATACTAATAATTTCCAAATACTTTAGATATATGAAAGTAAGTAAACTTATTTTACAATATCTTAGATATTTGTAAATGTTGCTAATTTTCAAATGTCTAAGATATTCAGAGATTACCGCCATCTACAGAGAGAGCATTAGTTTCACTGCAAGTCATTGACATACGTCTGGCGACTACATAGAAAAATTATTTTTTTTTACAGTAAGTTTTGGTGGGAATTAAATATTATGCATAATTTTGCAATGTTCTCAGACTTGTTTTAAAGTTTGCACTCGTACATTAATGGAGACGGCGATAATTTCCAAATATCTAAGATATTTGAAGTTGATACATAATCTAAGATATATTAAATGAAACTGACATATCTTCGAATATCTAAGATATTGATAAGTTTGTAATTTAAAAATATCTCTAATATATGTGTAAACAAATACGACTGTTGCCGATGCAAATAAAATTGTTGTCTAAGATATTTTTAATTGTCTAAAAGTATTTGTAAGATGATTGTAAACAAAAAGTTACAGATATCTCTTAGTTATTTTCATATGAAGACAGATACCGTAGAGTGGGGTTACTTGAAACGGTGGGGTAACTTAGAACAAGACTTCAACTTTTGTATTTTTTTAGAAAACTGGCAACAATGTGAATAATTGTTATTTACAGGTGTAGATTACTAGATACATGTGCTTGAAGTCTCAGTTAAATGAAGTTATAAATATTTCCACATTGGCGTGTACACCGAGCATAAACTAACAGGTAACATTAATACAGAAAACTAACATTGTAAAACTTCTCTTAAATCATCTATTCACGTTTAGTCAATTTGCATGATATTTTGTAGGTTATGTATCTTATTTATTATCACTGAGAAACGGTCGGTACATTTCCGCAATTCCAAGCTGTGTTGCCAATAATTTTGTATATTCCCTAATTTGTATACTTGACAAAATTGTACGAAAACATGGAACACGTGTTCCAAGTTTGTAGAATGTTCCAAGTTTTCAGAAATATTTTTTTTATGATCCAAATATAGTATTTCTTTACAGAAAAATACCAAGACACCATAAAAAAATCCTGCAGAAAGAATGCCTGCCAAATATTCTTGAGAAAGTGTATCGGCAGAAGTAGAAGAAATATAAAGTAAAAATATTTCTATGCGACAGGCCTCCAACAAGTACAAGATATCATTGGCTACGTTATCTCAAAAAGTAGCCAATAAAAATATGAAAGCTGTTGGCCTTCCGACAGTTCTAACAACATATGAGGAGGATTTGATTTTGGAAGGATTGTTTGTGGCTGCAGTTACGACCCAAGGTTTCCAATGTGTAATATTTTTTTATCTTAAGAAATGTGGTAGAAGAGAGAGTCGCTTTAAACAAAACAAACCTGGGAAGGGCTGGTTGTACCATTTTCGCGAGGGACATGCAGAATTATCAAATCTTTTTGGAGAAAACATTAAAAGAAATCGAGCCCGAGTGTCTTCTGAAATGATTCCAGCATATTTTCAAAATTTAAAAAATGAACTTGATAGTATTGGGCCAGACGCCATTATAAACTATGACGAAAGTAACTTAACCGATGATCTTGGCCGTTCTAAAGTGTTGGTAAAAAAAGGGTCGAAACATGCAGAACGGTGTTTAGACACGTCGAAAATGAGTACTTCTATTATTATAGCTTGTACTGCTAGTGGCAAATTATTACCTCTGTACGTTATATATAAAGCTGAACATTTATACGACACTTGGAGAGAACGTGAGCCTAAGAACGCACGATACAATCGAACCAAATCAGACTGATGGGATGCAAAAGTGTTTGATGACTGGTTTACGACTGTAATACTCCCATATTTCAAAACTTTTGACCAGCGCCCAAAGCTATGATTGGCGACAACCTTTCCAGCTATCTTGCTCCAAATGTTATCAAAAAATGTCAAGAACACAACATTAAATTCATCCTTTTGCCTGCTAACGTAAAACACCTTTGTCACCCTTTGGATTATCTTT
This sequence comes from Vesta saturnalis, assembly GCA_036346205.1. NCBI lineage: Eukaryota > Metazoa > Arthropoda > Insecta > Coleoptera > Lampyridae > Vesta > Vesta saturnalis. The sequence continues at coordinate 2,929,593 of JARFJB010000472.1, forward strand.
CTTTCGGCCGTTAAAAGCTGCATGGAGGAAAACATTACTGAAGTGGAAATTATCGCACAAAGGAACCATTTCAAAGGCTCAATTTACAGTTCTCTTAAAAGAGGCTCCTGATGGTATGGAAAATAATCAAGAAGAAATAATAAAACCAGGATTCCGTGCATCTGGAATTTATCCTTTGGATAAGCAGCAGGTTTTAAAGAGGATTCCTGACCAGAACACAACAGCAGATGAATCTACTCTAGCTACTGCTTTAACAAAACAACTTACGGCTATGCGATATAGAAATGAAGCTCAACATCAGCAGATCAAGGAAAAGACAAGACTAAAGTAGAAGCCGGAAAAAGTGTTTCCGATCCAATTCAAGAAGTTAACTCGAAAACACTTCTGAATGACTCCCAATCTTCTGCTAGTTCTGTATCTGAAGCAGAAATATCTTTACATCATCCAGAATCTTCAGTGGGTTCAGAAAACTTTTTTGATTTTGAAGAAACTAGTGATAATGAGAATATTGAAAATGACGGTGAAAATGATAATGGTACGCAAAGTCCAAGTCAAGAACAAGATGTTACAGTGGAGGTTGTTGGGTTTTTACTTGCAGCATTTTCAATAGAAGGCAAGCCTCATAAACAAAAGAAATATGTTGGGGAGGGACAGAAATAATTGAAGACGGAAATCTGTATGTTTGTAAATTTTTGCGTCCAGTAGGACTCTCCAAAACGATCTTTATCAATCCAAATATAGAAGATATTTGCGGACGTTGAACATTATCAAATTATTAAGTGTTTAGAATACCCTAATAAGGGAGAATGTAAAGTTTACTTTAAGAGTTATTGATATTTAGATTTTTTTTAGATTAAGTTTTAAAAATCTGATTTTGTAAGGATTAGTTTTTTATTTAAAGAAAGCGTGCAATTTATGTTTTTTTTCTTCCTTATTTCAAAAAAATATTAGGGTAGGGGAGGAGAATGGCGACCACCTAAGCACAATTGTGTGTAATTTTCAAATATTCCACACGTTTCAGTTTGCATGATATGCATTTAAATAGTTGTACAGTTTTCTTTCCATATTAGACTATACATTCTGCAGAAAGATTTAATTTCTTTAAAAAAAATGTTAAACCTTGTATGTGACTGTGGTTGTGATTATCCGCATGTGTGGGTAATTACAACCATGGTGTGGGTAATTACAATCATAAGAAAAATTTACTTGAGAAACGTTTTTAATTACCGTATGAAGTCAAAATAAACATAATGATCAAAAACTAAAACCTAAAACTTTAAACGTCAAACACCCGCTCTTGGACAAAAGTCGCAGACGTAGTCCTTTGGTGTATCAGCGCCACTGCACTCGTGATGAGCCCAACGACCACAGCTTCTGCTCCGATACCACGTTTCCGTTTTCCCATATTCCTCACAGACTAAGCATTTTATCGAACCACTATTATCTTCCATGTCATCGAGGCTGTCATCATCCACAAGTTCGCTTTCCTCATAATCCTCAGATTCGGATGAACTCAGTTCTACTTTCTTGCGTTTGGCGTACGCCTTCGTTTTAGCTTCTTTTGAAGTGGTTTTGGATTGTTTTTTTGCCCTTCTTTCTTCTTTGTCAAATAATACTTGTTTCATAGGAGTTGCAGTTAGAATTTCAGAATGCTGTTTTCGGGAAAGAATTTTTGAAGATTTTCTGGACGTAGAGGGTAATGGGAGTGGAGAGATATCGTGAAATGAAGTTGAAGGTGCTCCGGGGTCCTCGTATGGTATTTGTGATGGGGTTGATAAATTCAAAGGAATGTGATAAAAATTATTCTCGTTAGGATTTTCTGGTACTGGTTCCAACAACACCTGGGTTGGAAGGAAGTCTTCTTCACCAAACACTCCAGGTTTTAAAACCTGACACGGCCTTTTCAATTGTTGCCACGCTGGAGTAGGCCCGATTAAATAATAATGCTAGGTCGTAGTGGGTAATTTTTTGAAATTTGTTAGATTTATGGAAAAAATCGCATTCCTTCCTGAATGCTTTTTTAAGAGCTCCAAAGAAGGTCACGTCCAGAGGTTGTACTCTGTGGGACGTATTAACAGCATTATGATACCATTATTTTTGCAATAATCATGTATATGGATTGAGATATGGCTACAGTGGTTATCTAAAATTAGCACAATTGGATCTTCGTTAGTAGGCTTTATTTGGCTGCTAAAATGTTGAAGCCATGTTAGAAACAGGGTTTCATTACTCCAGCCATTCTTCGAGACGCTGTAAATGGCTTCTGCTGGACCATCCTTCTGTAAAAGTGGTGACATTCTCTGTCTAGGGAAAATGAACAAAGGCGGAACATATCTCCCTGAGGCCGACATAGCGCAAATTACTGTGACGGTTTTTCCTCTTTCCCCACTCGTTACCGCACCAACTCTTTGCTGACCTCTTTCTGCTAATATATATTCAGGCCGTTGCACATTCGAGATGCCAGTCTCGTCAACGTCAAAAATTTTTCCAGGTGCAAACCTCCATTTCTCCATTAAACTCTCAAGGGTTCAAAAAAAAGACCCACCTCGACCCTATTGAAAGCAGTCACTCTATTAAGACTGATGCCTTCAGGTTTACGTTTACTAATGGTAGGGTTTCTGATTATGAAGCTATAATACCAATCTCTACCAGCAATCTGGGAGGTTCTGTTGAAGTTGTGCTTAATTCTATTTTTTTCTGCATATTGAAATGCTGCCTGACGAAGTTCTCTAGGAGTTAACCCATAGAACATTTTCGATAATGTCTTGAGGTGATCAGCAATCTCCACCTCTTGCTCAGCTGAAAATACTGGTTTTCGTCCCATTTTTGGCGCTGTGGTATTATTTGATGTCTTTCGTAGTCTTGTCTGTAAGGACCCATAAGGTATACCATACCTTCTGGCTGCAACACGGATTTGTGTACCCGTTTGTACCGCAGCAATAGCCTGCTCTAGGTGCTCTTGAGTCCATTGAGCTTTATGCGTCTTACGCACGTACCTACGAGGCATCCTTCGAACTAAAAATAAACAAAATGAGTGAAATGTTATTATCATGCTAATGCCATAAGGGTAATCGCGACCAGTGGTTGTCATTAACCGACGCACTTGGTCGCAATTACTCGCAATCACATGTAAAATGTTTTTTGGCAGTTAGAATTGCTCATTTTACGAAGTGATATGATTTTGTCTATATTTCGCAAAATACATGGTCTACGTACCTTTGTTACAACTGAACAAGTATAACACACCGTTTATTTTTTTTCTATAGCTTACACAAATTTGAAAAAATATTAGATCCACCTACATCAACACACTGATGGAATTATTCATTCTATGGTATTAACGATATCTTAACACACACTTGTGGAATTATGTTAGACGTCTGTCCACTAGAGGCCGGTCATAGTATCAAATTGATATTCAAGCGCGTATGTTCAAAAATTGAGTGGTTGCCATTACCCGCTGATCGTGATTCCCCCACGCTCCCCTATTCGTTAATAAATATGTATATTTCTATCTTTGTTTTTTATTTACTCCAATAAAATGAATTAGAATAATCCTATTACTAATTTTTTGCATTTTCTTTGTTCCAAGTTGCCCATCTAGATTATAATTGTGAATATACATTAAAAATACATACTCGTTCGAAGTTTTCCGAATGGAGGGAAACTTGGAACACTCCGTATTAAAAAAAAAAATCATCCTAAATTTTTAAATATGTTTTGCTGATAACTAAACTAGTTTTATAAACCTCTATACAGATTATGAATATCTTAAATTATTTGAAATGTTTTACAGTTTTCCGTAACTAACCATTAAATCTAAAAGGAGTTTTAAGTAACCCCACTGTACGGTATCGTGGATACATTTTTTGTACAAACTATTAATAAAAATATCTAAGATATCTCTGTAATTCCTTAAAGTTATCTTTGAGATATATTTATTACATGTTAAGTTATACTTCCTGTTCCTTAAATGTAGTTGCTACTTAAAAGTAAAATGGTGTTCTATACTAAATCGTATCATTTTTCAACACCCTCGACTTTAATAAATGTTTTGTTTTTCAATGCAAATCAATAAAATTCCAGACTTAGGTAGTTCGATTATTTCTGAACCTATCACCGAAAAGAAATTCTCGAATTATACAGGGAAAACTGAAATTGCTACTTAATTTTTTAAGCGTAGAATTTTCAATTCAAAAAATATCAAAAAATGGAACAGGGAAGATTTATTTTAAACAAAATTTTCTATGACAGCGTACCATTTATTTTTTGATACGACGTTTCGTGTCTTATGGCCACCATCACGTTTTTTTTTTCAAATACGGACCTGCCTCTTTTATTGCAAATGTTAATCAAGCCTGAAAATCCAAGTTCAGCGATATATCACTTTCAAGGGTTTTATGACGTTTTATCTCTAATAACTTACATCGTCAGCGACAAAAATGTTTAATTACGGTCCTGTTGTAATTCTTTGGTAAACTTGTTTTGATTTCTTCATAATTACAATAACGATATTCTTATTTCGATTAAAAGATGGCATTATCAGTGAGATTTTTGAATCAGCATATTTGGTTAACATAATTATTTATGAATTATTTCTGTAGTTTTAAAGATAAAACATAACAATGTAACCCAATAATAAACATATCAATGTAGAAAAAACGAAAAGCAATTTATTTTAAAAGAAAAGAATTAAATTAGATGCTCAAATTGACGTCATCTCTGTTGAATGCATTTACGTTGTCTGCGCATGTAATTTACATAACAGTTGTCTATCATGGTGGGTGTAATGGTATTACATGCATCCGTAGTCTTTGCCTCTTATGTATCCCTAGACAAAAAAGAAATAGTAAGGTCCGGAGATCGAGCTGGCCAGGAAAACGGTCCATTGTTTCCAATCCGTTTTCTTAGGAACGTTGCATCTAGATGTTTTCTCACTATTGTTGCGTTATGGGGCGGCGCAACGTCTTGCTGAAAATACTCTATTTCACGTCGGATCCTTAGTGGCAATGCATCCAGATAGCCGTCAAATTCATTATTTAAAAAATGTAAATACATTTCACCATTTAAATGTTCACCGTAAAAAAAGGGACCTAGCATTTTTGTTCCAATAACCCCCAACCAAACATTTACTCCGAACCTTTCTCGGGAATTCGTTTCCCTACGTAAATGTTCATTTACATTATTCCATCTGTAATAGATGTTCCTGTTACACCAACCGTTGTTGGTGAATCGTGATTCGTCACTCCATATTATTTTTTTACAAATATTTGGAACTTCACGATTTTTACGTATTAACCACCTCTAAAATCTTACTCTTCGACCATAATCTCTTTCATTAAGGTGATGAACTCTCCGTATTCGGTAGCATTTGTATTTGTTTGTTTTCAAAATTTTTCTTACTGATTTTACAGTAACCCCCAATTCGTGGGTAATTTCTCTTAAAGAGCAATCTTGGTTAGAAATATTTTTATAATTAACGCCCTAAAATTAAAACCAATATTGTTATACGTTATTCATTTTTTTATTATGTACTATTTTATTACCCAAAACATCTATTTCAGCATACATATTTCTTGCCAAAATAGGATTCCGGTTTGATTTGGCATAAGTAAAAAGCATATCAGTCTTCTCGTCGTTTGAATACATTTTTAATAAGTAACAAACTGTAAATTTCTGACAGTTTTTAACACAAACAACCCATTTATTATTCCTGTCATAAAAAGCACAGCACACTAGTTTTCATTTTATTTTAGTTGCATTGTTACCAAGTCGCAAATAAATCATTTCTTGGCAAAAACTAATATTTTATTTGCATTTTGTATTTGATAATTATTATAAATAACTTTTAATGAAGATTTATTCACTGGTAATAATTCTTGAGTTACCTCGAGATCACTGTAGCATTGGTAATCAATCCTACCTTTAAAATAAAAATACAAATGTTTTGGATGGTATGGTGTTTTTTTATAAAATTTTAAAATAATTTATGTACAAAGTAAAACTATTATTGCATTAGTTATAACGAAATTGATTCAAATTTCCCAAAGAATTAGGACAGGACCGTAATTAAACATTTTTGTCGCTGACGATGTAACTTATTGAGATATATATATATATATATATATATATATATATATATATATATATATATATATATATATATATATATATATATATATATATATATATATATATATTATTGTATATATATATATATATATATATATATATATATATATATATATATATATATATTCGAGATCAGGTAATTGGACCATACTTTTCAATGGTCATTTAAATGGTAGAAAATTTTTGAGATTTTTAAAGCGAGACTTTTGGACACTTCTCGAAAACGTTCCGTTGAACATTAGAGGAATATGTGGCTACAATTAGATTGGGCAACGGCACACTTTGATCGTAGAGTTAGAAATTATTTAACTAGGAAATTTGTTAATAAATGGATTGGAAGGAACGGACCATGTCATTGTACCAAGATCGCCTTGTCTTACTCCAATGGATTACTTTTATGGGGATATATTAAAAATATTGTTTACAATATTCCTGCTACTACTGCAGACAATATGAAAGAGAATTAGAAATGCGGTGGACACAATTACTCCAGATATGTTAAGAAAAGTCAGACAAAATTTGGAAGAAAGAATTAGACTATGCATTCAAGAAGACGGTCATCAGTTTGAACATTTACTGTAGTGACAAATCCAGCAGAAGGCTCTCGGTGCATAATGTAAAACGGTCTTTTTCAAGACCAGCAACCATATAACCTTGATAACCTTAATAAACCAAAAACCGTTTAACACATTTGTAACCTTTGTAAATCGCAGAATTCTAACTGATCGACATGAGTTAATGGCGTAATTTCTAAAAATCTAACAAATACACTAATTTCTCGAAAAGTATTGAAGTTAGGTAAAGGGAACCCTAATACAGTTCGAACTATTGTTAAAAGACTATTCCATTCCGATAAAAATTTCTTGAGCGGTGTATTTAAAATAACAAAGATATTTAACTTTGAAGTTTGTTAACTTTACGCGTTATTCTTTGTATTTTATAAATTATGATTTGAAACAATAAACAACAGAATACGTACTTCCAAATATCCTTATTACGATGACCTAGATTAGATTGTCTCATATTTTCTGAATCGAAAAATACTTGAATTTTTTGACAACCCTACATTTTCAAAAAATGTTAAATATTTCGGAAACTGTAAAGTTTAGGTATAGGGAACTCTAATGAAAGTCAACCTTATTTTTCACCTTTATTTCAAAAAAATTAAAAGAAGGGTATTCCATTTAAAATAATATAACTTTGATAAGTAACAAGTTTGTAGATCATCCTGTATAAATCAAACTAATTTTATGTTGTAGTCCTAGAAGGCTTACATATTCTCGTCCAAACAGATTTTGAAAAAATTCAGTCGTTTGGGTGCTAGAGACCGACTCGTTGGTGGTGGCCCACCCTGTATATATATATATATATATATATATATATATATATATATATATATATATATATATATATATATATATAAAGTTTAAAAAGAGGCGGCAATATTAAAGGAGTGATTGCCCAGGTCATTTTATACAATAAAGTTCCTATAAACATAGGTCCGCAAACACTCCGTTACCGATCTACAACGTGTTGAAGTTTAATTTAAAAAAACAGTCAAAATTTGATTTTTCCAAAACGGCTTGAGATATCATAATGAAATTTTACGCGTGTGAATAGCTGTGGGAGACGCATACTTTGCAATACAACAGAATGTTTCAGTCGTACCATTGGCGCGCGTATTGGCACGTCACAGGCTATTTTTCAATAAAAAAGTAAGATGCCGCTGATTTCTCTAAAAATAAAAATATCTTTTAATTCTTTGTTTAATTTTGAAGAAAAAAGCTCTCTTGACTTTTTATCGTACGACGTACTGTTTTTGAGTAAAAAAAAACATTTGGTGCATGTCCATTTATCATGCGTACAAAAATATTTTTAAACATTGCTGTATTATTCACTGACATATCACTGACATATTGAATGAGTATATATATATATATATATATATATATATATATATACATATATATATATATATATATATATATATATATATATATATATATATATATATATATATACGTAATACGTATATCGTAGCAGCAAAAAGAAAAATGCCTAAGCGTAAGTCCGCCGAGTTCAAACAGATTGTTCTAAAGGTAAAAGCTTTCTTCAAAGCAAAAAAAAAAGGCGTAAATGCAATTATTCTTAATCCAGTTACAAAGCGTACTGCGGAATGCTTGAGGATTAGTGAAAGAAGTGTTGTAAGGGTATCAATTGAAGAAGGGGCAAGTAGTACTGGTAAAGCAGGGGCGAAGCCAAGAAGTGGTAGACCGAAAGTAGATATCGATGATTTTCTAAAAGGGCGTTATACGAAGACAAACATTACATTTTTATATCGAAAGGTTTCCAATCATAGTCGAGCTGCACCAAAGATTGACACAAGCATGTAGCGCCACATCAAAAGGATATATAAAAGAAACTTTTTACTTGTAAAAAATTAAAGAACAGGCCAATCTTGATGGAAGCTACTATAATAGCTGCTAAAAGAGCGGAATAGTTATATTCGATTAAAACGTACAGAGAAACGGGATGGAATATTTTTTACTGACGAAACATGGTGCGACGCAAACCATTCAAGAAAATTTGGTTGGGTGGAATTTGCTACCCCCGAAAACGGCACGAGTTTTAATCAATATCGAGGAACAATTCAAGAAATAAACGGATTCGGATGGGGAATCATACGACCTTCTAGATCTGGACTAGCCATGTATTGATATATTAATAAAATTTGGAGAAAACCAGCTTATCCCACAAACTCGAATTAAATTAAAGTTTGTGTGATAATAAAAAGACTTATCGCCAAGTTAACGACTTTTGTGCTAAATGTCTTATCATACTTTGTTTAGTAAACATTTTAACTAAAAAATTGTATTATCATGTTCTTTTTCGTTATATCGAAAGGTTCTGGATAAGTCTGTAAGTAAAAGCATTCAAGGAAGTTCAATTTGATTAAATGTAACCCTCATTCTTTCACTCAGAAAAAAATTTATTAATTTTAAGACATTATTTAATAGCTTTGTAAGACAACCTATCTGCTCAAGACACACTCATTTAAACTTCAGTCCTTGAGGACAAGGACATTTTTTCTAGCCGATGGAAATGTCACCAAGAGAATTTCAATTGCAAGTTTCAGAACCTTTTAAATCAATTTTACTTTATTTAAAATTAAATAATTCAATATAATTTTATATTGTATGAATAATTTCCTTTAAATTAAGTTAGTCATTCAAAGATTAATCACGTAATTAATCACGTAAGACAGTACTAAATTAATATAAGGATAGATAACCACGAATGGACTTTTTTTACATGTTAACCAATATCTACATGCGCCAAGATGTTTCCTAGTTAGAAGCAGCGGCCGGACGTTAATACGTAAATTATCAATCTCTATAAATATGAGTAGAAAGGGTGTTCGTGATCATTACTGTTGTGCTAGAAGATAGATAGTAGATTTTGTTAGCAAACGTAGATTGTAGATTAAACATTAACAGAGTACCAGTTCCTAGTGTGCAAGATGTGTATTTTCTTAATTGTACTATTTCCCTTTATTTATATTTATTTATTACCATGTACTAACTAAAACAAGCACACTTCTCTTATCTTTCCTTCTTACCTGTTAAAGATCTTGGTTGAAAGTCACATCCCTCTCGTTATGCCAAAGATCTAAGCTTCCCCAATTTAAAACCCCCGAGGTGTGACAATATTAATTGCATATTTACATACAAACTTACGCCTACACGCCGCCCCAGGTAACTCACAAAGTGCAGAGTTTCTTGCGAAGAAAAGCGATCAACCTGACTAAGATTCGATAATTATTTCTTGTACTAAAAGTTCCAATTCGTAGAAATTACGTAAACAAAGGTGAGTATTAAAATTCTCTCACTTAAGGTAATTGCTCGTTTTTAAAATCTACTTCTTTTCTGAAGTCCGGAAACCTAACACTTCTTGTACGCACTACTAAAAACTAATTAGAATATTATCCTGTTAATTAAATAAGACACATTAGATACATCAAAATATATTAAAATTTTATAAGGTATTTGGATATAAAGCTGTTAAAACGCACTCAGTCATTCAGGTTTGAAGATATTGATTTTCTTACTGAACTATATATTCCAGGTAGAGAGGTCCACCTATATGCTTTTCTCTCCTTGAAAATATTTAAATGAACTATAAAATGTTATCGCGCATTTCTTTAAATTTCGTTAAAGTTGTATACTCTATGCAAGGTACCAAATAGAGACGTAATAAAAATATTGCCTGATTTTTCTTTATTTACTTTAACGCATTTTGAGTTAGTTTATTCTCGTTTAAATTAATTATTTTAACAGTATAGTTAATGTTATTTTCTCTGCCACTGTAAGGAGAGTAGTTTTAAGTGCCCGAGTGGATGGGAAACCGCCCGGAAGGCCAGAACCTATATAGTTCTGTTTAAAGTTTTTGTTTGTTTCGTTGTTATTACCTTAGTATAAGTGTACAGTACATACTTAGTATTATAAAAGTGTAGGACAATATATATATATATATATATATATATATATATATAACACCTTTTTCTTTTGTTGGCCAGAGTGAAACCCCAGGTAGCAATCGATAAGCCCTATAATAAATCCAAAAGTCACAAAGAACTCTCAGAGACTAAAACAAAAAATCAGGAAAACCTCAGTTTTACTTGCATTCAAAAGCAAGTAAAAAGGAACAACACAAGAGGATCTTCTGGTTAATGTTGATTCATCGCGTCCTACTCGAATGTCTGATGTTGTCAGTCACATCTCACTTGTTCACAAAAAAATGTAGCTTTTTATTATATTTGTTATAAATCTCTTCGAGTTAAGTTTTATTGTGTTTTAAACATTTTATATAGTAGCTCAATAAATATCGACTGCCTAGTGGCAATACCACGTATCACCAATTTTTGTCATTTTGAGGTTTTAATACCATTATTATCACTTATCAGCAATTGTGTTTATTCTAACCTATAGGCAACTGTAGTTGGGTGGCTAGTGATTGCAGTGTCACGGTGTTTTAGTTAAAAAATAGGTAAGTTTTTCAAGAAGTATACTTTCTAGTTATGTATACCACTAGATAAAACTTCCATGATATTTATAATATTATATTTTCATAAATACAACTGCCTATGTGTCACCTTTAGTGATAAGTGTTATTTCATACAGATCACTTTAGTAATATTTGTTGTTATATGTTATTCCCAATGATATTGACGTAGATTTTGATCGAAATAAATTGTTTTATTGCAGAAATGGCATCCAACAGAAGCAAAAAAAATTTGGAAATGGCTTTGTTGAAACCACTATTGTTTTCTGACAACGAACTAGTGGACTCTGAAAATGACCCAAATTCATTGCATTTGCTACAGAAATTTGTCATCCAAACTACGAGGGAATGGCGGGAAAATTTTTACCACAAGAAGATAATGAACTGCAAAATAAGATTTCTTTTCAGGATCCATATTATCAACAATTCAGCAGAAAATATTACTTGAACCTGAAACTCTGTACTCGTCGAATAATTTTAATTTTCCCGATAGAATTTTCAATCTAGAAGGTTTGAAACATCTAAATAAAGACACTCCTTAGAGAGCTGTTTCCGAAGAGACGTTTCAAAGCTTTATTTCAAGAATAGGATTAGACTACGGAGATTACCTAAGTGAACCAGATGGAGGCCCAGACAACGAAGCTGTGAATGATAAGGAAAAAGCAAGAAAAAGGAATTGAATACTAAATTCCAGTGAGTGAAGTAGGAATAAAGCTAAGACACTAAAAATGAGCGACCATGAATATGTTGGTTATACACGGAACAGAGAAGGTGCAGTTTTTGAAAATAGACTAACCAAACCCCTGTGAATTATTTTTCATTTTCAGAAACTCTTGAGGATTCTCACCGCAAAAGGATCAGTGCAATCTGTGTTTGTTTCATAGACCGCTGGAAACATTACTGAAGATAACTGCAAACGCTTATTAAATTAAATGATTTGGCCAGAAATTGCAAAAATTCTGACAATGAAAAAACCAAAGTTGGGTATTGTTATACATTTGTACTGGATGTACAGGCTATCAAGATGTGATCCTGTCAATAATGTAAATAATTTCTATTACAAAATTTGCCTAAAGGTTCACCACTTTACGATACACAACACCAAAGATCATCACTGTAAATATTATTGGTGGAATGAACTTCAAGGTGACTTGTAGTCTTCTATTTTCGCTACAATCGTAGTTAACCACTTGGAAGCGTACTGCGATGATAGTATCCCGATAGTTCTTTGAACAGAATGAAAATGTAGTTTTGGCCAATGCACTTCTAAATTTAGCAGTCCGTACAAATACATTGATTATGTGAAAATAATGAAAGATGAATTCCTTTACTACAGTTCGCTTTATTGTTATAGGCTATCAACACAATCGATTACAATCAATAACGCATATCAAGACAGTGCCTCGTTTCAACATGGTTCCATTTCCGTAACACCACGTATCAAACATTTTTTGAGTTGAAATTAACCATTGAGTGATAATTTCTGAACTGCACATGTTTAGTAACACTCCTCTATTATCGTATTCAAAATTTCGTTCCGATAGAGGGTATATGTTACGAATAACAACATTCTTTGTCTTTGCTGTAAAATTGGGAAAATGTTAGCAGAATGAGGCCACTTGAGGATAATCGGATGGCGTCATAGACCACGCCCACTTTCCCCAAGTGGCCCGCCCCTTTTTTGTCGGATTCTTTTTCGACGCCATTTTCAGCCCCTTGACGGCATTTTCAACCCTTTGATGACGTATTTATGGTCCTCATCCCCTAATCAGGGTCATTTTGTCTGTATTAAGAGCCTACTGTCAGTTCAGCCCCTGGAGGGTAGGCAACCGCGGTATCCCTGCGCGCACATACAGCTTTCTGATTGGTGAGCCTAAGGGTAGGCCACGCCTCCTGGTCAATAGACTCCACCCAGATACGCCCACTTGGATTCTGAAGAGCGACGGCCATTTTGCGGGCCTTGCTTGTCGGACATTTTCTCGGCCGTTTTGTTTTGTCGACCATTTTTGTAATTGGTGGGATATTTGTAATAGTATTCTAATAAGGGGGCCCTCATACTATCTCATAAGACGGATATAGGACGCCCGAACTTGTTCTCGTGGTGGGAAGACCTGAAATTTGAAATATTACTATAATGAGGGGTCCGATTTCATCTCGTAAGACAGCTATAGACTCCGGAACTTGTCCTCGGGCCTTCTCCCCCCACCCCTTGTCAGCTATAGGCCTTTGGTACCTGTTCGTGGGTCTTCGCCCCCTGTTCGGACCCCCTTTATTTATTATGAGTCATTATTAAAAGTAGTGAATCAAATCAATCAAACCAAGCCAATTAATCAATCAATTAAATCGATTAATGACGGTCATTTTTTGTCTTCAATTATGAGTCATAACAAAAGTAGCCAAATCAATTAATAATCAAAGCAACCAAATCAATTAATCAAATCAGTCTCAAGCAGATCAACCTCAAACAAACCGTATCAATTAATCTCAGTCAAACCCATCAAGAAGCTAAGCTAACAACTCTTCATAACCTTCAGGTAACGATTCTTCCACTGTATATACTTAACTCCTATGAGTGACCGCTTACTTTGTAGGTAAGGCTAACAGACGGTCAGAGTTGGTACTCTTCCATAAACGTGAGGGTACCGATCATCCACAAATCAATCAACCAAATCAAGGTCAATCAACCAAATCATAACTTACAGCTTACAAAAACCAACCTTCAATTCTAAAATACCGGTTTGATTTAAGTTACAGCTTGCAAAAGCCAACTTTCAATGCATCCGGAAGTTGTTATCAGGTCTCTGCCCCCTGCTGGACCCCATAATTGTTTCTGACGCCATATAGTGGTGTATTTTTAAAACTAACGAATGTTTTCTGTAATAGAGGCTGTTCATGGCTTCATCTAGTAATAGTAGTATATTTTAAAAGTAGGTTTAACAGTTATGGCGGGCGGCGGCACGCATGCTACTTCAGAAGTCAATCAATCAAACTAAACAATCAAGCAAAAAAAAAATTAAAGTGTAAGATACTGATTTGAATGCAAGATGCTGATTTGAAATTAAGATATTGATTTGAAATCAGCTTCCGCCAACCGTATTTAACTTAATATGAAGATGTTTTGATAGAAGTTGATTTCAGATAAGTATCCTAAACTTGTGTCTATACTACCTGTCGATTTAAAATTGATTGCAATAAAAAATCTGTTTATGAATTTGATCAAGCGAAACAAGATTTAAAATTAAGGTCTAAGATGGTGATTTGAAACTAGCATCGATTCCATCTCATGAGACAGCTATAGGACTCCGTGTTTTATTTTACCCAATGTTCATTAAGGTATAACAAGTGTGTGTGTTGATCGCGTGAAGGTTTACAACAGGTTAAGACCGAGATGAGCTGGTGGTGGTGATGAATAATAACATTAAAAATGTGTACAAGTAATTAAATAAAGTAAATGAAAAACCGCTGCAAATGGTATCAAAACATCGTTTTTTTATGTAAATAACTCGAAAACGATTAACTTTACAAGAATTACATGAATGCTTTTCGATCAGAAATTTGATTTTCTATCTAATCCTGTGGACGGGTTCCAAAATCGAGTTTTGTGGTAATATTTCAAAAATGACAAAATTTTCCAAAAAATTGCACGAACACCTTTTGTGAGAGATTTTATTTCCTATCTAAAGGTATTTTCACTTTTTGAATATATTAAGTAGTTCCGGAGATTTTTAGGAAAACCGGTTTTTTAAAGTGACGGTTTTTTGATAATATCTTGTAAACCGTTTGTTATACGGAAAAATCATAGGGACAAAAATACTGACAATTATGTTAGTAATCACAAATTAAAAGGAAAAAATCTAAAAAAATAGAAATTTGCGAAAGGGGTACTTACCCTCCAGTTTTACCCCTTTTCACTAACCCCATACATAGTTGACATCTATATGTGTGCCAAATTTCAAGTTGATATGTTAAGTCCTTCGAAAGTTATGGAGTACACACACACACGCACGCGCACGCACGCACGCACGCACGCACGCCCGCACGCACCCACACACACGCGCACACGCGCACACGCGCGCACGCGCGCACGCGGACACGCGCGCACGCGCGCTCGCGCACTCGCGCACGCGCACGCGCACGCACACGAGCACGCGCGCGAACGCGACGCACGCGCACGCGCACGTGCGCACGCGCACGCGCACGCGCACGCGCACGCGACGCGCACACGCACGCACGCACGCACGCACGCACGCACGCACGCACGCACGCACGCACGCACACGCACGCACGCACGCACGCACGCACGCACGCACGCACGCACGCACGCACGCACGCACGCACGCACGCACGCACGCACGCACGCACGCACGCACGCACGCACGCACGCACGCACGCACGCACGCACGCACGCACGCACGCACGCACGCACGCACGCACGCACGCACGCACGCACGCACACACACACACACACACACACACACACACACACACACACACACACACACACACACACAGACACGCAGACAAGATCTTTTGCTCAAATTGTTTTTGGATGTTTTCGAATATTATAAAGCGATTGAGCAAATAAAGATTTTTGTAAATTTTTTTAGCGATACAGAACTTCCCATCCGTTGGATGTGGAAGTAATAAGGGGTAAGGGTTAAAATAAGAAACGGTCGCTTACCAATTATATTAATATTTTAAAAGTAGAATTAGCTGCTATGACGGGGAATTTGAAATAGTACTCTAATAAGGCGGAACGTATACTCTCATAAGACACCTTTAGGACTCTTATACTTGTCAAAGCTTCAGCCCCACTGCAGTGACTAGTATCCTACTCAAATTACACACACGCACACACACACACACACACACACACGCACTCACGCACGCACGCACACACAGACACACACACACACACACACACACACACACACACACACACACACACACACACACACACGCGCGCGCAAACACACACATACGCACGCACAAATGCAAACGAAAACGCAAACGCAAATTCAAACACAGGCACAGACACAGACACGGACATGGACACGCACACGGACACGGACACGGAGACGGACACGGACACGGACACGGACACGGACACGGACACGGACACGGACAAGGACGCGGACACGGACACGGAAGCAGACGCAGACGCAGACGCAGACGCAGACGCAGACGCAGACGCAGACGCAGACGCAGACGCAGACGCAGACGCAGACGCAGACGCAGACGCAGACACAGACACAGACACAGACACAGACACAGACACAGACACAGACACAGACACAGACACAGACACAGACACAGACACAGACACAGACACAGAAACTAAATAGTTTAGTTTCTGTAGACTTTTGCCTTTCGACAACTTGAGTCGCTCTACTCTATTTGTCCTAACATACACTAGTGACGGGTGTGACACTATCATCCATGCATGTGTCTCTAAAATAGCATTTTAGGACAATTTAAAACTCCTTAATTAACACACCATCACAAAATAAATAGTGCAACAATTCTTTAAAGTTAACACACTAAGGTTGTCTTGATCGGGTTAACCGGTAAACAAGTACACAATTCCATGTATATAATGAAAAACAATCTTTAGATTAAAGACTATTTGTATCACCTTCCTAATCAAGTCAGTAAAACTTAGTTACCAAGTAAAAACACGCTTAAATTTATTAAAACAAAATGTCAATTACTACAGTGGTTTTGGTGTAACAAATGCTTAGAATACGCTTTATTTTGAAAAAAAATTAATGGACGACCTCTGGAAGGTATTACATATCCAGCGCATGTGACATCCTACAAAAAAAAAGTTGCACTCCTGCTTCTAGTTTAATGTCCAAAAACAAATTACGCTAGTGTAGATTTTAACTCATTTTGTTTCTGTGCCTCACATAGCTTTTAATAATTTATTAATAAAAAGTGTAATACTAATTTGCACATATCTACATATGTCTACGCTTTTCAGTAATTAATTTATCATAAATGCCTAATGATGCTTTGTGAATAGTCTTCAACATTTATTATTCTATAGCAATAACGGCAGAATATTAATTTTTTTTGTCGGTGGACCATTTTTTTGAAACAACCATCCAAGTAATCCAGATAATTAATTTCTTGTTAGTATATCCCATCTAAAATAATTGGTACAAAATGGTTCAACTTTTCTTTCGTGGAAAAGAATGGAATAATTACGTGATTTATGTTTGGATTTTCAAATTTGCATACTTAAAATTAGAATATATAATGATTATTACATACAACCCTATTTATATTAACTTATAAATAATGTCCTGGTTATACAAGCATAGTACAACCAGTGCATTTGGTGCCATTGAACTCCATGCCACTTCCTCTTATATACCGACAAGACTAGGTTCTTCTAACAGCTTGCTTAGGAATAAGTTTAAACAAATTAGATAGATTTTCAAGCACTTATAATTAATTATCCCTTAGCAATTACGCATCCCCTTTTTTAATATCACAACGTAACGTTTAAAAATGTGTTTAGTACATATACTTTTTAATGCTTACTAAGAATTTAAGGAGAACGTATATTAAGCCTCATCAAGTAATTTGATGGTTATAAAGCATGTTTCCGTTGACATTGTTTCTTCCAAATAAAAGACGTTTCAAAATAACGTATTGTTTCGTACTTGCATCTGTGAGGACTTGTGCATATGCTTAGTATATTCTTTCGCCCTCATATACCTGCATGAGTTTTTAAAATGATATAATAATGGTGACACATTTATGATCTGCATACTAATGTAGGTACTGAATACAATAAGTGTTTTGTGAGAAATATTCCTTCTCACAGACCAAATTTGTAATTGAAAGAAAATGTACAGACTTTTTTATTTATTATACAGTAAACCGCTCTAGACGTGCAATAAAAAAAATTGAGTGAGTCACCTCGAAAAACTTGCCTTTCTTGGATTATTTGAGTCGATGACTAAAAAGAAAATAAATGAAAAGTGAAACATAAAATACTTTCATAGATTTATTAAGTTTCATTATTTATTATTTATTGGGTTTACATAGTTTTAATTATGTCTAGTTTGCTTAAATACAAATTAAAAAAATGTTTACCCCTTACCAGATTGGGACCGAATTCTATCTTTCCCTAAGCAGATAATCTTTTTTTTTAATTTGTGCACATTATGAAATATCATTTAAAAAATAATTCAAATATTAATAGAATTTGTAACACCGAATGATTGTGTATTCCAAATTAACAAATTATACATACACTATATATATATATATATATATATATATATATATATATATATATATATATATATATATATATATATATATATATATATATATATATATATATATATATATATATATATATATATATATATATATATATATCAGTTGGGACTGATGCGTTTCACGCATTTTACTTTCGTTCGCCAAAATTTAAGTAATTTTCTTGATGTTATTTGTATTACTCCATAACGCATGCACCAATCTTTAACAAATTTCACGGGAATCTAAACATTTAGGTTTTAAATAATTATCTCAAGTATGAATCGCAATTCAAGGTTTTAAGTTACTTCTGCCGAAAGAAGAATCAAATCCTTACTCTTTACGTTGCAACGCCACACACACCATGAACAACCACTGGAGTCTAAACATTTAGGTGCTAACCACTTACGTGAAGTTTTAAATTTTTTGGGTTATTTCGACTTAATGAAAATCACATTTACCCCTCTTATTCCTCAATTCCCAAGTCCACCATCATCAAAAATCACTGAAGTCTAGGCATTTATTTGATAAACATTTATGTTAAGTGTGAAGACAATCGATTTTGTTTTGTGTGTGCGCGTGTGTGCGCGCGTGTGCGCGCGTGTGCGCGCGTGTGCGCGCGTGTGTGCGTGTGTGCGTGTGTGCGTGTGTGCGTGTGTGCGTGTGTGCGTGTGGTGTGCGTGTGTGCTGTGTCGTGCGTGTGTGCGTGTGTGCGTGTGTGTCGTGTGTCGTGTGTGCGTGTGTGCTGTGTGCGTGTGTGGTGTGCGTGTGTGCGTGTGTGCGTGTGTGCGTGTGTGCGTGTGCGTGTGTGCGTGTGTGCGTGTGTGCGTGTGTGGTGTGCGTGAGTGCGGTGAGCGAGTGAGCGTGAGTGAGCGAGTGAGTGACGTGGAGTGGTGAGTGAGCAGTGAGTGAGCGTGAGAGTGAGTGAGTGAGTGAGTGAGTGAGTGGGAGTGAGTGAGTGAGTGTAGTGGTGAGTGAGTGGTGTGTGTGCGTGTGGTGTGTGTGTGCTGTGTGCGGTGTGCGCGTGTGGCGTGTGCGCGTGTGCGTGTGTGCGCGTGGTGGTGCGTGCGTGTGGTGCGTTCGTGCGTGCGTGCGTGCGTGCGTGCGTGCGTGCGTGCGTGGTGTGTGTGTTGTGTGTATGAAATATTGATGTAATCGCAATTCTAAAAAGTTTTGCCAATTCACATTTTCTTGGAAAAATGCGGACAAATTAAATAACCATTTAAAATGCCGCACGATACATTAATACTCCAACGATGTTTAGCATCTACTTCTCACTGCCAATGATGATTAACGCCTGACCAACAATGATAATTATGTCTATTTAATTTTCCAGTATTCTGAAATGTTGCTTCATCAATCAAAAAATCTGGGATTGTTTCGTTACATTTCTTGTGCCCATCTATAAAATTGCACACGTCTTACCTTATCGTTTTCGCGAAGGGCTTGCGTTAAAGTAATGTGGTGTGGGCGATACTTAACTTTTTTTTAAACTCTAAGGACAGTTGCTCTAGTTATACCTATTTGTCGGCTGCTAATATGACGATTGAAATGAGTTGCTGAAACCACATATATTCGTACCAGGTGGCCAACTAAGAATGGACGCCGGCTATAACTCGGAAACTGTCAATCTGATAACACTGGCAAATAAAAATAAGTAAAAGAAACATTTTTAAAAGTTTCTGCACAGTTTCATAATAAACAAATGTTATTATTTTGATTTTTGTTGTTCTAAAGCCTGACATCCGTTATTTTCATTTAAAAAATATTAAATATGAATAAAGACAATATTTACCAAAACCACTTTTAAAATTTGAATAAGTTCGAAAGTATTACGTTTAGGTATGCCTGATATCAATTGAAAGATAATTAGTTAAGCAGTTGTTTAACTGAAGAAAGTACAGGGCGATCATAAAGCACGTTTTTAAGTTTGAAGTTCAATAAAATTGAGCCTTAAATATATAACACCCTACATAACATTCAAATAATTTTTTTATCATAGCTTTTAGCCTATGATGTTGGTAGTTCACAGTCTAAATATTGTTAGGTTTGATCTACAGGTTACACAGCTATTCAGCTTTTGCAAAACCTCTGTATTTTTCATTTAGTTTGCATTATTCTCTTTACAAGGTACGTGGATGAATTTTCCGAGGCCGAATTGTCCTAGAACCTGGTTTCTAGGGCAATAAATGTCGGACGTAAAATCATGCCCCTTTCGAATGTCCAGGAGGGTAGGAGTCATCGAAGGTACTAGCCTTCTGATCCATTATTGCCACATCCGCGGTATCAGATCTAATATTAATGTTGTTCACCAACATCTTGAACAATTACAACCTGACATTTTGTAGCAATCAGAAACACAAGTCGCCTCTGAAAGCTCCTATTCACACGACTTGCAATTTCCCAAATACAATCTTCACTCTACCTTTCGATTCAAAGGAGGAATGTGTGCCTATCTCAAGGACAACACCGCTTGCAAGAGGATTTCTTCTTTGGAGAATAGAAAATTCAACGTTATCTGGTTTAAACATTCTGGTCCTAAATTTGTAAAATTCTAGTTTTGTATTTACAGGTCTCCTAATGACAGTAACTTTCAACACTTCTTGGATTACCTTAGTTTGAATGTTGACTACTTTCTGTCTTAGTTTCCATCTTGCGATATCTCAATTTTGGGGGGTTTAAATGTTCATTACTTCTTCATTCTTCTGTTCGCAATACTGATAGAACCTAATGGTTTTTTAAGTCAGCTGAATGGGGTATATTGGCAACCTTTCCATGGCGTGAATATTGTTTTAAGTCGTCCTCATCTTCGGAGACTACTCTTTTTGTACCTGAAGTCATCCTCATGGGCATTGAGTTACATATTCCCAAAAAACAAAAAGCGTATAGGTCATTCTCGTTCCCAACCCTGATTCAATAACGCTTGCGCTGATCGAATGTGTTTGGAAAATAAATTTTATACCAAATGGAAATCTAATAAAACGGTCGAGAGTCATATAGAATAGGTTGGTGACAGAAATACCTACAAAAGTGTTATTACTAAAGAGTAGGTAAGATTGGAGACTTTTGGAACACACCACAGGTCCCACATTTCCAAGGTTACCACAATTTTAAGGTCCCTCCGGCTTAAGGTCGTGAAATAAGTAGGCCATGTTTATACACAACTTTCCCAAGCTCGCACATTTCTAAGATTACCACAGCTGCAAGGTGAAACAACATGCGTAGGTCACTAACACTAAACATATTTTCAAGGTTATCTGTGCACCGTACCTACTCAAATGACCGCATTGGTTTATTCGAACTCCTCACATGAAGGATTCAACGGTATCGTCTGAAGATGCTCGTCTAGAGGACTACCAGATGTTCATCAGTGGTACATCATGGTATAACATCACAGTATCATTGATATATTTGAGCATATACACTGTGTGGTGTGTACCTGTCTGCCTGTCCCGTGTATCTGTCTGTACGTCTGTTTGTCTGTCTGTATAGTAGTCATCGCGCTCAGTCAGTTAGTATCGATCTGTGTGGTCTGGGGGGGGGGGGGGTTGCACTATTGGGGTCTACGTTTTTCTGAAAAAAAAATCATAAGTAGAAGGAAAGCTCTGTCAGTTATACTTACTATGCCTGTCTCGATCACTTGCAAAGTCCACTTGTCGTCAGTGGCACTATGATTGTCAGCTTTAATGAAGGAAAGAATTATTAATATAAACAAAGTGGTATCAAGACAAAACATACCGTGAACGTGAGACGGTCTTATGTGATGATGCGATGTGCGTAGAATAGCTAGTACCACCCAACGACAATAAGGAACGCAGAATTGCGCTGAGTGGCACTGTTTCCCGACGCCATCGCACACATAACATTGTATAAGAGTGGAAGCATAGTACGATCAATCGTCATAGGGATGTGGGTAGTCCAAAACCAGTCATCGTCAAGTTCTTCGTCGTCATTGTCGTGCATGTCGTCGTCATTGTTTTCGTTATTTCCGTGGTCTTGTCCTGCGGAGCGGCGTCTGGAGTCCTGCCATTGTCATTGGTCTCATTTCGTATGCTGTTATGTAACTGTTCCTGTACACTTAGTTGTTGTACTACGTCTGACAGTTCTCGAGAGCTACGTTCCAGTTGTCGCATGTTGTCAGTGACAGTGTCCATAAAGTTATCCTCAGCGCTACTCTCTTCAACGATGATTTCGTTACAAAAATCAGTACGTGTTTCGCGAAGTAGTCGCTGTTGGTGTAACGCGTCATTGTCGTAGTGGTCGGAATCATAGCTGTAGGCAGGGTCCATGCCTACGTCGGAGTTGTAGTCACCAGTGTTGAGGTAATCGTTCCCAGCACAGGAAGAACACATTCCCTCAACACTGGATGATATGCTGACGAATTCATCACTATCATCGTTATGTTCGTCTGTCAATAGGTAGTGGTGTGTCCTCGTCACCGATAGTAATGATTTCGGCATTGGTCATGTCAAGTATTACTGTATCCGCATCAAGATTGTAATCTTGTAGAAAGTCCAGGACTACGGTCGTCAGTTCATCAATTTCGTCGTCCCACGGTAATAGGAGAGGATGCAGAGGGCGGGATATGCAGAACCTCAGGAGACCAGGGTGAGGAATCGTGAGGTGTCGGAGTTGAAGCGAGGTCAACGTCAATTGGATAGGAAGTCTGAGGTGTGAGAGTTGGCGGGACGTAGGGGAGAGGAGTTGAGGAGGCTAGCGGGATGAAGTCAAAGGGATACAGGAGTTTCTCAGGCGATGGAGAGCGGGGGTTAACAGAAACTTGTAAAAAGAGAAATAAGACGTTAGAAATGTATCAAGAATGACAAAAAATTATAATTAAAAAACATAAGGCTTGTTGGTTCTTACCTGGGGAGATGATGGGGAAATTGCTCTTGAAGTCATTGTATGTTCAATAGTGTCAACTAGAGAATCAGTTGTACAAATAATTTGTACTGTTTTCGTTTCGCTAAATATAGGTGTTTCCCCGACTAAAAACAACGTTTTTCATGCATTTTTAGAGGACATTTTTCAAGGTGAGTGTGGAAATTGAAATTTTTCAAAAATTATTTGAATAATTTTCAATAAAATCTTTCAAAAGTTATTTTGCAGGCTTTCATCTGCTGTATACTATTAATGGTAATCGCTTTTAGATTCTGTAACCCCAAGTGTAGCCGACACCGTAGTGGAGAATACTACGTCAGCCGTAAACAGAGGTAAGAAAGCGCTACAGATGAGTAATTTACGTTCTTTTGCTTTTAGGTAAGTCACAAGCATGCGTGACTCATGATCGTCCCGTAGCAGTGGGTGGACGAGTTATAAGCCACGTTGTGATACTACAGCGAGATGACACTCCCATCCTGTGGAGGTTGCTGGGTCACCGACCTCATACGAATCAAGCATAAGATGCGATGGAGCTACTCCAGGAAGGCGGTGCTGCCTGTGACATGGTGGAGAGCAGGCAGTATTCCGACCAGGATGACTGTGAAGTAGCGTTGCGGTTTTGGATATACCACCTCGAGCGGACGATTTGGATGTGGTATTATCACGTACGTACGAGCAGGCATACGTGGACGAACTACTACTCACCCTACAACCTGTACGTGATCCGTATGAGAGGATGCAGCCACCCGTGAGTGAAGATCAGGTAGTATTGCACCATGTCCTAAGTCGTAACTGCATTGCAGAGTTTGGAGATGAATGGTGTCCACTTGCGGAAGATCGTTCATCGTCAAGCTCTGTAGCGCAGCCGGTGCTGGGAGGAGAGGAATCTCCTATTACTCTGACATCTGCATGCGTTGTAGATGAGCAATCGTCCACATCTGCAACATATGCAGAGGGCAGAATAGTAGGGAATCCATTCGAAGGTTTGCTGAGTCCTGCTTCTACCGTAGAATTTATGGAGGAGTGGTCGTACAGTAGTTCTACGGCAGCAGGAGAGCTCAGGGAACACATTTCTGATATTGTCCTGAGCCCTACTTGTATCGCAGAGTTCGCTGAAGAGTGGAGTACTATGAACTCTTCGATACAAGTGGAGCAAATGGATGGTTCATCAGAGAGATTCCTCAGTCCTGTGTGCTGCTGATTTAATAGATAATGAATGGTCGCTAAATGACTTAGCAGTATCTAGGAAGATGCAGCACCCATACAATACTTACCTGCGCAATCACCGGTGATGGATATAGTGGAAAACGCAGTACCTTCTCCCCAGATGTATTGAGCCCTACATGCGCTGCGGAGTTTCTGGAAAACAGGTGGGGGTAATACCTTGCTTCCATCCCAAAGCACATGGCAGGGTAAGATACAGTGCTGGGTAGAATATGTGTGCTCAGCAACACTCTATTAGGACTATCATTGTTATTGTTTCCTTACCCGCACACTACTCTACCCCTCCACCTGATATATCCGTCATACATATTAGCCTATTTCTGGCGATATGTTACGTTGCGTCCTCGCTCGCATCGCTGGATTTGAATTCCTTTTTTAATAGTTGTAATACATGACAGTAATAAATGTTACAAACCAATAAAGATCAATAAAGAGTTAAAAAAAGGAATTATAACAAAACATGTAACCCTACCCGTTCATTTATACATTGTTTATACATTCTCTCTGTTACAGATCGCAATAAAATGTCTGTGAATGTCTGAAGAAATTTTCAAGAAAAGACTCTTTACTGCGACATCAAAAAACTGTGTGTTGGATAAGTATTCCAACTACCCCACCTTCAGAGATGCAGCAGGCTGTACCGCAAAACCGTACCGCACTTAGGAATGTGGCGCAACTAAGTACTTTCGATGCGAACAGCACGCAACATAGTCATATTGCTGAGCGTCTTGCACAACCTGGACCATCAGGGTTAAACAACTTAAAGAATAATGCGCAACACAGGCATGCTGATGATTCCTTTGTAAAACCAGGATTATCGGGTTTGAACAATTCACGGAAGCGTAAGTCAGACCAAAGCAACGAACCAGTACTAAAGAAAGTAGCAAAAATGTTGAAATTGTGCACTGCACTGATTGTTCGATTGATGTTCTTCGATATGCTTATGAAGGACACCTTAGAAGCAATAGGCACAAATAAAATGTGTGTCTACTCGTTGATACTGGGGTTGAAGTGATTCGCAATGCTTTTAAACAACGCATTGTTCCGTATAGACTATCACCATGCAATACCCATACGGATGTGCAGACGTTTATGGGTGACGTTAACGTGAATGTTTTGAAATTAATACCAATTCCGTTGCAGAAACACTTCTCGTTGAAACGTAATGTTGAGTTGTTTGGGTTGTACTTTCTGAACAGTAGAGAAAGTACTGAATTAAAGTCCTTTCAAAAGAAATATGATATATTGAGTGTCGCTAGAAAACATAAAAGACCACTATTTGTATTTTAATTTTTATACAGTGTAATTTCATGAAGTTAAATTTATAATTTCGGTGTTACTACACGAGTAAACTTTAAACAGAGCAATTTAAAATATATAATTTTTTTTGTTTTTCACACTTTCTGCAACACCCTGTCTAAACAAAAATGTATTGTTCAAGAACTAATTAACTACTTACTAAACACTACAACTTTCCAACTTTTAGCGGTGGGAAAATATAAAAAAAAATATCTTGTCCTGTACCTACAAATAAAATCGAGAAAATAATTAAATTAATTTTCGAGGTCTAGGCCATCCAGTAGGCAGTAAGCGAAGTTTGAAGTTTGATTCATCTAACAAACTACAGTTTTGATGTGAAGCTACCTACAATGACCTGCAGCTGCTCAAAAACCTACCTGTGATATTTGGAAAATGGTTTCTTAGGACCTGATACGAAAGTGCTAAAATTTACAAATTTTGGTTCTTTAGAAAACTACAATCTTATCACATCTTGATCTTACCCCTAGACCTGTATAATTGTATAAAATTTAATAAATTTATCACTCTTGACTCTCGGGTGAGTTATGCTGTAGGCTATTGCAATCTAATATACCATTTGTTTATAGTAGTAGTCCCTTGAACTAAAACTTGAAAAAATGTGAAACCGTTTGGTATTTCTTTTACGATCAAAATGCGATATTTTCATTTTCGCCGCCAGGATAATAATTATTTTAGCAGAACCATACTTACACCTTATACGTACCTACTAACCTACTCCTATACAACAAAAGTACCTATAGAAAATAAGAAAAAAATTTTTTTAACATTTTTGCTTTGTGTAGCATATCTGTAGTATAGAGGATGCCTGACTCGGTGCAGAAGTAGTGTAATTGCAAAATGTAAGATTATAAGTTAATCGTAAAACAACCAAGTATACTATGTCAGCAGCATTACTTTTATTTAATGCAGAATTAGCCTATTTGGATATAGTATACCAAGTCGTTGTGGCTAATAGACATAGGCTAGTTCCGCACGTGCGTGAAGTGAACTTGGGTTTATGAGAAGTGGACTAGTTTGGACCAGTTTTTAGTTGCATTCTAAGACTTAGTGTTTAGAATAGTATAGTGACATTTGAAAATGTTTAACCGAAGAACACACGTAATTTTAGAAATGGCTAAAGTTACCAATTTCCACAAAGATTCAGGTAAGCCTTTTCTTTTATTTTTCTGAGTAAAAATTATGTTTTTGTGTAGTAGAATAATGGAAACCATTATGTTAAATACTGTAACTCGGTTTCCCATATAACTGAATACGCACGATTTCAATTGTGAATTTATAAAATTTTATTTTCACTTTGGGGGAACTAATATCACATTTTATTTTTTGTTAAATTAATACAATATGACGATTTTGTAGGTCCTATAACAACTAGAAAGAGTAAAGTAAATAATCTTTGTAACGACTACAACTCAATTGCCGATATAGTTCCACCTAAAAATACATTGCCTTTAGAAACACTTACCTTTTTTAACAAAGATCAGATATCTGCAGATGAAAATGCATTACTTAAAAAGAGACTTCTGTGCACCAACCCAACAGAAAAACTATTCAAGTCAATCCAAACTGCAAATAAAAGTAAGCAGGATTTAGTTCAGCCCAGTATGTCTAATCAACAGGAATTGAAAGATTTGGACAAACGAACACCATCTAAAGATCTTAACGCCTCAGACGTTTGCCATGACATAGTTCAACCCAGTACATCCAGGTACCAACAGTTATTGACAGATTTAGAGCTATCTTCACCTGAAGATCCTTATGCTAGTGATAATGATCCAAATGACCCTGAATAATGACGAACATCATGCACCAAACGTGACTACAAATGAGGAGTTACAGACAAATGAGAAGAGGAGCAGAAAAGGGCAACGTAACCCAGATAATTGGAGAAGAAATATGATCAAGACGTCTAGAAATAGTGGAAAGCCATATATAATTTGGAAAGGAAAAACCCAGCCATCAAGACAAGTTAAACCCCCGTGTGCAAATTGAAGGATGAAATGCACAGAGAACATTAGTCTGGCCGTAAGAACAAAAATATTTACGGAATACTAGAATCTAGCAGATGTTCACCGGCAACGAGACTTTATAGCTAAATTTGTTAAGTTTAAAAAAGATGAGAAGTCGGCATAGAACAAATGAAAGTAAACAAGAAACTAATGAAGGGCAAAGCAGAAGAGCGTTGACCTTTGTTTATTATTTCCCAGAATAATCACAGAGGAAGATCCAAGTTTGTAAAATTTTTAAACGCACTATATATAAGTGCCCAAGTAGTTAAAACGGTTTCTAATAAAATAGGAAGTAGTGGCTTAGGTAGAGAAGACAAAAGAGGAAAGGTAAATACAAGTTCTAAACTGGATGAAACAGTTAAACAATCAGTCCGTGGTCATATAAATTCTTTTGAGACCATATAAAGTCACTACTGCAGAAAGCAAAGTAAGCGATTATACTTATCCCCCATCCTTAATGCTTCAAAAATGTATTGCCTTTATGAAGAGCACTGCAAGGACCACAATATTTCTGTGGTAGCCACCAAAAGTATTTACAGACAAATCTTTAACAGCGAGTTTAACATGATTTTTTTTGCTTCAAAAAAGACTTGTATGACTTGTCATAAACTCGAAAACTCCGAAGCCGAAGAAAAGCAAAACATGCAGAATGAGTACGATGATCATTTACGAAACAAAAATCTTGCCAGGGATGCAAAAAGTTTAGATTTTAGAGCGATTCAAGACAAAAGATTTTGTGCTGCTGTGTTCAACTTACAGCAAATTTTACCGGTTCCCAAATCTGAAGTGGATCTTGCCTATTACAAGCTTAAATTGAGCACCTATAATTCTACTGTTTATACTTTAGCAAGCAAGGATTGCTTTTGCTATATGTGGTAAGAGTGTATAGCAAAAATGGGTTCGTGTGAAATAGGTAGCAGTTTCTTATTATTAATGGTGGTCCTGATAGGCAAACGAGTTACAGAATTTTCATTGTAGTCCGATAACTGTGCCGGACAGAACCAGAATACATTTCTGTTTTCACTCTATAATTACTTATCACAAAAATATAAAATTATCATTCGCCACAGTTTTATGGGACGGGGTCACACACAGAATGAAGGAGATTCAACGCACAGTGTCATAGAGAAGGCATCCAGATCCATACCAATTTATACACCCGATCAATGGTATGCCCTAGTCAGAATAGCTAGAAGAAAGCAACCTTATTTTGAGAAAGAACTTGTCCAAGAAAACATTTTTGATTTGAAAAACTACAAAAGGAGACTACGGTAAACTGGGATGAAACGAATGAAAAAGTGAGTTGGCTAAAAATAAGAATTATTGAAAGTAATCCAAATTTTCCCAATTGTTTGCTTTTTAAATACGAATATGATACATCGCATTACAAAAAAGGGACGAAAAATAATTCAATGTAATATTGAAAATATAGATTTAAAACAACTTTATTTTGAGGAAATACCACTAACCAAGAAGAAATACGCACACCTAATATTTCTTTGTGATAAAAAGGTTATCACTAGTTAGTACCATGATTTTTTTAAGAACTTGCCATATACTACTAGACAGACCAGAAATTTCGATAGTGAAGATGAACCAATGGACTAAGAAATGAAACTTTAATTTTCTACATTTTTAAGAGTGAATTTTTCTTGCGCGGATTTTATTGTAAAACTAAGAGAATTATTATGGAACTGAGTTTTAATTTTTAATAATTTGTTATAGTTTGTTATTTTTCGTAGAATTTTGTATTCCTTGTAAATTTGGGGCAAAGGTATGTAGTTTCAGTTTATTTGTTAATGTCTAAGAGTTTTGCATTTTTGGTATCACTATTAGTCTTTGAATTCTTGTATTATCACAAATAGTGGGACTTAGGATACTAGTATTTAAACATATCAGCCTAAATCAGAAGTCTGTCATAGGATTACCTTTATGAAAACTGTTCTAGTAGCCTATGTCCAGTATTCTTTGTTTAAAAAGAAAAACCATTTAACAGTTTAGGACTTCCATTAAAGAAATCTTTTTGTAATTCTAAACTCAAATTTAAAAATAAATTAATCAATAAACAAAGTTTATCGAAGGCGACCACTTCCATTAAACCAAAAGTATATTTAGGTGCATGCGCAGATCAAGGAACGAGATCCTCGGCTTAGTCGCTACTAACGGTAGGTACGTGTATGTACCGGGTGGCCAACTAAGAACGGCCGTCGATTATAGCACAGGTTCGGGAAAAAATTGTTATAACAAAAGTGGCCTCGAGAAACGCCTGGAAATTATTTTCAAAATTGTAGGTCCACCTCTAGGCCCGTATTTGACTATTAAAATTTTAAAAAGCAAAATTTTTCAAAATTTACTCAATTAAGGGGCATATTAAATATTATAATCAGATTCCTCGACAAATTCTGCATATTTTTTATTTGACAAGTTTTAGTCTATCTCTTCAAATAAGGGGTGGGGGAGAGTGGGAACCTTGTTACGAAAATACACTTTTAATTCAGGTTCTGCTTGACCGATTTTAATAAACTTGATGTTGTTTGAAAGAGCTTTTGTTAAACAATAAAAAATTTGTAAATTTGAAGCAATCTGATTAATAACATAAATGCTAGAGGGTGCTGTGTAATATTTTTTCAGTATTGTGTTTTCTCTTTACAATTTTAAATGGAAGCATAAAAATTTAAGTAGGTCTTTAAAAAGTAGACTAAATTAGTAGTAAAACAGTGAAAACTGCAAGTCGATATCTGTTTCCTATCCTGAGATATCGTAAGAAATAGGTAAATGGCGGGAATTGTTGTTACAACGTCTAGTGGGCTAGTTCGCGTTAACGGAAATTATTAAATTTAGCCTGGATGAAAAGATCTTAAACTGGTCTGCAGTAATTTAAACTGTTATCATACTAATGTTATCGTTGCCTATAGGTTACCTAAATGTAATGCTGTCGCTACTAACAATGAGAACAAATTATAAAATAATAATGTGATAAATCTACCAATTAAAACCTTAAATAAATAACTACGTAATTAGTGTCGCCCTAGATGTTCGAAATGTCGTCCATCATTTTCTAAACATGAAATCAATCGCTGACGGGTGGAGAGAACAGCAGTTTCAATTTCTGGCCTTGAAATACTTCGTATTGTCTGTCGTATTCTTTCAATCACGTCAGCTCTTGTTGTGGGTCTATCGGCATAAACGAGAACTTTTATTCGCCCCCACAAATAAAAATCTAAACAAGTTAGGTCTGGAGACCCTGCTGGCCAAATAAATAAACTTCCACGTCCTATCCACCTTTCAGGGTATGATTGATCTAAGAAATTCCGAACATCTCTAGAATAATGTGCCGGGCACCCATCACGTTGCAAGAGCATGTCACGACGAATGGCCAAGGGTACGTCTTCTAAAAGAAGTGGCAATTCGTTGCTTAAAAAAACTAAATATCTTTCTCCATTAACAGTCTCATTAAAAAAAAAGTCCCAATTATTTCTCCACCTAGAATCCCGCACCACACATTTACAGACCAACGACCCTGATGTTGGACCTCCTGCATCCAGTGGGGATTCGTTTCAGACCAGTAGTGAATATTATGTCGATTTACACTACCATCACTATGAAAAGCAGCCTCATCTGTCCACATAATTCGTGAAAGTATTTCAGGATCGTCGTGTATCATGTTTGAGAGCCAGTTGCAAAAATCCAACCTGGTATCGAAATATTGAGCATTCAAACTATGGTCTAGGACCATGTGATATGGGTGCAATCTGAAATAGTATATATTATAAAGTAATCAGATCAATAAGACACGTTGAAATCCTTGGTTGTTAGTAAACGAAAAAGGACTTTAAATGCATTAACTCTCGTAATGTTATTACGAATTTTTTTCGCCCGGCCTCTCATTTTTTTTTTTGTTATTGGTACGTTTTTACTTTATTTTACCCCACTTAATTATCATGTTGTTAGTTAAAATCTATTCACATAGCATAAGATAATTTCATTAAATAATTTGGTGTTTTATTGAAACTCGACATAAAATGGCGGCAAATACATTAGTCATGTTGTTACAAGTTAACTTTGATGTAATGACATTTGCGGTATGAAAAAAATGAGAAACATACAACGACAAACGAAAAAAATTAAAACATTTTTATCATTATAATACCGAATAAAACATGCATTAATAAATAAGTAGTCACCTGTGTTCCCTTAAAATATTTTGGACGGTGGTTCGACATATACCCAAGCCTCTAGCTACAGCTCTGGTGCTTGAATGAGGATTAATATTTACATAAGCTAAAACATCAATAACATTTTCCTCTGTTCTTCCTCTGCGTTGTCTTCGGTACACAGGAAGATTCACATTTCCAGTAGTACGCACACGGTGTGCGAGTCGGAGAAAAACTCTTCTGCTGTGATGCCGTCTGTTTGGGTACTGCAGTGCATACACTCTAGCAACAACGGTTGCATTTCTCATACATTCAAAATAAACTGCCGACATATCAAATGCTTCTTCATTTGTAAGAATCATTTTGGTACGAAAAGATAAAGAAAGTCTATTAAATGCAACACGATGAATAATTCTTGACATATGCGTGAAAATCATAGCTTGCTTGTTTTCAACAGGGAATTTATTTTATATCTTACATGGCCCTCTTTACTAATTTTGTCATCAGTAAATCGTAATTGATATTTTAAACTGTATTTGTTGTTGCTGGGCAAATATAGGTGTTTATTGATATTTTGTGCTTTTGATTTACTAACACATCGCTTGAAAACAAATATAACATTCTTATACAATTAAAAAAATGTTAAATTTATTACATTATTATTTTATAATTTGTTCTCATTGTTAGCAGCGACAACATTACATTTAGGTAATCTATAGGCAACGATAACATTAGTATGATAACAGTTTAAATTACTGCAGACCAATTTAAGATCTTTTCATCCAGGCTAAATTTAATAATTTCCGTTAACGCGAACTAGCTTACTAGACGTTGGAAGAACAATTCCCGCCATTTACCTGTTTCTTACGATATCTCAGGATAGGAAAAAGATATCGACTTGCAGTTTTCACTGTTTTATGGCTAATTTAGTCTACTTTTTAAAGACCTACTTAAATTTTTAAGCTTCCATTTAAAATTGTAAAGAGAAAACACAATATTAAAAAAATATCAAACAGCGCCCTCTAGCATTTATGTTGTTAATCAGATTGCTTCAAATTTACAAATTTTCTATTGTTTAACAAACAACATCAAGTTTATTAAAATCGGCCAAGCAGAACCTGAATTAAAGGCGTTTTTTCGTAACAAGGTTCCCATTCTCCCTTACCCCTAAAAAATATGCAGAATTTGTCGAGGAATCTGATTATAATATTTAATACGCCCCTTAATTGAGTAAATTTTGAAAAATTTTGCTTTTTAAAATTTTAACTGTCAAATACGCCCTCTAGCGGTGGACCTATAATTCTGAAAATAATTTTCAGGCGTTTCTCGAGGCCACTTTTGTTATAAAATTTTTTTCCCGAACCTGTGCTATAATCCATTCCTGAGATATGGCCGACGGCCGTTTTTAGTTGGCCACCCGGTACAGGGCGGAAATAAATTCTGGTTATTCTGGAATTTATGTTACATGCAAATCTAGTAGACTGTATGCTGATTTAGATATTTTTCGATTTTGTTTTGGGGTGGTCTGTAAATTTTTAGTACAGTAGTGGTTTATTTTTATTATTTTTTAATATTATTTTCTCTACTTTAGGTGTATATTTACGTTGTAGTTTTAGGGTCCAAACAGCAGCTCCCTGCACCCTTCGCTGGATACACCCTTGAATAGAATCATTTTGTTTAAAATTT
Source organism: Vesta saturnalis (assembly GCA_036346205.1). Classification (NCBI taxonomy): domain Eukaryota; kingdom Metazoa; phylum Arthropoda; class Insecta; order Coleoptera; family Lampyridae; genus Vesta; species Vesta saturnalis. The sequence goes on from JARFJB010000472.1 coordinate 2,963,332, forward strand.
ATACACAAAGTTTTTCGCATACTCGGTGGCCACCTTGTATATACAGAACTTTCGTTCTAAAGCGGTGCGTCGATCTTCCAAAATCACCTTGTAACAAGGTCCACGTTTTCAACGTTGACGAAATGCATTTTAGTCGTTCCTAATGAAGTACCATTTACGATAAACGAAATTTATTATCTAAAAGGACTGAATTAGAAAAAGAAGAGTAAGACACAAAATTCTGATAAATACTTAACTCTTGTGAGTTTCTTAAAATTACTTTATCTTAATGGCATGATAAGAAAATCGGTTTATTTACAAAACAAATGCTATCATAATTCACATTATGAATACTGTACTAAGCATATCATTATCACTATTATTAACGAGTTAATCTTAATAACAATCTACACAGTCTGCATTCTTACAATGATTATTATAAGAAAGAAAATTTAATTTGATAAACAAGGAGGTGGATATACATAATCTTTGTAATTTAACCATCCATCCAAATTTAAAATTCTACAACCATCAACCAAAGTAGCTAATCAAAAAAGTTAATTGAAGGTTTAATTGTAAGTTATATCTTAAGACAACTACCAAAAAAACTTGTTAGAACGGGTTGATGCCATTTTAAAAGTTTCTTCTAATACACAGCATTCCGTTAAAGCAAATTTAAATTTACTAAACATATAATCGTATGGAACGGAAATTCTTAACTAAGGAAATGTTGGGCTTAATACATACTGAAAATTCCACCATCGGTTCTGTTAATTATTTATTTGCATTTTGGATTTTCTTAATTAACTTAAAATTGGTAAATACGAAGTTTTTGATCATTCATCTTTCCTCGTTACCACGTCTTTTATTTTGTTAATTTATACACAGGTATGTGTATGTCAGTGTATGGATTTCTTTCTTATAGGCTTCGTAATAGCAAAGGAATTATAATTAAAAAATTAATACGTGTTTGATAACATCAGTATTATTGATTATTAGTTCTGGCATTCGCTTATAAGAAAAACAGCAACAACTTCTTTGAAAAAATGGAGAAAAAACATTTGAAAACGTTAATTTAATTTTGTGAATATGAAGTATTTAACGTGTGATAAATTATACAAAGGATGTATGTTTTTATAAATATTTATGGATCGTTTTCGATGAATCACCAGTTTATTTATTTATTATTTAAATTTGAACCCAAAAATTGTATTAACTTTAAAATTTGTATCCCTCTGGCAAGATTGTTAAGTTACGGTGTTCGGTTAGTGGAGCCTTATCGATTATCCTGGCTTTAGGCGTGAGAAGATAGTCGAATGTTTTTTGAATAATGTGATTTAAACATAACAAAAATACAATAATACTTCAAAACACAACATAACAGAGAAAAAAGATAAAAGTAAAAGAGGAGTACTCAGCCCCGGCCTGTTTAACATAGTAATGGACGACGTGATAAAAGAAGTAAACAAAAAGCAAAAAAAACTAAGAGTAGGATACAAAAACATGGAAATAATAAATATATCGGAATGGGTTTTTGCGGGCGATATAGTTATATATGCAAAAAGTAAGCAAGATCTGAAATATAACAAAGAACTATGGCAAAAAGGGCTAATAAAGATGAACTAAAAACAAACCCATAAAGAACGAAAGTCATGGTGGAAAAGAAGACAGATATATAAATAAAAATAAATGAGAATAAGATTGAAAAGGTGCAAATCATGAAATGTCTGGGGGTAAAGATACAAAATAATGGAAAAATAGAGGTAGAAATTCCAGAAAGTGCGGCAGAGATATGCCATACTCTTAGTAATAAATTTATAAGGAAGAGAGAAATTTCAATAAAAACGAAGATCATAGTGTATAAGACCATTTACAAACCAATACTGATCTATGGAAGTGGGAGTTGGATAATGGCAAAACAAACGGAAAGGAAAATACAGGCTAGGGAAATGAAATTCTTACGGGCTATAACAGGTATAACTAGAAGAGAGAGAATTAGGCATGACGTAGTAAGAAGTGAATTAGAAGTAGAGCCGATTATGAATAGCATAAGAAGACAGCAGCTATGTTGGTTTGGGCACATGGTGAGTATGGGAGAGGAAAGAACAACCAAAATAGTATGGGGGAGAGAGCGACACAAAAAAGAGACAGAGGTGAACCAAGAGAAGACTGGAACAAAGAAATAATAGAAACCCTAACACAAATGGGACTGACATGGTAGAAAGGAAACAGCTGGCAAGCAATAAAAAGGAATAGGCGAACAAAATATACAATAAAGGTTAAACAAGCACTAAAATGAAATATTTAAGTTAAATTGATTGTGAATTAAATAAGAACAGAGGTCGTAAATGTAGAGAATGTATGTACACACCGTAACACCTAACGGTATAATTTAGGTTTACTTGATATATATATATATATATATATATATATATATATATATATATATATATATTACACAATTAAGCGCTGATTGTGCTCCGTTGAAATAAGATTTTGCGTCCTAAGGAAACAACAAAATCCTATAAACTTCACGAAACTGAAAACTTTTGATGCAGTAATTATGCACCAATTATGCGCCGCTTTGTGCCGCTAAAACAAAATATTGCACATCCACAGGAAATAAGTTATTCCAAAAATTACATCAATAAGGTTAATTTCATAACCTTGTGAATAAATTAATCTTTTCTTGCACAATCGTTAGGCATCCATTATGTGTTATTTTACACCTTTATAGGAAATAGGTTATTGCAAAGTTTCATTGACACGGCAGTCATGAGCTTCCGCATAGATGAATTGTTTCTTATCCAGTAATTAGGCAAGGTTAATTTTATAGCATTAGGAATAAATTCATCTTTTCTTGCGCACCCACTATATACTGTTTTGTGCTTTTGACATAAAACTTGGCGCCCTTATAGGAAATAAGTTATTTTAAAATTAGATTGACACAGCTAACTTTCGCATAAATAATTTTTTTCTTATGCACTAATTAGGCGCCAATCATGCACCATTTTACACAGTTAAAATAACTTTTTGCGTCCTTAGGAACCAATTACTTGCAATAAAATGGGTTAGATGTGACTAAATATACATATATCTGTAACATAAGAAGTATAGTTTTAATAATAATGCAATAAAAGTAATAAAAATACGCATTCAGCAAAAAGAACAGGTGAACAAGAAATTAAATAAATACATTGCATAATAACTAAAAAGTTGATGTTATTTTTGCAATAACTTATTCCCTATAGGGGCACAAAATTTTATTTTAACTGCGAAAAACGACGTATAATTACAACATAACCAGAAATTCATTAATGCGAAAGTCCACGGCTGTGAAATTAGCGTGTCAGTGTAATGTTACATTAACTTTTTTCCTACAAGGGTGCAAAATTTTATTTTTCCGATGAAAAATAGCGCACAATTGGCACCTAATTACTGCGTAAGGAAATTGATTTATGCGGAAGTTACCGGATGTGTCCTTGTAATTTTGCAATAACTCCCTTCTTGCTAGGACGCAAAACTTTACATTAAGGGCGCAAAACAGCCCATAGTGGGTGCAAGAAAATATTAATTTATTCATAAGGTTTTGAAGTTAGCTTTGCCGATCTAATTTTTAGAATAACTTATTTCCTGTAGATGAGCAAAATTTTATTTTAGTGGCGCAAAACAGCGCACAATGGGTCCCTAATCATTGCATAACAAAAATTTGACTTATGCCGAAGCTCAGCTGTAAAAATAACTGTGTAAGTGTAATTTTACGATAAGGGCCAATATGGCGCCTAGTTTATTTATCCAACGGTTGGCGGCTTTGTGAAATTAGCCGTGTTAATAATAATTGCCACGACTTATTTCCTATTGAGCCGCAACATTTAACTTCAGCTTCCCAAAATGGTGCACAATCAGCGCTTAATTACAAACACGTTTAAATCACTTTATTCGAAAAATACTCGGCTACCTTCACACACCACCAAACCTTTAGGAACCAAAATGTCTAGATTACATTTACATATGAAGAATGCGGATCATACAGAAAACTTGACTCTTACCAGAATTAAAAATTTAATTTTGCGCCGAATAACTTCGTTGAACATTAAATTTTATTTAGCGGTTTTGGTCTGAATCGACAGTCAAAAATGGGCAAATTTTATCATTTCAACTGAAAAGCGTATTGTACTCATAATTCATTTACTTATCATTTGCGTTTTAATCGTGTATTAGTATTGATAATAATTACTGTTACTGTCTTCAGTAAATGAGCTTTAACAAATTAATTAAGTTGTCATTTATGAAATATGCATACGCAAACAAACCTAATATAACAGTTAGATAAACGTATTTTAAATTCAACCACAAAATCTAATTTTATTTTAGCAAAGATGAGTTCGATTTTTAATAAATTGAGTATTATGCAAAATGTCAATCAAAAACCAAATTTAACAAGTTTTATCAAATTACAATGTAAGCCATGGAAAACCTTAATTTAAAAATGGCAAAAGCATTCACAGCTAGCAATTTGATACAACTAAGACCTAGTAAAATCATAACACATTCCATAATCAAATAACAAATTTAACAAATTGTATCATATTATAATGTAAGTCATGAAAAACGTTAATTAAAATTAAATTTTGTACACCTAATCTTATGTTAATTCTAACCCACACTATATTAAATCATTGTAATGCTGTGATAACACATGCCATAATCAAATAACAAATTTAACAAAATGTATCAAATTATAATATGTCATGAAAAACTTTAATTTAAATCGATACAAGCATTCACAGCTAGAAATATGATACACCAACTAAAGATCAAGTTGGTACGTGTCTAACCACCACACGGCACTATACGGGAGAAATGAGTGAGCTCGGCTAAAACTCAATCGAACGGTCCGAAGACCGTAGAGCACTCGGATTGCATGGGTGTTTTGGAGGTATAGATAAAGTAGTTAAATTAAAAATCTGGTTAGTGAGAAAAGAACCGAAATAGGCGCCACAAGCTTTAACAAAAGAACGAAAAAAAATAGGTTCTTCTTATTCCTTGGAAGAGGGAGAGAGCTTGTAAAGCTTGAAACACAAAAAAATATAAGTTAAAACGAGCTTGACGAGGGCAAGTCATGAGCTTGTACATACGCCCACAGTAATTTATTATTTATAATTATAATACCAAAAACAATAATACTCCTTCCGACCGACGCAAGATCTTACGTACCTTAGCCTGAAAAGGCCAATTTAATAAACCTATTAAATCAGTTATTTACATGAAAGAAAACTTAATTAAGTAATTCAGCTTGCCTTTCGTTTAACAAAACTGAATACAAACCCCTTTTTGATTCAATTACCTAAATACAATTAGAAAAGCTTGTTCAGTCCACTTAATTTATCTCGAATAAAAAAGAATATTAGTAATTAAGCAATTTAAATTAGAAAATAAATTGGTCCGAACAACCTTATCCATAAACCGATAGTGTATATTATATATTTGAGCTATCGAATAGCATTTAAACTAACACGAAATCTCGCGCCACACTAGACATGATTCAATATCACGATACACAAAAAGTTACATCTGGCATAAGCATAAAAGTTTCAGCAAAGCTACTGACCACATAGACAATAGCACAAAATTAATTACCCCCAAAATGGAGGTTGTACATGAGCTCCTTAATGGGTGTGGCACATAAAACCAATTTTAACAAAAAATATTTAAAATTTTGATTGTTAAGTGTTGGTAAAGTATTGAAGAATGGTTTAATGAACACATAGCAGTACTACATGAGAGAAATTGTATTAAAATTAGCAGACGTCAGGTACCAAACTGACACCGAACTTATACTACAGGTAACATGTTTAACAAATACTCGTTGTCAGACTTAATATAAATGTATTTAATTTCGTTGTAGGCAATAGTAACCTGCTGAAGGCAATTTAGGTACGACTTGTATTCGTAGGTAAGAATTGTCAGATACTTGTTAACAGAAATAAGGTAAATGTACTTAATTTCGATGTAGGCGATCGTAATATGCTGAAGGCCATTTAGGTACGATAAAAGGAAAGAGCTGACCTGTGTTTACGAAGGTTCATGCGTTATTCAAGGTAGCCAGGATTTCACCAGCTTCAATACAGGTGTAACCTCACGATCGCGCAATCGCAAGTACGTTAGACACAGCGGACCGCAATGTATCAGCAGTACAATCCAAATAATAAGCCAAGAGATACAGAACGGGTAATCTTGTTACATCAATAAAGACAAAACCAAATGTAAACATAAACTTTGATGCAATCGTAACGGTAAAGCTATATGAGAACTTAAGTGCTAAAACGAAGATAAGGATTAGAACGGTGTTTTTAAACAGTGAGAAGGTGTTACCGCTATGGTCGAATGCGAGCTTTAGTGTGAATATCTTAACCAACTGCTGGCATCTATTTCTTTGAAAAAGCAATACATAATTCCCTTGTGTTTGAAACCTGAAAGAGAAGTCCTAGTTATAACGAGGTTAACGAGATCTGATACGGCTTACCGGGAAAATGGGGATAGAGTGAAATATTTCTATTACGTCCGCCTTTAATAGAGATTATATCACTTCTATACAACAAAGCGATACTATATTGTAAAAATTTTACAAAAAAAATGATGCTTAACATTTACGAAATAGAAGCAGGAAAAATTTTCTAGAAGTCTCAACTATTCCACAGCAATACCGGTTTTGAAAGGAACGCCAACGCCTCAAGGAACAATTTTACAACTTAGAAAATATTCCTATCAACCATTGTTACCACAATAGCATTTTATGTATTGTTAACAGAATAAACCGTTATTTATACAGTGCATTTATTAAGAAATAGCAAAATAACAGATCCCTTTTCAGAGTTAAGTATACTAATCACCAGAACTACGTACATCTCAGAGATGGCGCTATAGGCATTAATTGAAATTAATTTTTATTTAATAAATGCTGAATAACTACAGAAAGGTTCAATACGTGAAACTAGCGGAACTAAAACGAGTAAACTTTTGAAATACAAGGGTGGATACGAGAGAGAAATAATTTTCGTATAATGTAGAAACGTACACGTCATAGAAGAAAATCATATGTGAAGTAGAAATTAGCTACAGTATAGGAATAATTTTGTATAACATTTAATCCATCATACTCATTAGTAAATGCCGTAAATACAGAAATTTTAAGGCATTATAGTTATGTTAATTATAACATAATATTAAATCATTGCAATGCTGTTGTAAAGAACCAGAATCATTTACCAAATTTTTTTTGATTAATTATTTATAAAACAAACAATTTAGTGAGATTTCAGAAATCCCAAATAATGAATCTTTATACCCTCTGACGTTATTTTAAAAAAATATTAAGAATTTTACTACATAAGAGTCCCCTTCAGTCTCACTACTTGTCTAACAACCAATCTCTGAATTAGCATCGCCACCAGAATCCTCCCTCCTTCCGCGGGGACGGCGTTCGTTCACTTAACTCCGTCCGCTTTAAAACACTTCAACCAACCTGTCTGCTGTTATTGGAATCTGTGGTCACCTGCATGTAAGTTTTATTTTACAACCTTACGCATACATTCGTGGACAACGCCACGCCGGGTGATTATTCCCGGCGTAGTGGTCCATTTACATAGTCGAACAGAAAGGCTGCCTGCCTAAATTCTGCCTACCCCCAGGGTATCGATTAAGCAGCGCAACGGACTGACATCCAAGAATCTATTCATCGATACTCAGCACATAATTATATACCAACTCACACATGCACACCACTACAGCCACAACGTACAGGGTGTCCGCGAGTTGAAAGTGACAAAGCCGCCCACGATTAAACCAATATTTCCTTCACCACCGTTCCGTAAATTGCGACAGAGTCCGCCAAAGGGTACCTAAAATAAGGGAGTATTAAACTTTCATCCCACTTAACGCACCACCAGTTCCAGTTCTAACAGTTTACTTCTTATCCGAAGTCCTGAAACCGTGTTCATACCAGCTCGCTCATCGTGAGATAATCTAGTTTGAAGAATCAATCCTGTATTGAACATTCTTTAATAAGAAAACGCGTAAAACGTTTAGTTATCTTGCCCCCTGTATAAATATATACTCCTGTAAACGCAACGTTTACGAAGGTTTTAATACACCCCCGAGTCAGAGAACAACCAAGTAGCCACCACCATTCCACCATCGCTATCTCAACCAGGCGCTAAAGGCGCATATCAGCGGTAAGCGCATTACTCGCTCCCACAACTAAATATTCAATACGAGCATATCCAATATTAAAATTCCCGTGTGTTAAGAACTATAAATACAGGAGCCACCCTCTACACCATGATTTCCATTGCTAATTGTGTCTTAAGAAAGATAACAAGGAGTATCTTTATTTGATAGCATTTAATCACAAGTAAACATGTCGAATGTATAAAGTTTTGAGTGTGCATATTTAGAGATTATACCTATATAGAGCAATATAAGTATTAAACCCTTTTAGTGTTTATTGATCAGAGTGAAAAATCTAATGGCAAACGATTAGCCCTATTTAACGAACCACCCCTTTAACCTCGTACTTTAGATAGAACTGCGGTGGATAATTTAAAATTAGACGTAAGCCAAAAATTGGTAGAGGATTTACCTCGAAATCTAGAAAAAACACAGCAAAGAACTATATGTATCTACGGATAGTTAGGATTAAGATGCACTATTCTTCGTTTGTTTTTCAATTACCAGATGCCAAAACCTATTTAATCGGAGATTATAAAATTTACAAAGTACCAAATGGAATGTCAATTATTTAAGGAATGCTCAGCGTGCGCAGACTTCTCCGGTTGACTCAATCTACAACATCTCCTATGTCCTTTACGTATAGTATCAACGCTAGATGTTCTGGTTCTAATGTATACTTTCCACCAGAACAAGACAACTCCTGAAGAAACCGGACAATGAATTTCAAACATCTTTAGGTGATCTTAACTGTTCTTTAATTCCTCTTGAACTATATGTATATACGGATAGTTAGAATTAAGATGCACTATTCTTCCTTTGTTTTTCAATTACCAGATGACAAAACCTATTTAATCGGAAATTATAAAATTTACAAAGTACCAAATAGAATGTAAATTATTTAAGGAATGCTCAGAATGCGCAGACTTCTCCGGTTGACTCAATCTACAAAATCTCATATGTCCTTTACGTACAGTATCAACGCTAGATGTTGTGGTTCTAATGTATACTTTCCACCAGTACAAGACAACTCCGGAAGGAACCAGAAAATGAATTTAAAACATCTTTAGGTGATCTTAAATGTTCTTTAATTCCTCTTGTAGGTTTAAAAACAAGCATAATGCCATAACCAATAAGCATTTATAGATTCTGTATGTAACGTTAATTATAAAAGAAAGAAAAGCAGTACCAATGTTAATGACTAGTTTTTATTTATTGGATACGACTGGCCGATGCAATAACACTATTAATATCTTTAACCGAATAACCATTAATTTGTAGTGGTTTTTTTAAATAGTTTAATTCATCTCCTAAAAATTCAAGCGGCTCTAAAATACATTTACCTAATTGTTATAGCAGGCTTTGCGTTCTCAAACTTCATAAATCTGTTTAACCGCTCAATTGTTGTTTTAAAGCTGTTATCGTTTACTGGAGACGATATCGATAATGAAATGTTCAAACTTACATAAAACAAGTAAAAAATTACCATTACAACCTAAATGGATATGAATAATAGGAATTATGAATGATACTCCTTGTTTGGAAGGAAACGTATCGTTGTTTTAGACAATTTGAAAAATTAAGAAGACGTGAAGCGCATTTATTATTGTTACTTATTATTTTATTGAGATGCCATGACCATTGTTTATTATTATACCGACGTTTCTCTGCATTAGAAGAAACTCTAATAACATATGAGCTAATCCAATTCACAATGATTCTGACTAACGAAATACATATTACAAGGAAAACTTTGGATAAAAATCCTAGAGATCTCTTATGTTTATATTTTTACATTTCAACTATATTAGATAGTGAAGATTGGGATATAATAGATAGATTCACCTTTAGATGTATAGAAGTTACATTTGACATTTCAACTAAATTGGATAAACGATAAATAATAGAATATCTTTTGATAATAAAAGAACAGTGATAAACTTTTCTGAGCATATTTTTACAGATGATGATATTGAAGGTGGAAATTTTGCGGTAACACGAAGAGTAACACCATTTGAAGATATAATTTGCATTGTTGAGAATTCTATTAAATCTTTATCTTTGAATGCTGCGAATCAAGATAGCTGTTAACTTATTACGTAAAGGAAAACCACGTGCTTTGTTAGATCTTGAACATAATGACAACGAAATAATATTATAATCAGATAAAGGTGGTGCAACTGTTATTTTAAATATGAACAAATGTTAACGTGGAACAACTGTTGGATCCAGAACCTTACCGTGAACTACGAAAAGATCCCACAAAAATACACTTCTCTGAAGAAATACAAAAGAAACTAACTAACTTTCATGCTAATCCAATAATACTGAATAGCTGTATGGTGTACAAAGAATTCATTAACATAATGTCATATTGTCAGTGCAACTAGTTCTCCAATATACAATCTTGCAAAACATCTTACGTTTTTATTACAACCTCATATATTTCCAATTTGAAGGTGGCAATAATAGTCAGCTTTTATGTTCAACTTTTTACAAAAATTCCTTTAAGAGAAACTTGTATCAATATGAGTTTGGTATATTTATTTTTACTAAAACATGCGAGCGAATTTGCTGATTCATTAACTACAAAACAAATGATTATTCGTTCTATAATATTTAAACTGTATACTTTAAGTTAACCACCTTTCATTTGTAAATTAAAAGTACTAAATAAACTAAATGCGTTCCTTTTATATAAAGTTATTTACATACATGAACAAAATAAGGAAATTGAATTAATAAACGAAAAATGTATTCGATTTGACGAGAGAAACGACGATCTTTCTATAAAAAAATAACGAAGGCAAGAGGATTTAAATACAAAAAAAGAAAAGCTTACACTTTTATCCTTGTTAACATCTTTTATAATGAAATTTCTGGATATTTAAACTTAAACGGGTGTTGGAAATTTCCCTGAAAATTAGTTGTAATAATTGATTGAGTTTATGATCGTCGTTTAATTACTTGTGCATAAACATAGATTTTCGGTAATATTCGGTTCAACTGCTGACAAACGGTCATGGAGTACAGGATTTGCCTTTTGGCGAACGAGAAAATACATTCCGTCGGAATCCCCACGAAAATGGTATATGAATATGGATCTTGTGCAACATTCAGTTCAAATGCTGACCATCACTCACGGGCCACATAATTTGACTTTTGCCATCGAGCAAATCCTCACATTAATTAACTACGGAACCGGTGCGCATCGTCACTGTTTTGTTAGTGTCTCCGCGCATCATGACTTGCATTAGCCCGACTGGTCCTTTCCGAGAAAAAGAACCCCTTTTGCAGTGCTGGATTCCTACCCTTGTGGAAATGACGGGGTCAATATGCTTCGTTAGTGTTCTTTCCGTTAGTGATTTTTTTGCTTAACAACTTACATTAGCACAACCGATTTTTTCCGAGAAAACTACTCACCTAGTGCACTAACGACGGATTAGTGATTTGTTAGTACTTATTTGTGCATCAGCAGGACTGGACATTTGTAGGAAAACGACCTCCCTTCCTTCAGTACTACCATCCAAAGCTCGTTGAAAGCACAAGCGAAGGGATAGATGCATATCGTTAGTGTTTCTTTGGAGTTTCATAACTTAGTGATTCATTTCTCAAGGCATTTAACAGTAACTGTACTTCGCAGATTTCTTCTCCAACAAACCTAGTTATCTAGCTAATTTTTTTTAAACTACAAAAGTGTGTTGCTGTTTGCGTTTTGTTCGTCTTTCTGTCAGACTGCCCGCCCGTATGTCTGTCCACCTCACATGAATTCAACAAGTAAAACGGTATCTAAGTTTAGGAAAACATAAGAAATATTGAACATCAAGCTGGTTGCGTGTAAATTGAAATAGAAACTTTAGCGATGTACATATTCTACGAAGATAGCAGGAGTGTACACCGAATGTGTTATAAAGTGGTGCTAGCCAATACCACAGAAACTTTAAGAACTTGCACTGTACATTATTAATCAAAACACTTTGGCTAGCATAAATTGGACTCCATACTATTGCCCTTTATTTGAGTTTAGAGCGAATTAACACAAAATAAAGATAGCGCATATCAAAAATATTTAGAAGATTTCACAGCTGAGAATAACAAAGCCCATAAAGCCCTAAATTAATGCGCAGTGAAAAAGTAAATTCCCTGTTGAAAGTAATTACAAAGTCTTTTAAGGAAACTTCAACTCTTCAATTTGTCGTGTTATTCAAACAATGAAAAAATCACCTGCGATATTGTACATGAATAAGTTAACTGTCTCAGAATTGAAGAATTTAGATCATCTTTTAACAAATTCGTGAACGCAAGAAGATGGCGAATAACAATAAATCCCACTTAAATAGTCTCGGTACTGCTTTATCGTGGGGGTCTGGTAAATTCATGAGCATAGTTCTAGTCAAGAACGTTACGTTTAGTTTTAATTAAAAATAAAATAATTAACAATGTTTTATGATAATATATACGCTACTATTGTTCGTTAACCCAAGACTAAAATTTGGTATAAACAAATTATTGTACTCTACGCTTAAAATTTAACTCGTTAGATAACGGCTTAATTAATTATTATGAGCATTTTTATCGTTTGAGATTTCAATACAATTTTATCAAAATTCTATTACCATGTATTAAGAAGTTAACTTTAGATCTTAAATGGCTGACTCGATATTTACAGTCATTGAAGAAATCAGTTTGGTCATCCGCGGTTGGTGCTCCCATATTAAATAAGTTATTGAAAAAGTTACATCGACAATGCTTACTTCACATCGTTACACATAAATTAATAATTTCTTGCGCCACAATTAGGCACCCATCATGTCTTCTATTGTAAAAATTATATGGATACGGCTAGCTTCACAACCACGAATAAATGTTTCTGTTAATCAGTAATTAGACGACTATCATATGCTGTTTGTGCCGTTAAAGATGAATTTTGCGCCGATATAGGAGAGAGCTTATTGTAAAAATTTCTCAATAATTTACTTTTTTATGCAGTAATTAGACGTCCACTAGTGTAAAAATCACATCGACACGGCTAATTTAATACAGCCGTAACGGTTAACGTCACAACCACAAATTTCGCAATAAGTCACTTTCTCTTATGCAGTAATTAGACGTCCGCTATGTGCTGCTTGTGCCCTTAAAATTATATTTTGCGCCCCTGTAGGAAACTAGTTATTGTAAAATTACATCGACACGACTAATTTAACACAGCCATTACTTTATGCATAAATAAATTTTTTCATAGGTAGTAATTAGGCGCCAATTATGTGCCCTTAAAATAAAATTTTGCGTTTTTAAGAAGTAAGTTATTGCAAAGGTTACGTCTGTATGGATAACTCCAGAACCGTAAACTTATGAATAAATTAATCTTTTCTTGCACGATCAGGCACCAACTTGCATACGTTAAAAAACATTTTGCGGCGCTACAAAAACAAGTTATTGTAAAAAATACATCTACATGGGTCATTTTACCAAGTCGTGAACTTCTACGTAAATCACTTTTTTGTTAGGCGTTAATGCATTTATTTAAATCAGTTATTTACATGTTTCTCATTTTGATTATATACATATATATATATATATATATATATATATATATATATATATATATTATTATTATTATTATTAACCCTAAGTAAACTCGTGTGTTCTCCTTTAAATCCGCTTATCGTTATAAATTACCTACTATAAAATATTCTAATGTACAAATTCACCTTTAATTTTAAAGCTACCTATGTATGTTTTAAATTCAAGAGGTTGCGTACCCATTACAATGCAGTATTTAGACATCAATTATGCGCTGATTTACGCCCATAATTAGTATCTAATTTACGCGCAAGGTAATACTAATTTTCTACATAAGTTCAAAACTGTGAAGTTCGCTCTGCTGATTTTTACAATAACTTGTTTCTTATAGATTTGCTGAATTTAACCTTAACGGCTCAAAACGGAGCATAATGGATGCCGTATTATCGCGTAAGAAAATATTAGTTTATTAAAAGACTATGAAGCTAGCCGTCTCTATGTAATTTTTATAATAACTTATTACCTACAGCAAGATGGCGGGAAAAGATCTTGAAAACCCTAAAAGGCTCTTGCAACCAAGATGACGAAAATAAGGTGGCGGAAATAAGATGGCAGAAACCCAGACATTACATTAAAAGTAATTAGCATCTCATTTACAAATCAATTAACATCTTTTATGTCAGTGCCTAATTACTAAATAAAAAAATTGGGTTAAGCAGAAATTTACGGCTGTGAAGTTAGCCAAGTTGATTAATTTTTACAATAACTTTTCTCTTGCAGGGGTGCAACATTAAACTATAACGGTACATCATCAGTGCTTAATAATCGCCCAAGAAAAGATTAGTTTATTCATAAGACTATTAAGTTAGCCGTGTGGACATAATTTTTACTTAAACTTATTTCCTGTAGGGGCGAAAATCTCATTTTACCAGAGCAAAATGGAGCAAAATTGACGCCTAATTACTAAACAAAGAAAAATTAATTTCTGCAGAAGTTCACGGCTGTGTGGTTAGCTGTGTCGGTGCAGTTTTTGCAACAACCATAGAGGCGGAAAATTTTATTTTAGCTACGCAGAACAGCGCGTAATTGGCTTCTAATTACTGCATCAGAAGACATTGATCTAATCAAAAGTTCACGACTTACATTTCTATTCTAGGTGCACAAAATATAATCTTAATGTCGTAAAACAGTGCCTAATTATCGCCCAAGAAAATATGAATTTATTCCTAATGCTATGAAATTAACCTTTTCCAATAACTTATTTGCTATGAGGGCGCAATATTTTATTTTAATAAAATATAAGAAACAATTGATTTATGCGGAAGCTCATGACTGCGAAGTTAGCCGTGTCGATGTAATTTTACAATAACCTATTTCTTATAAAGACGCAAACTTTTATTTTAAGGACGTAAAACAGAACATAATGGGTGCCTAATTATTGTACAAGAAAAGATTAATTTATTCAACAGGTTATGAACTTAACGTTGTCGATGTAATTTTTGGAATAATTGTTTTCCTGCGGGGGCGAAAATTTTATTTTAGCTGTGCAAAGCGGCACATAATTAGCACCTAATTAATGCATAAAAAAACTTTGATTTATGCAGAAGTTCACGGCTGTGAAGTTATCAGTGTAATCTTACAATAACGTCTTTCCTATAGGGCGTAAATTTTATTTTAACGGTGTAAAATGACGCCTAATTAATGAATAAGAAAAGAATGATTTATCCAAAAGTTTGTGGCTCCGTGAAGTTATCCGTGTTGACAGAATTCTTGCTACAACTTAAGTAGTAAACAGGCACCTTGGCCGCCATCTTGGATTTTCTGGGGAAAACCCACCTTTCACTTTTTTATACGCTCACGTGGGTGACCGTATCTTCCACCCCTATGGTTTCTTTTCGGAGGTCTTTTTCAACCCTTGATGGAATTTTCATCTCTAATTAAGGCCTTTTTTGTTGTTACTCGTCCACGTGTGAGACCGTGTTTTTCACCCCTATTATCGCCGGCTTCTTTTCGGGGGCCTTTTTCAACCCTTGATAGAATTTTCAACCCTTTTTGGTTGTATTAAAAGGCTTTTTGACAGCAATTTTTTTACTTGCTCACGTGAGGGGCAGATGTAGGGGTTGGTCTTGGTCTCGGGGTTGGTCTTGGACCTGGGTTTGGCCTTGGGCTAGGGCTGGACCCGGAGCTGGTCTTGGGGGTTTGGTCTTGGACTTGGGGCTGGGGCTAGGTCTTGGACCTGGAGTTGCTTTTAGGATGACTTTTGATGGTCAGCTTTAACCCTAATTAAGGTCCTTTTGGCTATATTAAGAGCAGTACCCCTGGAGGTTAGGCAAACGCACACGCATACAATGTTGGAAATTGCATAATTACCCTAATAAGATATTATTATTAAAATTATCGATCCTATTGTTTTAAAATGGTCATATGCTATTGGGTACGTTCGGATGATCTTTTTCCTATACGAGAAATTTATTTATACATTGTATTTCTAATAAGGAGGTTCTTGTAAGACAGCTCTTGTGTTAGGGATTGATCATGCGTGGGGTAATTTGAATGACAGTAAAATTTAATTATAGAACACTTATTTTTATTGTAAATGTCATAATTAAAAAACCTCAGTGAGTTATAAAAAAATATTACTGACATTCAGGTTATTCTCTAATGAAACAAAATTTTCTTATTAAGTTAATTAATTACATAACAGTTATTACAATATTGTTTTCTAAACGAATATTAAAACATAATTTTACCTGCATTGATTGCATTGAAATGTGTGTATATTGTACGCCTTAATATTTTTTAAAGAAACTTGTTACGTATAGCTTAGATGTGTGCTATAACTCTAATTAAAAATCTGTACAAGTAAATAGGATAAAGGGTTAAAAGCACACTTACCAGCTCTGTACACAAAGAATGTTTTGGAGAATTGGTTTACGAGTGATAGTCACTGCAGTGTGTTACTCCTCTGATCAAACTAAACCACTTTTTATGTTTTTTACTAATGCAAAGTTGATATATAACTGGTTCTCTATCAGTACAAGTAATGTTTTCAAAGCGATTTGAAAAATATTCATATTGTACATACGGACACACAAATTGTTTATTGAAACGCACTCATTAACAGCTATAAAAACCACATTAAAAGTTTGGAATGTAATAATTACGTGTGCAACATACGTTTTAAATTGACCGTGTATTTTCCCATATTATTTTTATTAGAGTTTTTAAATGTTTATTACCATGATTGTTATTAAAATTATCACATTTCTATTAATGATCATTTTGATATAAAAGTGCCTAAATTTAAATTGCAATTTCAATTTTGGTAAAACATAATTTCGTTTTGAAAACCGCCTTCAAAACAATCATCATTCAAACCAGATACATAAGAATGTTTTAATTATATCCATTTAAATAGCGAAATAAATAAATTCAAGATGTATCTGAAAATGACTTCTACAGTATACAGTGCAATAAAAAATGTAATTCAACTCATTACTTTAAAAATAAATGTGTAATTAAGAGCTGGTTGGTATACATCAGAATGTTATTTGTTAACATGTGATTTAAACACGCGTTGAATAAGCGGTCTTGCTTTATGTTTTATTACAGACCTTTGAGAATTTATGTCAAGGGCGCGACAAGGGCGAACGAGCGCAAGTTCCTAGGAGCTGTATGTAGTTTTGAAAATATACAGCTACGTGGAGCCATGATCAATCTCTATTACAGAAAAACGTTTGTTAGCTCATACACCACTAGATGGCGCCAAAAACAAGCTCAAACTTCCAGCCAAGCGGACACGACAGACGTGAGAGACGACAAGAGACAAGATAAACGCGGGGATGGGAGAGACGAAAGACACGTTTAATTTCCCACCGATTTTGTTTTTTGTATTAAATCCAATAAGACTGATAGAAACTGGCTTCTTAAATATGCAAATTATAAACAAACCCGAAACTCCATTCCGAAAACAAGATTATTAATAAAAACTTGAAAGAAAACTTAGCGTTTAAAAAATATATTTAAAACAATACATCATTTATTTATTTAATCTAATTACATTGTTATCAGTCTTCTTCTTTTTTCGACTGTAATTCGCTTCTCTCTCTCTCTCTGCCTTTCTCTCTATCGCGCGCGCCTTTCTCGTCTCTCTTGCTTCGCTCGCTTCTCCCGTGTCTCCCTCTCTCTCATTTCTTTCCCTTCTCTCTTCTCTCTCGTTTCTCTATCTCACTTCTCTCGTTTCTATTGCCCTCTCCCCTCTCGCTCCTATCGTTCACGCCGCCTCTCTCTCTCTCTCTCTCTCTCTCTCTCTCTCTCTCGCCTTTCTCGTTTCTCTCACTTTTTCTCTCTCTCTCTCTCTTTCGTTTTCTCTCTCTCTCTCTCTCGTTTCCCTCTCGTTTTTCTCTCGCTTCTCTCGTTCCGTCGCTTCTTTCTCTCTCTCACTCTCTCGCCTTTCTCGTTTCTCACACTTCTCCTGCCTTTCTCGTTTCCTCTCCTCTCTCTATCTCTCTCTCTTTCTCTCTCTCTCTTTCTCTCTCTCTCTCTCTCTCTCTCTCTCTATCTCGTCACGCTTCTCACTTGTTTCCGTCTAGTCTCCCTCTCGCTTCTCGCTTTCCGTCGCTTCTCTCTCTCTCGTCTTTCTCGTTTCTCTCCCTCTCTCGCCTTTCTCGTTTCTCTCACATTTCCAATCGTGAGCGAAGCAAGAGAGACTAGAAAAGCGCGCGCGCGCGCGCGAGAGAGAGAGAGAGAGAGAGAGAAGAGAGAAACAAGAAGAACACGAGAGAGAAAAGACGGGACGTTTAAACTAATTGAATTACCACATTTAATGGAATTCTTTTGCTAAGATAGATGTTGTGGGGCACGTGAAAGCTTTAGAAAATACGAAAAATGTAAATTTCCTTCAACAAGACATGGATAAAATTAACGAAGCTTCTATGTAAAAATTAAACGTATTATAAAGTCTAGAGGCTGTAGGAAATTGGAGCGATTATCCGAGGGGACAGAATTAGTTATAATAGGTATTAAACCGATAACCACAAGAAATAAATTACATAACGTATTACATTTCAACGATCTGGGTACGTTATGTATATCTAATTATTGGTTAGAAAGAGAATTGGAAGAACAAAGTATAGATTTAAATTATAAAATTAAAATTCAATTGGATGCACTAAAGCATACGCCTATTAGGCATAAAGAGAGAGAATTGTAATTTGTGTGTATAAATGTTGCCCATTTTTGTGTAAAAAAGTGTTGTAAAACTTGTTTATTTTATTATGTTCGGATAGGATCGGTTATTTTCAGGTGTCCAGGAGTAGGGTCGCACTGACTATAGCACGGTTAATGCGATTCGTATCTATATGAAAACATCGCATCGCAAAATTTTACCTGTGTATATAGTCTCCAGCGAGTAAGCATTATTATTATAATGCATTCTCCGGTTTACGAACCAACATCAGAGGACATTAGAGACTTTAGGAATTTGTTAGTAAACTACTACACAATATAACTGTTCAAGCTGATGATGAAAACGATAAAGTGGATGACATGAATGTATCTCACACTCATGATGACGATGATGATGATTCACAGAAGAAGACGGATGAGTTAGAGGGAAAGGACGAAACTCAAGACCATGATGATAGTGACAAATTACAGTCGAAAAAAGAAGAAGACTGATAATGTAATTGAATTAAATAAATAAATGATGTATTGTTTTAAATATATTTTTTAAACGCTAAGTTTTCTTTCAACTTTTTATTAATAATGTTGTTTTCGGAATGGACTTTCGAGTTTGTTTATAATTTGTATATTTAAGAAGCCAGTTTCTATCAATCTTATTGGATTTAATACAAAACACAAAAGCGTTGGAAATTAAACATGTCTTTCGTCTCTCCCATCCCCGCGTTTCTCTTGTCCCTTTCGTCTCTCACGTCTGTCGTGTCCGCTTGGCTGGAAGTTTGAGCTTGTTTGTGGCGCCATCTAGTGGTGTATGAGTTAACAATCGTTTTTCTGTAATAGAGATTGATCGTGGCTCCACGTAGCTGTATAGTTTCAAAACTACGTACAGTTCCTAGGAACTTGCGCTCGGGTCTTCGCCCCTTGTCGCGTGCCCTTGACATAAAGTTCTCAAAAGGTCTGTGTAAGTAAAACATAAGCAAGCAAGACCGATTATTCAACGTGTGTTTAAATCGCATGTTAACAAATAACATTCTGATGTATACCAACCAGTCCTTAATTACACATTTATTTTTAAAGTAATGAATTGAATTATATTTGTTATTGCAATGTATACTGTACAGTACATAGGTGGTTGAGCATTTTCAATAACGACTAGGACGTTCGGTTTTGTTTTATAAAAATCTAAGGTTTTTTAAAAAGGCACAACCTTTTTTTGATAGAAGTCATTTTCAGATACATCTTGAATTTATTTATTTCGCTATTTAAATGGATATAATTAAAACATTCTTATGTATCTGGTTTGAATGATGGATTGTTTTGAAGGCGGTTTCCTCAAAACGAAATTATGTTTTACCAAAATTGAAATTGCAATTTTAAATTTTAGGCACCCCTTTTTATATCAAAATGATCATTAATAGAAATGTGATAATTTTAATAACAATCATGGTAATAAACATTTAAAAACTCTAATAAAAATAATATGGGAAAATACACGGTCAATTTAAAACGTATGTTGCACACGTAATTATTACAATCCAACCTTTTAATGTGGTTTTTATAGCTGTTAATGAGTGCGTTTCAATAAACAATTTGTGTGTCCGTATGTGCAATATGAATATTTTTCAAATCGCTTTGAAAACATTACTTGTACTGATAGAGAACCAGTTATATATCAACTTTGCATAAGTAAAAAACATAGAAAGTGGTTTAGTTTGATTAGAGGAGTAACACACTGCAGTGACTATCACTCGTAAACCAATTCTCCAAAACATTCTTTGTGTACAGAGCTGGTAAGTGTGCTTTTAACCCTTTATCTTATTTACTTGCACAGATTTTTAATTAGAGTTATGGAACACATCTAAGCTATACGTAACAAGTTTCTTTAAAAAAAATATTAAGGCGTACAATATACACACATTTTAACGGTCGGATGGTTATGAAACATGTTTCAATGCAATCAATTCTGTTGTTTTAATATTCGTTTAGAAAACAATATTGTAATAACTGTTATGTAATTAATTAACTTAATAAAAAAATTTTGTTTCATTAGAGAATAACCTGAATGTCAGTAATTTTTTTTTATAACTCACTGAGGTTTTTTAATTATGACATTTACAATAAAAATAAGTGTTCTATAATTAAATTTTACTGTCATTCAAATTCCCCCACGCATGATCAATTCCTAACACAAGTGCTGTCTTACAAGAACCTCCTTATTAGAAATATAATGTATAAATAAATTTCTCGTATAGGTAAACGATCATCCGAACGTACCCAATAGCATATGACCATTTTAAAACAATAGGATCGATAATTTTAATAATAATATCTTATTAGGGTAATTATGCAATTTCCAACATTGAATGCGTGCGCGTTTGCCTAACCTCCACGGGTACTGCTCTTAATACAACCAAAAGACCTTAATTAGGGTTAAAGATGACCATCAAAAATAGCCCTAACCAAAACCAGTACCAGCCCCAAGTACAAGACCAAACCCCAAGTCCACGTCCAGGTTCAGCCCCAAGACTTAGCCCAAGCCCAAGACCACCTCCAAGCTCCAAGACCAACCCCAAGTCCAAGACCAACCCTACATCTACCCCTCACGTGAGCAAGTACAAAATGGCTGTCAAAAAGGCTCTTAATACAGCATTGAAATTCTATCAAGGTTTGACCCCGAAAAGAAACCATAGGGGTAGAAAATACCAGCTCACACGTAGACGGCCATAAAATAATAAGGGGTTGAAAAAGGCCTCCGAAAAGAAACCATAGAGGTGGAAAATACGGTCTCACACGTGGGTGTGTAAAAAAATTAGGGGTTGAAAAAGACTTCCGAAAAGAAACCATAGGGGTGGAAAATACGGTCCTCCACGTGGGCGTATAAAAAAGTGGCGGGAAAGGTGCACCGGAAGTGACGTCACAAAATTCAAGATGGCGGAAGGTGTCTCCCTTCTACTAACTTATTACCTATTGGTGCGCAAAGTTTACTTTCTACGGCGCAAAATTAGCGCCTTATTATACACAACTTGGAATCAAATTATTCAAAAAAGACCGCACATCTTACATTTAGTTATTAAAGCCAGGAAAAGAACAAAAACTCAAATTGTAATTGTGAATATGCCACAAAGAAGAAAATAGAAAATGATCCAAAATAAACCACCTCTTTTTGTTTATGTTTTACAATAATAAATTTAACACTTCTCTAACTTAAGCAAAATTTAAAAAATATCACTATTATGCCAGTCGTGCAGAAGGAGGAGATGAGAGAAGGACACCCACAAAACACAATTTGTAGAAGGACCTCGCAAACCTATTTGAACCGGGCCTCGCTCGACGCTGCTAAGAAACTAATTATTTCTACTATTTTAAGTATTACCTACTTTGAAAATCATATGATTTTAAATTGATAAAGAGTTAAAGGCTTATTTGTTGTCACGTGTTAAGATTAACTAATTTTCTTTTAAGGCTAAGTACTTGTAAGTAAACAGTGTTGACACATTTGTCCGAAAAAGCTTGCACCCCTGCCAATTTAATACCCGCAATGAAGATTAAATTAATTTCATTTGTACTTCTTTGAATAAATGCTGTCATGGTAAAAAATAGGGAATAAAACCATAAAAACGAGAAAATATTTAAATCCGACATAAACTTTTATTGGAACCATTAATGTTATTGTTCTTGGTTACAGACTACCAATTTGTATTACATGTTACATTCTTGAAGACACGAGACATTTAAAAAACCATTCATTTGCGACTGGAACTGAAAAAGAGTTTTCAATTTAACAAAACGGAAAAACGTAAGAGAGGAAACAAGGTATGAAGAGCGGTACTTGCAAAGCTACAGGTGTAGAAAGAACAGTGTGGGGGCTTCTTAGATTTACTGGCATTCAGACACGCTGCCGGTATCGTGTTCTTCAGACGATGAGCACCTGTGTCTAAATGCCACTAAAGTGGTGACGATGATGACTTGTGACAATATCTCGATTTACTGTCAAATTAAGTAAAATCTCACCGGTAAATTACATAAAATACGTGAAAAAATTATTATGTAATTCATTTGTTTTACTAATTAAAGTGATATGGATAATTAAATAATTTTTAATTGACATGGAGTCATTTTGTGCATCAGCTCCTCGCACTAAACATCGTGCTGCATTGACATCCAGCAGTTTCTATCAAACATCTCCTTATTGTAGAAATCTGAGACAAGTAAGTGCTTATTTTTATGGAGCAAGTTCATCATTACTAATTTAAAAAACGATATACCGCGTGTTACATAAAATTATGTAAGAAATATGTAAATTATTACCGAAAAACAAAGCGGTTGACCATAGCGTGTACGTGTAAATTAGAAAAAAAAACTGTAATTACCTTGATACCTATTTTCCAAGGTACTTTTGGTTACCTAACACTTTAAGGTCAAAAAAACAATTGTTTCGGTTAGAAATAAATTTTCAGGCGCTTTCGGCTAAATCGTGCTAATTTTTATAAAATAGTGATCAATCTCTGGATTTACTGCAAGTTCACTTATCTAAATATTACTTAATACTACAAAAGTAATTATAAACTTTAACGCAACTATTAATTCAATTAGGATTAAACAAATTAATGCTTTATGGTTTGCTAGTGCTCTAATTGAACGTTAAACTCTCTTCGGATTTCATGCGTTTAACGCTTTATAAGACCAATATGCAATAACAATAAATTTTTTACGAAACTTTTGATCATAAAAAGTCTACAGTATGTTAAGGCAGGTCAGTGAATTTATCTCGAATACAGGTGTTCTACTTGGTGTTTTTAAACAAAGTCAAGGGCATCCACCGACTACAAGATAAAAGACCAGGGCGGTCTTCCTTTTTATTCTATAGTTATTGCCATTGAACCTTAAATTTTGTTGTTTAGTAAGTTATGCAAGAGGCATTTTAAGAAAACATCCCGTTATCTGATTTCACTAAGATTTAAGGACATTTTGATTATAACATACTTTGTAAAATACACACAGTGAGGTCAAAAATAATGTAACAATTAATGAAGAATAATATACCGCTACAACTGTAAACAAATTCAAGCAAAAAATTGATTTTAATCAAATTTAAGAGGTTAACGGTTTGACAATGTACATTAAGTTTTAATTAATTCATTAATGCTAATAATCTTCGATAAATGCGCTTTAAATGAACCGAAAAAATTATCACGATGACTAAACAGATAAAATTAGTTTCTCTAAGTTTACAGTTACTACTAAAATATCAACTCGTGCATTAACCCATGTATACATTTTTTGCCGAGCAATTTATAAGTTTGAAAAGATCTTTATTATACGGATATAATTCAAACCAATTTAGAAAATAATTAAATAAAAAAAAAACCATTTCACGGCCTTATATCTGTTTTACACGATTCCATTGTAATTTGCTAAGAAAGACATCATGAAATTAGAATATTATGATTTTCGTCATAATCTATAATGATTTGTGTTCCTTAATGATCTTATTATGAGTTTTGTAATTGCATTTTTCTCTTGTTTTGTATTTTCAATATCTTAGTGATAAATAACTCTGTTATTTTAACTGGAAAATTTATTCTGATTCTACGTTAGATAATGTCTGAATATTATCTAATTATGGCGCCTTATTTAGTAACGTTAAATGTAATCCGCAAAAAATAGAAAGACATCTTAACATTGTTCCTTCATGACAAAATGGCTGCCTATTATTGTAGACAGACACAAAAGGTAATGAGAAAAACGTGCAAATTACCTTCATCATCGTAAAACATAAAATACCACAACCGCCGTATGATTTTTTTTTGTACTTTTTAAAAATGCTGTCGTCAGTAATCGTATTCGGAATTTAACCACATTGATGAACAAAAAAGATGAGATTAATTCTTCAGTGATCGTTATAGATTCAGTACTAGTAAATTTATTCGTATCGTAATTTTTTTTTAATTCCTGTATAATAACCATACAACACTCAGAACGGGGATTTAAATTTGGTGATACACGTGTCTCATAATTTTAATTGAAGAGTGTGTGTACCAATTTTCGAGTCAATTGACCCTTAGAAGAAAAAGTTTCACAAAAAAATTCAAACCCCTATTTCACCCAATTAGGGGTGAAATTTCGAAAAACACTTTCTTACTGAATACATACACTTCGCAAAGTACACCACTCTCCAAATTTCATGTCTCTAGGACCAGCGGTTTAGGCTGCGCGTTGATATATCAAGTCAGTGAGTCAGTCAGGACTTTGAATTTTATATATTCAGATAACAAAGAACAAAAATTAGTGAACATTGATAGAGATAACAACATTGTAATATAAAAACTATACATATACACTATACAGGGTGTTAAACGGTAAGAGATACAAAAAAACTAAGATACGTGTCCCGTTCTCTTTTTTAGTGTTTAGTTTAATGGCGCAATCGGATCTACGCTAACTAAATTGGTTTCGAAGATACAGAGTGATTCTCAAAATCTGCCGGTTTTTATTATCTCTTATGACTCGGTTATTTATGGAGATAAAAAAAAGCTTTGGATACGAAAGTTTTATGACTTTTTACGTTGAATCCAGTGGCGTTCTTAAAACAAATACATATGTTTGATTTTTTATCAAAAGTAGCATTTTCTTAAATGGGACACCCTGTATCTGATAATCTCAAAAATTGCATTTTTTCTTGAGATTGCAACAATATATAACACTTAATATTTTGCATTGTCTTAAATAGCTAAAATACTAAAAAAACATTTTTTTTTTAGTTGGCCATGGATTTAATCAATTCTTTATTTTATAATAGGCATAATAAAATTGCAGATAATAACAATAATAAAACATTAATAAACTAAATAACAACTACAAAAAACAAGAAAAGATTTGTAACAACTCAACAGTAATTATTTCAAATACTTATATATAACAATTAGCATAGGTGGTTAATCACAAAAGGTGCTCAAATTGTCTTCCATTCGGCTCGATGCATTTTTGGACTCTGCTTGTAACTGAACGAGTGGCGTTATAGATTTGAATATTTGGCACTCTTCCAATGCAATTAATAAAATTTGCTCTGAGTTCTTCTACAGTATTACTTCGGGTTTTATAGACTTCATTTTTGATAGATCCCCAAAAATAAAAGTCGAGTGGCGTCAGGGCGGGGGAACGCGGAGGCCATCTGTTTGGTCCATATGTACCAAGCCAATTTTCGCCAAAATTGACATTTAGTAAGTCCCTTGCCATGTGGCTATTATGTGCTAGAGCACCGTCTTGTTGTAAATAAACATTATTTCTTGCAGCTAATGGCATGTTATCCAACTCCATTATTACACATTCTTCCAAAATTTGGATGTATCCTTGATCATTCAAATTTTCATTAAAAATTCTGTAGTTAAGGACTCTGTTTTGATATAGCGCCACCCATACATGGAACCCGAACCGTCCTTGTTGTATCCTGGCGACCGTCTGACGAGGATTTATGTTTGACCAATATCGATTATTATATCGATTAAAAATTCCTTCGCTAAAAGCCTCGTCGGTTCATATTATATTTTGAAAAAAATTGGGATTCCGATTAATCTGCTGCGAATACCAATGACAAAATGTTAAACGCCGCTCTTCATCTTCAGGATGTAAGTTATGAACCTTTCTTATTTTATATGGTTTATACTTATGCTTTCTTAACGTTTTTAAAACTTTAGATTTTACTTGTGCCAGTATCTTTCTCAATATTACGGCTAGATATCGTCGGATCAGCAACAACACAAGATAATGTATTTATTTCATCTCTTTCTCTATTTGCCTTATTGTAAATCTTACTTCTTGGTTTTCCAAATGATCCATACTCACTTAAATTGTGATATAATCTTTCAAATATTTGTTGTTCTGGCTGTCGTCGTTCCGGATAACGCTCAAAATATAAGTCTAGAGCTGCGTCTTTATTTTTATTACTCTCAATGTAGCACTCAGCATATTTAATTTTTCATAATTTTGAAATTATTCATTTTAATCACCTTTTTAAAAATATAATCGGAAACGAAATAAGAATACCAATACATAATTGTTACTGAATTTTATGACATGTAAACAAACAAAACAATTGCTTAAAACATTCAATTAATGGCCAACTAAAAAAATGTTTTTTAGTATTTTAGCTATTTAGGACAATGCAAAATATTAAGTGTTATATATTGTTGCAATCTCAAGAAAAATGCAATTTTTTGAGATTATCAGATACAGGGTGTCCCATTTAAGAAACTGCTACTTTTGATAATATCTGAAAAAATCAAACATCTATATTTTTTTTAAAAAGTCACAAAACTTTCGTATCCAAAGCTTTTTTTTATCTCCATAAATAACCGAGTCATAAGAGATAATAAAAATCGGCAGATTTTGAGAATCACTCTGTATCTTCGAAACCAATTTAGTTAGCGTAGATCCGATTGCGCCATTAAACTAAACACTAAAAAAGAGAACGGGACACGTATCTTAGTTTTTTTGTATCTCTTACCGTTTAGCCTATACCCTATAATATTAACGAAAAAAAACCACCCTGTACAGTATATTTCCTTTGAAATTAGAAAGATACTGTCTACATCCGGTATAAGTGGAAATGGTACTGTTGTCAGCAAACCGCCCGAAAAATCCCCAGACGTAAATTTTCACCTCCATAAATCTAGTAGTTCCTTTAAAACACATCGTGAACGACCCTATATATGCAAAGACATATAATTGCTTAATACAAAATTCTAAATTTAAAATTTAATATGACTAACCAAGAAATCTTGTAACCTTTTCATCTTCGTACAAATGAATTCGTTTGTCACAAAACCTGCTATGCCATAAACAAGGATTTTAAATATGCTGTCCAACAGCATCCTGTATTTGTCCATTCTGACAATATCACCATTTTTTCCCAACGACATTGGGTCGTAAACATAAACTGTTTTTCAATATGGTGGCCAGAAGATGGCGTCCAATGAGATACCATAAAGTGTTTTTCCACCATAACAAAATGATCATGTTACCCCCAACGAAATACGCCTATAAGCAAAGAACGATTAATTAATCAACTAATATTATAGTCGACCTGGCACATCAGTTACGTATTAAGACAATATGCTAATCGTTTCACGGTTCGATTCTGGGCTGAACGCATCCAGACTTGGTTAGAAGCGTAAAGCCCTATAACTGCTGCACTTAACACCATAAATCCCCGCATATGGCCAAAACAACAGAAAAAAAAACATCTGTAGTAAGGGCACATTACAAAAAGTACAAATAGATGAGATAGATATGCGTTCAAAATTTTCCCGAAAAATTCACAGCTGTTTCCTATGCCGTATTCATAAATGCTCCTTGATAAAGCCCAAATTCCTAGGTGCGTTAAGTTAGCACTAATACTTTATTTTGTTATCGAAACCTACTTACCTTACACGTTAGTGACCCGTTATTGCTATTGTTTTTTTGTTGCTACTTTTCTTGAAAAAGAAAAGTGACCCATTTCATTATTGCAGACTCCAGCCGTAATTTTTTGTCTATTGTAGTAAATTAGTGCTTCATTAGTGCACTGGTTTCGTTACTCCGTAACAAATGAAAATATGGTTATACATTCAAGTATTTGACCTCGACCTCGGCCAGCCGTAACGTATTTTTATTTAGTAATTTCGTCCAATAAAATTTTATTTGATAAAACTTTGTTAGTGCTATTTACTGGTGCTTAAAATTTCGTTACTGCTTTATAAACCAGTATATTTCAAAAAATTAAAAAAAAATACAGTAAGTTAGAACAACTTTTTTTTTATTCTGGTAAACTAACTTCCGTTTGTTAGTGCTTCATTCATTCATTCAAATACATAAAAAACATACTCGTTCAAAACAAAAAAAAAAATTACGCTATTCGGCAAAACTTTGTTAGTACTCTTTACTGCCGCTTAACATTTCGTTAGTGCTTTTCAAATAAAAAAAAATTCAAACAAACACAGTTAAGTTAGAACAACTATTCTGATAAGTTAACTTCCATTCGTTAGTGGCTGATTAGTGTACTTTACTGTCTCTTAGTTTCATTACTGCTTCAAAAATGAAAATGTGGCTATATATTGAAATACTTGACCTTGACCAGCCCAACCGTAACCTATTTTTATTTGGCAATTCCGTCCAATAAAATTTCATTCGATAAAACTTTGTTAGTGCTCTTTACTGCCCCTTAAGATTTCTTTACTGCTTTATAAATCAGAAAACAACTTTTTTTATTCTGGTAAACTAACTTCCGTTTGTTAGTGCTTCGTTCATTCATTCAAATACATAAGAAACATACTCGTTCAAAACTTTCGGAAATTACGCTATTCGACAAAACTTTGTTAGTGCTCTTTACTGCCGCTTAACATTTCGTTAGTGCTTTTCAAATTAAAAAAATTTAAACAAACACAATTAGGTTGGAACAACTATTCTGATAAGTTAACTTCCATTCGTCAGTGGCTGATTAGTGTGCTTTACTGTCTCTTAGTTTCATTACTGCTTCAGAAATAAAAATGTGGCTATATATTGAAATACTTGACCTTGACCAGCCCAGCCGTAACCTATTTTTATTTGGCAATTCCGTCCGATAAAATTTCATTCGATAAAACTTTGTTAGTGCTCTTTACTGCCCCTTAAGATTTCCTTACTGCTTTATAAATCAGAATCTTACAAAAAATTAAAAAAATACGATTAAACTAAAACAATTTTTCTGTCTATTTTGGTAAATTAACTTCCATTCGTTAGTGCTTCATTCATTAATTCATACAAATAGATAAGATAGATACTCGTTCAAAACTTTTAGAAATTATTCAAAACTATCTCCTGTGCAGTAAAAAGTATTCAGGGTATAGTGCTATTTGATAAATCCAACGATAATTACTGGAACCCCAAATTTTAGGTGTGCCAAGTTAGCAGTAGCACTTTTTGTTTTTTTTTATCGAAAACCAATGACCTTCAACGTTAGTACCTCGTTACTGCTATTCTTGAGAAAGAACAGTGGTACTTTTAATCATTGTCGACGCCACCTGTAATCTTTTGACTATTATACTAAACTAGCTTCCGTTCGTTATTGCTTGATTAGTGTTCTTTAGTGTCTCTTAAAGTTTCGGTACTGCTTAACAAACGAACATGTGGTTATATATTTAAGCATTTAACCTTGACCTGGCTACCCTAATTTATTTTTATTTAGCAACTTCGTCCAACAAAATTCCATTTAATAAAACTTTATTAGTGCTCTAAACTGGCACTTAAAATATCGTTATTGCTATTTACTCCTTTTTTTACAGCTTTCCTTGAAATACAAGAGCGGTCCTTTTAATTATTGTCTACGCCAGCCGTAATTTTTGTCTATTATATTATACTAACTGCCTTTCGTTAGTGCTTAATTAGTGCTCCT
The DNA here is from genome assembly GCA_036346205.1 of Vesta saturnalis. Taxonomy (NCBI): domain Eukaryota; kingdom Metazoa; phylum Arthropoda; class Insecta; order Coleoptera; family Lampyridae; genus Vesta; species Vesta saturnalis. The sequence continues at coordinate 2,993,651 of JARFJB010000472.1, forward strand.
TAGTTTCGTTACTGCTTAACAAATCAAGATGTGATTATACATTAAAATATTTGACCTTGACCTGGCCAGACGTAACCTATTTTTTTTATTCGTCCAATAAAATTCCATTAGACAAAGTTTTGTTAGTGCTTTTTACTACCGCTTAAAATTTTACCTTTACAAATACAAAAGCTACAAAAAATTCAAATAAATACGATTAAGGTAGAACAACTTTTTTTTCTATTCTGGTAAACTAACTTCTGATCGTTAGTGTTGCGTTAGTGTTCTTTGCTGCCCCGTAATGGTTCGTTACTCCTTAATAAATGTGGTAATACATTTAAAAGTTAAGTACGGCCAGGTCAAGGTCAGATATTTAAATGTATCACCACATCTTCTTTTGATAAATAGTAGCAAAACATGTAAAGAGCAGTAAATAGTATACTACGAAGTTCCTAAAAAAGTTATACTTTGCCAAGTAAAGGTCAAATATTAGATATATCGCCAAATACTTATTTGTAAAAGAGTAACAAAACTTTAAATGGAATTCAAGAGGACTAATAAAGCACTCAGGAATGGAAGTTAGTTAAACAAAATTGCGGCTGGCAAGGTCAACGTCAAATATTGTAATGTATCAAATTCATTTACCCAACAGTAACGAAACTTTAAAGACCAGTAAAAGGTACTAATGAGGCACAAACGTATGAACAGACCACAAAATGACGGCTGCCGTGCCGTAAAGGGATTATTTCTCTTATTGAATAAAAGTAGTAACGGTAAAGTCAACAGCAGTATGATGTAGTAACGAGGCACTAGCGCTTACGATAGTCTTCGATAAAAAAGCAAAAGTGTTACTGCTGACTTAACGCACCTCAGTGTTCTTCTCGGCACTCTAACCCTTCCGAAAATTGAGACTAACGCCCGTATACACAAAAATTTAAAACTTTCAGAAAACGGTCAAGTTTAACAAAATCATAATGCTCCATCGTTACAAAATATCTCGGAAACCTAAAAAAATTATAAAAATGTGAAAATGGCAGTGATGGGAAAGGTCAAAACTAGGAGAAAGTTGGGTATACTGTATTGTACCACCTAATATATGTTCAAGTATTAAATCGAAATCGATTGACCAATTCGTTTGAACATTTTCAATATAGTCAACATGGTGTTGAAATGGTGGACATAACCACCACTTACCCTTTTTGGATTAAAAAGGTTTCCGAAAATATGCACAGCCGCTGGATAACTTAACATAAACATTATCTAAACAAATCGTACAAGTGATACAAAACTGGGTCGCTAAATTGTACTATGAGAATTGTATGTATGTATCGCTCTCAAATCATCTTCATCTGAAATATATTAGTCAGTACTACAATGACCTTCTGAGACTTTATAGCTGTTTTAAAATTTTTGGTAGAAACCGAAGGTACTGAGGACTTGAGTGTTGAGCTGAAGGCTATCAATACAATTTTTCAGTTTTATAGAAAATCTAAAAATTGTTTACTTTTGTTTGGTAAACCCTGAATATGAAAATAGATACTTTTGGAAACATTGAAACGTTTTATTTAAATCTAAAAATCCTCAAGCCATAATAAACAAAACCTAAAGTTTTCTGCTTTCGGAGATTTAACAGCAATGCACTTTCGCCACAATCAACATCTGATGACTAATGAATGGGCAAGTAATCATCTGAAAAATTGTCTATAAAACCTTACACGGTTTTTGTTCTTTTTTGTCTGATAACCCAAGTTCAAGTTCAAATTCAACAAAGTTTATTAAAATGTACAGTTACATTAATAATGTGTGTTATATATATATATATATATATATATATATATATATATATATATATATATATATATATATATATATATATATATTGTAGCGCTCCTATTTTAACAATTATTATTATTTTATAAAAGTATATACTTGGGGATAGAGTTCTAATATATTTGAATTTAGTTGGCAAATCAAAATATAACTATTTAACTTTTCAATTATTATTATCAAATTAAAATGTATACGTGAAATCATAAAATTTTTATTTCACACCCGGAAATGTTCATGTTAATAATTTAATAGTAATTTGCAATAATTTGTTTCACCGTGTAACAGGCTTCTATGGAATTGGCAAAATGTACGCATGCGTTGCGTTATTGCTCAATTAAAATATGTGCTGCCTGTCAAAAATTTCACCAACGATCTATTACCTAGTGAGTAAAATTTTGATTTTTTTTATTTTAAAATTAAAATATTTATGGTTACACCTGTTCATTACCTTTCCAGATATTGATACACGACGTCGCACAATAAACATATACAAATTCAGAAAATAAAACATAAATAAAGGACATTAAAAGAATAATCAATGCAATACGTTGGGTTATGATAGCAAAATAAACTCACATGTGTTGTTGTAATCTCCAATAAATGGTCACCTCAAGCTTGTTCCATATTTCCATTGGATGTAAAACTTTTTTCCATCTACCGATGATACTGCCTTCCTGTTGTTAATGGTACTGCTTAAAATTCCATAAATTCATCCAGCTACACTAACTTGTAATGAATCTTCTTTTTGGTAAATACGTTGCACTTAGGTAATATGATCATATACTTTTGTAGTAGCACTTTTATTTGCTTTGAATATTTAAATTTTGATTTAATTGTTTATTAAATTATCGGATTAGAATTAATTTTATTCTTTCATAAAGTTTTATATTTACTATCACTTTTAGATGCCGATTTGAAGTCACTTTTATTTTATAACCTCCATCACTTTCGAAAAAAATAAACATCACATCCAAGACATCAGAAGAAATTTTATTTCGAATTGAAACAAATACAATAATGTAGAAAATTATAACCGGTAACCTAAGTTTTAAGATTTGTTATTTGTTATATCAATTGTTTCTGAAATCTCAAACTCTACGTTGATCGCGGTTCACTTCCGATAATGTTAACGAAAATTTTTAACTTACATGAAACGAATGCACTATAAGCACTATGACTTTTTAGTCACACAAATTTAAAATTATAAGAAAGTAAGAAACCGAGAAATCAGAAGCAATTCCTTATACGCTTTTCTCATGGATACCAAAGCTTTTAATTTTTTTTACATTACATACAAAAGATCCTTGCATTTGATTGGTTTAAACAAAAAAATTAAATTAACTAAAACATAAATTATGCCATAACTTTTGTCAAATCAATTCGGATTTGCTTTTTAAATACATTTTTGAAATCAGGGGAGACATCTCACATGCTATATTTCGCTTCATGAATTTACATTTTGACAATTTACTACCTAAAATTACTAAAATATAACAAATTTTAGATTTTACAACTAAACTGAAGACATATTCAGCTTCTTCATAAAAAACTGTATAAGAATACACTTATTTCTATCCATTTTTCATAGTTTTAACAAAATTTCTACTTCAATAGCCTGAATTTGGTACATAACCCAATTTTTCTAAATTTATGTTTAAATTACATATTCAATGTTATATTCTATGTGAAACTGAGGGAAACCTATTATTATATGCTTTTATAATTTATTCTGAACTTATCTTAACCTACATAAACTGTAAATTTGAAACATTCTTAACTATTGTACTTAACCTAACTTTATATAATTTAATTTTAACTTGCTTTTTAAACGTCTATATCGCTTGTAATGTTTATATAATATGTTCCTATATATGCCTCTAACACCAGCACTGCTTTTCTGTACTCTTTAGTTCCTAATTTTGTCTTTTCACACTTTCATAATGCTAGCCTATTTAGTCAATTTTTGTACACAGCTTGTATTTATATTGTAAATATCACATTGCACAAATGTTGTTCAAGTTCTTAGCTATGTTTTTAAGTCGCTATAACTTCTTATGTACTTTTGAAACACTTAGTTTGTGAATTACCAATATACTGTCTTCGTACCATAACCCTTTTTATAGTTCGCAGAGTTTTATGCATTGTACCTATTACTATACATGTTCTACACATTAGAATTATTGTACTTCATGTAATCAATATCTGTTATGCATTCAAATTCTTAATTAAATTGGTTTAAATGTGAAATTTCTTATTTAACTTAAACGAAACTGAACGTACACACTAATATGTATCGTGTTGACCTTTTTTACATGCTACTGCTATAGCTCGTTGCTTTTATGAATATAACATCATTGTGCAAACCCCATAAAGCCTGTTTGGTTGTATCACAATCATATTTTTATACTCGTATACTATATTTTCTCCTAACGCATAACTTCTTCGACTTTACATGAACTCACATACTATATATTATTTAAGCTCGATAAAACTCTACCCCCTCTATTATACCTATTTATAACCATCGCAAATATATATATATATATATATATATATATATATATATATATATATATATATATATATATATATAATAATAATAATTATTATTTTACGGAAAACTCCTACAGATTTCGTGCATAGTAGGCCAAACTGAAGGAAAATGATAACAATTAAACAGTATGAAGTATAGAAAAGTCATACAGGTCAATAAACTAATCTTATTGTAATAAAAAGTATAAATCAGAAGAAAATTAAAATTTACCTTGGAATCCCATAAAAAAACAATTATAAGAGTTAATCACAGCAGATATTTACTTGTATAAATTATTCCTATGTATCTACCTAATTATAATCCGACGTTATAACATTGATAAATTAATCACTCTAAAACTATGTTTAAACCTAGTAATAGAATTACAAAACAAATCGAACATGTCACAATGATTAGCTACGTTAATCGTCTTAGAAATTCGCTCGATAATACTACGTTTACCATAATTAGTTGAATGGTGTTGTAATCTGAAAAAAATTTTACTTCGTCTCAAAAGAAAACTGGTTCACAATAAAATTAAAGGTCTGAAGCAAATTAGCATTATCGATAAACCCAGAAAATAATTTATGAGCAAAGCATAGCAACACTATAGTTCTTCAATCTTGTAAACAGTGTAGGTTGTATTTATCTAACAAATTATAATATTCAGAACTTTCATCTAAATAGTGATATATACATATATATATATATATATATATATATATATATATATATATATATATATATATATATATATATATATATATATAGGTGAGTTTTTTCGCTATTGGCTTCTTCAGAAGACTAATCCGGATACGCTATTGTTGGTTTAAGAAAATGCATGGCTTACTAGATATTTGTAAAAAGTAATTCTCCAAAATCGTTTCAGCGCTTTAATTCGTTTATTTCTAATGGTAGATAAAAATTGTTTAAATACAATTTGTAGATAATTTTGTGCCGTATAACGTCACCGTACTACATTAATTTAGCATCTTGAAGTTATGAAGCAGTGGAATTTTTTTAAATGGAAGCCATAGTTGGCTATGTCATATTTTAATAGTGCATTTTTTCTGAGTGTAATGATGTAAGGGTTGTATCACTTATTCTAATAAATAAAAGCACAATGCACGTTTTTCTCTTACTAGATTTAACAAAAATCATATCTTGCCATGCAACACAAAATAAATTTACAGTAAGTGTTCGAAATGTCTACTATTATTATCGACACCCACGCGACACCATTTCAACACGGAGTTAACAGCTTTCCTAATTTTACACCCATCTAATATGTTAAACGCATTAATAACAGATCATGTAGCTCCTACTGGGTTGCATATGATTGCACATACGAGATCTTTTAGTACTTCAAATTAAAAAAAAAGTCTAAAGGTGAAAGATCAGGGGGTATTACATCTAAATATCTTTTAACTTGCGCCTGATAGTGGGGTTGGGCACCGTCATGTTGATACCACTATATGTTTGCACGGGTCTGTAAATTTAATTCATCTAGGATATTGTTAAAATCTTCCCTAAGAAATTGCAAATATCGATTTCCAGTTAAAGTCCCATTAAAAATAAATGGCGCAACAAGCTGCGAACCAATAACACCTCACCATAAACTGAAGCCAAACTTAATCTGAGGTCGTCTTTCTTGTAAACGATGAGGATTGGCTTGGGCACATAGGTGTTCATTATGACAATTGAACACACCACAGTTTGTAAAATGTGCTCCGTCGGTCCTTAAGATCTGCAACGGAAAGTTGTTATTTTCATGGCACATATTTATGAACAAATTACAAAAAATTTAATCATTTTTCGCCATCACCAGGGTGCAAAGTTTGTCCAACTGAATATTTATAAGGATGGTATTTATGTTATGCTAAGTTCTCACTACTGTGCGTTGTGAGCTTGCAGCGTCTTGTGCAATTTGCCATGTTGATGTGATGGACTTTGATTAACAACAGCTAGAACATTTATCTGCATATTTTCATCAATATTACTGGGCTTCACAAACCTCCCAAACTCTTTTAAATTGTTGTATAAATTCTTGGTGTCTAAAGATGGCTGAGGGCGATCAAAATGCAATAAAAAATAGCGTTCCGCCGCTCGTTGACTATTTTTGTCACAAATGATGTAGCATTCGATCTTATCAAGTTTCTCGGAATTTTCGTACACACTAACAAAACCGATAAGAATTCCATTAACGAACAAACTGTCAAAGACGGAGATAAACAACGCTTCAGTTGCTTTACTTTTGTTTTCCATGGCAACATATGATTTTTGTTAAACCTAATAATATAAAAACGTGTATTGTGTTTTTATTTATTAAAATAAGTGATACAAATGCATTATTAAAATATGGCATAGCCAACTACCGTTTCCATTAAAAAAAATTCAACTTTGTTTCATAACTTCAAAATGTAGTACGATGACGTTGTTCGGCACAAAATTATTTACAAATTGTATTTAAACAATTTTTATCTATCTTTAGAAATAAAGAAATTAAAGCGCTGAAACGATTTTAGAGAATTTTACTTTTTTTACAAATATCTAGTAAGCCATGCATTTTCTTAAATCAACAAAAGCGTATCTGGATTAGTCTTCTAAAGAAAAAAAATTTTTCCCATTTAAGCAAACGTGGACCTGAACAGGCTAAATTAGGCCTATCGTGCTAAAGCACTCAGGAACACTTAGGAGGATAGATAGAGGGACAATGAATTGAATTATTTGGATTTCTATTGAGTTTACCTTCTTCCGCATTTATATGTTCAATATTTATGTAAGCTTTTAATACTTATGGTCTTTAATAATAAATATAAATCAAACGTTATACTTCATTAATTACTGAAATTCGTAGTGCAGAAATGTTTTGTTTACAACGACATATAACAATCAAAGCTTTAATTATAAGTAATATTCCTAATGCTAACATGCAACAAAAAAAACTCTTTATCAAAATTGAATGGAACGTTTTTCGTTCAATTTTGATATTCAAATTCAAATTCAGAGAAAATAAAACACATAAACGTTTCTTTATTTACACTATTAGAAATCATACTTATCTGTTGCTTCGTTGAAAGCCGATGACGTAACTGCAATGTGGCCAAGCCGATGACGCAAATGGGACTATGATTCGAACTTGGCGCCTTGCTTCTTTTGTTCCCACGATATTTTGTTTACACCTTTTTTTTGGATTAAGTCTATTGCAATTTTCTTTCCAACACTTTCATGATTTTTGTAAATAATTGCTTGATATATTTATAATAGCCAATTATTACTTTAATTGTTCAATTGTAACCACAATTAGCGTGCTGCAACGAACAGCGTGCATATTCTTCTTTGAACATCAATAAATTCGAGTTATTGTTCTTTATATATTAATTTCTTACACTAGATCGATAGTCTCTATTTATTTTTATCGTTCACTATTTAAACACAATCTTGGAATACTTTCGGTACGTACAGAAAACGTGATTTTTAATTATTACTTGCAATCTTTTTTATTATCACCAACTTAACACTATTTGCCCTGTGTTTGCTGAGCCTCTAATTGTATAATACGCATTAAATGTAATTTTAATTACATTTACCTACAAATACCCAACAACCATTTCTTTATCTAGAAAAATAATAATACAACTATTTAATGTAATAGAGCTTCGCGCGAAATTTGATATTTTCTAAGGCTCCCGTTACACCCATCCTGAACCTTGTTAAAATTGGTTTAACACAAAGAAGAATAAATTAGTAAATGTAAAAATGAAAACAAACAAAAAATGTTTAGGTGAACATTTTAAATTAATGTCATTAAATGAAAAAACAGTAGTATAATAATGACAAAAAAAATTGACTAATAATAATAGCAAAAAAAGTTTGGTTATTAACTGATATTGAATCGAAAATTTGTGGAGATTTGAAAAAGTAAGTTAAATTAAGATTCAAAAGTGAGAATATAACTATAAATATTGCTTGGTTCATTAATACCTGATCTTTTGTTTAAACTACTGTTGGATTTATTAATACAAATGACCTCATAAAAGAACCGTTTAAAGAGAATATCTTCTTGTTTTAACACTTGAAAATTATTATAAGCCATATTATGAAATTCATTAATGACGTGTTCTGCTAAAACACAAGAAGGTATTTTTCTTTTTGTAGCACTTCTATGAGAAATTATTCTTCCTGATAAATTTGTTGAAGTTTGCCCTGTGCAACACTTGTCGCAATTATAACAAGAGATCGAATAAACTACATTAGATTTTTCTAAAACATGTAAAGGTGATTTAGTTTTAGTATAAAGTAACGGAACGGCTTTTTGCAGTAATTTTCCAAATTTTTAGAAACTTGAATCATTTTTGGTGTTAGGTTAGTAATAAAAGGTAAAGATGAGTATAAAATGTTAGTATTATAATCATTGTTGATTTGATTATTATGATTATCTGTAGTGTTAAGTAAATAATTAGAATTAAAAAGAATAGAAATTAATAATTTACAGTCACAAATACCTTTCTCTCTCTCTCTCTCTCTCTCTCTCTCTCTCTCTCTCTCTCTCTCTCTCTCTCTCTCTCTTATATATATATATATATATATATATATATATATATATATATATATATATATATATATATATATTCACATGTTTATATACAATACGTATTTCAAAATAATATGACAAAATAAAGTATTGAAGTATTGTGTAGTTTTGGTGGTGCACTACTCAGAAGTCTTCGTCCTCTTTAGCGCGTGGAATGCATGGTTGATGAATTTCGTGGTGTTGCATTATGTCAGTTGACATCGTGATGTAGATTATTGTGGTTATCGGAAAAAAGTCTTGTGTTGGTGATTGTTGCTGGTAGAGTGGTTGTGTGGACTGTCCCGTTGTCTCTCGGCTGCTGCCTCGGAAATCTGAAATAATAAATAATAATTCTGTACCTTGAGGAGGTACAGAACAAGTAGAAAATTGGGATAGGAAATAGTTATATAAAGTCGATACTATATACCTATCCGAGATATCCCTTCTCTTCGCCGTACCCAAAGAAAGAACACATCTACTGACCATGCGTGAGAATCACTCCCCATAGTGCCTTCGTTGGTACCGCTGCCACCTTACGGACGTTTTGTCTGATAACAGCCTATTCCACAATTTCAGAAATCTTGTTTTCCCCTTTTCGTAACTTTCTGCAATTTTATTATACAATCTAAGTGTATTATATGCATTTGTCGTACACACAAACTGGAAAAATGTCCGGCATTTGAAACCCACACGTAGGGCGTCATTTTCAAAATACAATTTGGAATATTTTTTAACGTAATGGCTAATAGCATGTAACCCCCTTTTCTTGGAATGCAAAGGACTTTCCTTTATGTTACTTTAATTTGCGTCAGGCATAAAAGCGGGGCGTGGTTCGTTTACTTCTTCTGGGGTTGATCCACAGTACACACTGAATTATAGTCATATAAGGGTTTTATATTTATATTACTTATTCCTTTTTTACAGGCTAAAAATTCAACACTTAACCTAAGAAAACAATTCTATAATACTGAATCACTATATACAATAATAAATAAAAGAAATTTTCAGAGGGACGCCAGGTCGCTCTGGGCTCCAGTCCTCTGGTTACTTGATCTTGAGAGGTTTCTGTGAAAATATAATTAATACTACCTTCAATTAACCTATTTGGGACTCGTATTCTTGAATATATAACAAAAATCCTAACTAAAATGGTTTTTTAAAATTATTTAAATGTTTTGATGCTGGCCCTGTAAACAGAAGCGGGGGGTATACATACAGTTACTCTAACAGTATCGCAAGATTGCGTAACCCGACAATGAGGGTAATGTTCGCGCTTGCTCGTAGAAGGTCATTCAGAAAATCAACACCTTTAAGTATAGTTTATACGCAAGCGATTTGTACATTCGAATGGAATTGATGATGTTGGTCAGCTTTTATACAAAATAAATGCAATTTTCTACCTCTAATTTTTATGAAACGCACTTTTATGTTTCCTTTCATAAAACATAACTTTTACGGTTTATTATTTACAAACGAAGATTTAACGAAACCAACTAATTTATACAGAGTTTTCTTAGCTAATTATTTACACTAACTATATACAGGATAATCTTAATTATGATGCATTAAGATCTAGTCTAATTACACTTAGTAATTAGCGGAAATTGCATTAACAACAGAAATGGTGGTGTTTGCGAGTGTTAAACTCTTTGGAATGAATGAAATACGTTCGTATTATATTCTGGGTGCGGGCGGCGGGCACACATAGTAACTCCTTGCGCTTGTGGGTTCGATTGCGTCAAGAGTAGTTACCAGGGTGGCGCTAGGTGAGGGCTGCGTTAAACCTTCCGGAACAATTTAGTTTACAGATTTTCAGGTACGGGATAAACTAACTTGTTTTACAAGTACGGTAGGCGTGCATAAAGGTTTCTCCCTCAAGCCTGGGTTATCGCGATAAGCGATCAGTACCGATGTTGGTTCAGGACTTCGTTAGAGAGGTATACTGGGTGTCTCGCCGTGTGTGAGCGGGTATTAAAGCTGGTTACGGGGCTTCTGTTAAGAGGTGTTGTTAGAAAACTAACTAGAAGCATTTCTCACCTTTGGCGAAATTAAATATAAAACTCCAGGACGTAAATGCAAAGCGGCTTTACAGAGCTGGGGGATCACGATGTGATCTACAAGCGGCGCCTGGTGGTAATGTTATCTGCGGGTTTCTGGCACTTATGATTTTTACTTATATTGCCTTGTGGGTGGCGTATTGGTGTTAGATAGTGTAATAGATGTTGGGTGAAGGATCATTTACAAGAATCCGGGACTAACCCGTTACTCTGTATAAATGAGACTACTCGGTGTTGGTAGAATTAAGGCGAAAACCTTTCTTTCCAACGGAGCAAATGAAAGATGACTACGAGCGTTTAGCTCGGCGTGATATCGTTTAATCTGCGTATTGTGTAATGTTGTGCAATAAAAACTTATGTGCCTTTAACCTCAAATTACAGTGACCAGCAGCCCGGTTATATGGAGATGACGTTCAGGTGGCGTTGTCGAGGTATTTCGACAAATAATGAACAACGGTAAAAGATGAATATTATGACAAATGCAAAGATCGACAGGTCGGCGGAAGAAAGTAACGCGACTAAGCGCGATATACGCGCGGTCAAGATTCTGCTCATTCGGTAGCGCGTCGCGGTTTTTATTGCAGATCCGCGGAAGGTGGGCACGTCTTCTGGTGGTTAATATCGGGTTCCGATTGGTTGTTTGACAGGGGGGGGGTCTCTGACGTAGGAAAACTTTCTATGTTTTTGAAATTAACGTTGGAGGGGATATAAAATTGATGATTTCTGCAAAATTTGATTAAGACAGGATAATTAGCAAATAATTAATTCGAAAAAAATTGGTAAAGGCGAATGGCTATTTACAAACAGCCAGCACACCATATCCAGGGTAAAAATAATGATTCACTAGAAAATCTAACTTTGGCCTAGGGGGTCAGTTATTTTTCGCTTCATTTGGGCGACTGGATTGTGTGTTTGGGTATAACGTTGCTTATATCAAGAAATACCATTCTTAGCACTTAGTGGAGCCGTTTTGTAAACAATGGATAGTCATACTGATGTTAGCCATACAGCATTAACAAAACATTGATAGCCTCTTGCATTGCATAATAGTAAGAAGCTAGTATTACATAACGGGGTGTCACTTTATTAAAAATTGCGGCATATAATTCAAGCTCTGTAGCAGCAACATTCACTACCAAACCATTTTCAATATTGCTTCCAAAGATATGGTAAATATATCAACACACCTACGTTTTTAAAACGGTTTCAAGCTTTTAGCAGTCAATTGTCTTGTTCATTTCCAAGCCTTGCTGACTGGACTACAAATTTATACACTCGTAAACATATATGTTGATATAAACACATCATTTTACCATCAGCTTCCGAAAAGCTTACATGCGAGCCCGTAAAAATTTGTTCACCCTAACATTCCAGTTTCTCACTTCAGGGTGTAATTGAAAATTAGAAAACCTAGCTATACGGTTCTCAAACGTAACAACACTCAGAAGACAAGACAGGAACGATTGGAACTTTGGATGTTGATAGATTTCAAGTTTTTATGGTGTTATGGATCTGTGGTCTTTTCCTTGTGTTTTCATTTCCTCTTAACGTATAATCAACCAATCCTAACTTCATGCTCTTTATTCGGATTTTTACCTACATTTTCTTTTCCACTTATTTTCTCTGTTAGCTACTTTGGGTCAACTCTGATCAATCCACATGTTTGACAGTTGCGTTAAAACGCATTCTTCATTCTCTTCTCCAATTAAGTAGTAACCATTGTTTTCTTCTACGATCAAGATGCAAATGTATGTGAATTAATCAGGGATTTCTCTACTTCTATAGGGCTTGTAAAGTTGGCTCCTTGACATAAATATTTAGCAGTTCTGATTAGAGTTCCAGCCTTCTTTTGAAGAGATTTGCAGTTTTCTGTTAAAGGTTTAAAGACTTCCGACGAATAACGGTTCCAAATTTGAGTTTGAAGAATATGTGCTAATTTCACACCCAATCTTAATATCAAATAATTCTGCATAGTACATTTTCTTTGTTTTTATGGGTACTACTGATATATATAAAATAATTTTAATTTCGTAAGAATTTTTAAAAATTTTTGAAAACTTGATTTTGAGATCAGGTAGTTATGACAGTTAATTATTACATTTCCACACATAATGAAGAGTTTCTCATACTAAAAACATTCTTTTCTCAATCCAAGCTTGGAAAAGTAATTTTGAAAAAAAATTTGCAATAGTATAATTTTTGAGTTTCAGTAGTTCAGACGAAAGAGTCACGTAATACTCGCTGACTTTTAAAGAAAGAAAACAATTAAGTACAAAATCGATTCGATCGCGAATTAAAAAGTTACAGGACTTTAAACAACGTTGATTCGAAGTTTTCGAAGGTTCGATCAAAAATGGTCTTTTGAATAGTTCTGGCATGAGTTCGCTATTATTATTAGGGACACGAAAGCATAAAAACTCTACTACTCTACCTAAAGGTATATTGATTACGAAGTTTTCAAAGTTGGCTCTACAGTTGCGACCTCCTCTAGCGTTTCTACATCATTTGGGTTATATAGATGGACGTGTCAAAGAGGTATCTGCAAACCAATACTATTAAGGATAAATGTCTTGATAAAAAGAATGAAATTAAAGAAATTGTGGACACATAATGATTAGTTAGGAGACGGTGCAGCACTTAAAGAATATGAACACAGGGGTGGGTTAGGTAATACAAAAAATAAAAAACGAAAAACTAAAAAAACCAAATTACTTTTACGTCGAGTAACTTTGTAATGCACAATCGGATTGCTTTGGTACATAATAGCTACCCTTAGAATCTTCAGAATAATAGGTAAAACTCGTGTCAGATCTACTGGAACTCTCAAAAAATAATTTTTGTCCGAACTTCGATACATTTCGAATTAACGTTGCTTAACATCTTATAACTTTTTAATATACGATCGGATCGCTTTCATCCTTAATGGTTTTTCTTAGAACTCGGCGAATACTACCTAGAACTCGTGCCAGAACTACAGGAACTCTCAAAAATGATATTTTTCCAAGCTTGCATTGAAAAAAAATGTTTTTACTCCCAGGAACTCTTAGTATGTGTGGAGATGTAATAAATTGTCAGAACTATTCGACCTCAGAATCTAATTTTCAAATTTTTTTGACAATTTAACCAACTTGAATTTTTTTATATGCTTATACCAGAAACTCTAGTACCCACAGAAGTAAAACAAATGAACTATTCAGATTCGATCTTAATGTTGAGTGTGAGTTAGCACCCATTCTCCAAACTCAAATTTGGGACCTTTAATCGCCGGAACTCTTTAATCTTTTAATAGAAAGCTGCAAATCCCTTTCAAAGAAAGCTGGAACTCTAATCAGAACGCGAAATGTTCATGCCGGAGTGCTAACGCTCGTTTCTAGACAAAAATTAATATGCTACTCTAACACTTACCACAGCAAATAGTACTAGAGTTTACATAATTTCAGTCATCTTTGGAACGTTCGGGAAGTATTTATTTCTCCCTTGCAAAAAACATTAGTGTAGGTTTACCAGTAAAGTACCAAATACTCTTAATTTTTCCGTGTAAGCAATTAGCTCAATCAACTTTAGTAAAGTATAAGCTAATATATACAGTGCGCAATTAAATTCCGGGAGTGAAGCTATTAAAATGAAAAGAAACATTTTTTTTTCAAATCTCTCTTTTTTTTTATTCAAAGTATTCTCCTCCTGATTCAATTCACTCTCTACAGTGACTCAAAACTTATTCGAATGACTTCTCGAGCTTATTCTTCGGTATTGCCTCTAAGTTACGTGTTGACGGTTTTTGGATGGTCTCATGTCTGTTTATCTTTATTTGGTGATAATTACAATTTTGTAAAGTATTTTATTTTTAACCTATTTTCTATTTACATTTCCTTTCATTCCTACCTCTCTCATTAGCTGTTTTCTCCTTTTCCACGTTTCCTCCATCCTTTCCGCTCCCCCTCCCTTTTCCTCAAGTATTTCTTCTACACTCCTATCCTACTCCCTAAACTCCCTACACTCTTTTGTCATATGCCCTATATTCTCCATTCCTTCTCCGCATTATCTACATCTTCTTTCTTCCTCTTTTCTCCAATACTTGTTCCCCACTCTTCGTTACCGCAACTGAACCTCACTATCATTTTTTCTTTCCATTCTTTTTTTCTCCTTTCAGATATTCTGGTATATTCTCCTTTAATCTTTTTGCAATTTACATTATATTTTGTTTCTCTAATTTTTAACCATTTCTTGCATTTGGACATCCATTTCCCTTCTTATTATGTCTTCTCTTACCCTCTACCCTCTACTTACTCCGTCGCGCACCCGTTCCTTTTATAATATTCCTCTCCACCCTTGTCCGTATTTCACTCTCGCTTACTTTATCCCTTTCCAGCACGCCTGCAATATTTTACACTCCGTTCTTTCTCTCATTTCTTCCTCATACTCCATTGCCCTCCTTCCAGCCCCCACCCTTATTTTTCTACCTGCACTTCCTCCATTATAATATACCCCGGCGTTTCCTTATTCACCCCCAATATCGATTTCCAATATTTTCTTGTAGCCCTTCAACCCATTTTTGCTCCATCCACCCCCACACTTCTGTCACCATATATCACCACACTTTGTATTAATTTGTCAAATAGCATCTTCATTTTCTCTGGGTCCACTCCAAACAACCTTTCTCCACACTTCACACTTGTCCTATTAATTTATTCCCTTTTCTCACTCTTTCCTTTATATGCTCCCCAACCTTATTGTCTTGTCTCATTTTATATCCCAGGTGTGTAAATTCCTTGACTTGCTGAACTTCATCATCTCACCATTTCCACCCTTTCATTTTTTTTCTCCCCCCTCCCTTTCAGAATATTAGTATCTTTGTTTTTTTTTGTTTACTTCTAGTTCCTTTCTTTTCATATATCTTTCCATCACCTTCATCATCTCCTTCATTTCTGTATCTTCCTTCGCCACCAACACCATATCGTCTGCGTACGCCAGCGACCATACCTTCAATTTCTCTACCACCAATCCTCCCGTTTGCTGCCCTCTTAGTGTCTCCTCCAAATCCCCCGTATATATCAAGAAGGGGCTTGGGCTTAGCGGACATCCCTGTCTCAGGTCCTTCCTTGTTACGAATTCCTCGCTCATCTCCCCGTTCTCTCTCACTCTACTCCCCATTTCCTCATAGATTTCCTCTATCCTTACTATCAGTATTTCATTTATCTTTTTTTTTCATGTATTCCCGTAGCTTTTCCCGGTGCACTCTGTCGAACGCCGCCTTTAGATCTATGAATAACGCCACCATTATCCCACTTTTGTTATCTAGTTCTTTATTTGCCATGTGATACACACACACACACACACACACACACACACACACACACACACACACACACACACACACACACACACACACACACACACACACACACACACACATCACACACACACACACACACACAATATATATATATATATATATATATATATATATATATATATATATATCTGATCAATTTAAGTTGGCATTCCACTCGTTCGTTGTCCTCAGCGATTGTCTGCCTCACAAAAATAGTTTGTGCCACTTAGAATACTTCGACAGTGATAAACATTCACTCACATAAACCTTTTTCACACTTGAAATTTAATAACAACGCGTTGATCCATGATTGTATTCCGACGCATAATAAATTGGACTGATGAACGAAATGTCATAAAACTGACATATGTCCACCGATTTTAATAAAACTTTTACGATACGTTTATAAGAGCCCAAGCTTCAAAATGGCATAAACTTTGAATAGTTGTCTCTTCTGGTTGCTGAGATATATCAGCAGCCTCGGAATTTCATTGCCGCACTGTGTAAGTACTTAGTGACATTTTGTTAATGTGTATTAAAGAATATACAGCATTCGAAATTAAAGTATGCTGCTGTCTTTTTAACTAACAGCTATCAAAAGGTGCTTTTATATTACCGCGTGTATTTTTGTATTTATTGGCATCCATAGTCTGCTAACTGTGATTGGAGAAAAAGATTATAGAGTTAGATAGTACCAAAAATAAGAAAAGAAAAAAAAAATAAGAAACCAATCTGCTTTTAGGGCGAATAACTTTCTAGTATACGGTCGGATTAATTTCGTCCATAATAGTTTTCTTTAGAACCCTTAAAATAACAGCTAGAATTCATGCCAGAACTTTTGGACCTCTCCAAGAATAATTTTTTCGTACTTCGAAAAATGTCGAATCAACGTTGTTTAACGTCCAATAACTTTTTAACATGCGATCGGATCGCTATTGTCCTTAATGGATTTATTTAGAACTACCTTGAACTCGTGCCTGCATTATTGGAACTCTCAAAATTATGTTTTTGCGGAATTTATCCGTACAAATCTAAAGGTGGGAGGCGTGTGTACCCCACGCCCGATTTTCTCAGCTCGGTAATGGTTGTCGGTCACCTTTTCTTCATCCTTAACTTATTCTCATCCTTATTCTTCCTTCTCGGCCTCGCTGTCTTCCTATTGGATTGAAAGCCCAAAATTAAAAGTTACAAAAAAGATGGCTGAGGTTTCTAGGGTAATAAATACCGGACGTAAAATTCTGCCCCATTCGGATGTCCGGGAGGGCAGGGCCCAAGCCACCTCGGTCATCGAAATTTCTAAGTTTCTGATCCATTGTTGCAACATCTGGGGTATCAGGTTTAATCTTAATGCTGTTCATCAATATCTTGAGCAATTACAACCTAAAATTTTGTTTCTATCTGAAAGCTCCGATTTACAATATCCCCAATACAACCTTCATTCTAACTTTCGATGTAAAGGAGGCGTGTTTGCATACGTCAAGGACAGCATTACTTGCAAGAGGATTTCTTCCTTGGAAAATAAAAATTTCGACGTGATTCTGGTCCTAAATTTCTGAAATTTTACTGTTACATTTATAGGTCTCCTAATGACAGTAACATTCAAGACTTGTTCGATTACCTTAGTTTGAAAGTTGACTATCTTCTGTCTCAGTTTTCGTCTTGCGATATCTCAATTGTAGGAGATATGAATGTTCATGACTCTAATTGGCTTCAATTTTTATCTACTGCTAATCCATCTGGTCATAGTGCAGAAGCATTTGCTACTGCTTGTGATCTGACACAAATGATTTCTAAACCCATAAGAATCCCTGATAGTCCTAGCCATACTCCACATCTTCTAGATCTCTTTCTTACAACAAACCCACTTGTTTATAAAACTTCCCTTATTTCTCCTCTAGGTCTATCTGACCATTGTCTAATAGAAATAATTTCTACTGTTCCTAATTCTGCTGTTGTTCGCAACACTAATAGAACCTTTGGGTGTTTTCAGTCAGCTAGTTGGAATGATTTACGAGATTTCCTTGCAACCTTTCTATGGCATAAATAATGTTTTAAGTCGTCCTCTTCTTCGGAGTTATAGATTCCCAAAAAACAGAATAGTATAGGTCATTCAGGTTCTCAACCCCGGTTCAATAAGGCTTGTGCTGATGAAATATCTTTAAAAAATAAATCTTATATTAAACGGAAATCTAATAAAACGGTCGAGAGTCATACAGAATACATTGGTGTTAGTAATGTCTGCAAAAGTGCAATCACTAAAGCTAAAAAAATGTTTGAACAACGAAAATGCAACGAACTAGCTACTTCTCTTTTGGGCAGTCGTAAATTTTGGTCTTTAGCTAAAGCCATTAGTAAAAACTTTGGTCCATCTTTATTTACCCCCCTGACATCTTTTGTTGGATCGGCAGTTGCCAACGTTTCTGCGGATTCATTTGCATCTAACTCGTGTCTCAATGATTCTTAAAAGATGTGTACCTAGTCAACTCTTCAAACGCTATGATTCCAATAAGGCAACTGGCCCAGACGATATCCGACCTATTGTCTTAAAAAAATGTTGCCCCGAACTAGTACCAGTCCTATCTAAGCTCTATTCGACCTATGTCTCCTGGGAAATTTCCGTTATCATGAAATGTAGCAAATGTTTAATCTATTCCCAAAAGAAGGGGAGCAGACCGATCCCTCAAATTACCAATCAATTGCTATCACTTCCATTTTGTCTAAAATCATAGAACAAGCCATCAATCAGAAAGAAACTGCTCTCGTTCCTTGAAACTAACAAACTCCTTAGTGACCACCAATATGGGTTTAGGCAAGAGTCGTTCAACTGGTGATCTTCTTTCGTATGTGACCCAAGACTGGAATAATACATTAGAACAATCCGGTAAAACAGTTGTAGCCGCTTTGGGAATTTGACCAAGTTTGGCAGAAGTGTTTATTTGCCAAACTCACCTTGCTTGGGTTAAATTATATGCTCATCAACTGGGTTTCTATTTTCCTTGATAAAAGACGTGTCGTAGTTGATGGCTGTTTTTCAAAGAAGTTAGGATTAACGCGTGCGTGCCACAGGGATCAGTTATAGGGCCTACACTTTCCTGCTATACATATATGACCTTATTTCTTCAACAACTACTCCGACCTATTGCTTTTCTGATGACAGCACTCTTCATCCCAGTCTACTCATAATGGTCTTCTATATCTCAATACATTAAAACTGAAATGGCAAATTCAATCAGCAAAGACATTCAATGTGTTCTCGAATGGGGAAGCAACAATCTAGTTAAATTTAATGCTAACAAAACTCAGTGTCGCCTTGTGTCCGCCAAAAAAGATCGATCATTTCCTGTTGTAGGTATGAATGGCTTAGATCTTAGGTTTTAGACTCTATTGTTTCGTTGGGAATGCCTGTATCTTCAAATCTATCGTGGGTTCTGTCAGCTAGCAAAACAGCAGATGTACAGATCTAAGCAGTACTTTACCTCCAGCCAACTCTTTCTGCTGTATAAGGCCCAAATTCGACCTCATACCTCACCTCTGGGTTGGTGCTCCCCAATACGCTCTCGATATCGTAGATCTTATTCAAAAGAGAGCGATTATGCTTATAAATGGCCCGTCTTTAACTTCTGACATACAGTTCCTTGAGCATAGAAGAATCGTTTCAGTTCTTTCTTTGTATTATCGGTATTACAATCGCTATTGCGTTGCTGAATTACATTCTTTGATACCATCTCGGGTTACCTGCATCCGTATGCAGTACAAATCTCCACTTGTACCAAACGGGCGTAATCCACATTTTTCTACACGGCTTCTAAACTCTGGAATGATCTCCCTAGTTCCTGTTTTCCTCCCACTTATGATATGAAAAAATTTAAGGCAGCTGTTCATAGGCATCTCTTGGCAATTCAATGTCCCTCTATCCATCCTCCTAAGTGTTGATGAGTGCTTTATCACGATAGGCCAAATTTAGCCTGTTCAGGTCCACAATTAAATAAAATATTTTCAAAGTTGCTTTTCCAAGTTTCCATTGAAAAACAATTGCTTTTACTATCAGGAACTCTTTATTATGTATGGAAATATAACAATTAATTGTCAGAACTATTCGATCTCAGAATAGAATTTTCAAAATGTTTTGAGACTTTTTGCGAAATCAAAGATTCTTTTACATATCTGAAACTAGTACTCACCAAAATAAAGCGAATTGACTATTCAGAACTATTCGATGTTAAGATCGAGTGTGAGTTAGAATCCATTCTTCAAACTCAAATTTGGAAGCGTTAATCGCCCGAAACTTCAATAGAGAACTGCAGAACTCTTCACAAGAACGCTGGAACTCTAATGAGAACTGTGAAAAGTTAATTTTTATTGTGTAAGCAAGTAGCTCAATCAAACCTTGACAATAATAGTACAATATAGGCTAACATAGGTGTTTAGTGACATTTTGTTAATGTGTAATAAAGAATATGCAGCACTCGAAATTAAAGTATGTTACCGTCTTTTTAACTAGCAGCAGTCAAAACTTGTTTTTATACTACCGTATATATTTTTGTATTTATTGGGATCTAAAGTCTGCTAATTGCGATTGAAAAAGAAACTGTTTTCAATATCATTATAATAGAAATGTTTGAATACTGTTGTATAGCTTTATTAACAAAGTCGTGAATGCTTTTATTTCCAACTGAACTGCCTGAAATCTATTTAAAGATACTAATTGTGATCAAGATCCTAACTGTAAACTTTTTCTTAATGTTTTGACTAAAGATCGCGATGCTTGGTTATATGCATTAATTTACTGCAATAACGGTTCATATATTTTAAAAAGATCTTTATAAAAGTCTGTATTGTAAAGACATCATTATTGCATCGCTATAAGCTGTAAACAAACAAAAAGATATTACAATGCAATAAATAATGAGTCCTTGCAGATAAATCTATTAATAATTGTAATGGTGTACAAATTCATATTGCAGATTGAGTACCTAATTATAAATGAGAAAAATGAAATGTTTCTGAGTTAATCTCATATAAATTTGTGAGAAATTCCAAAATGTTTATAATTCATTCAAAGTTCCACCTTCACAACGCAAAGATAGGTTGACATTGACTTTGCTTGTGGATTAACTTGTTTTAAACTTTCAGGCAGACAACACCGGAACAGTTATTATAATAAGCCGGTAATGCTTAATTTATGCAAATTAAAGGTTTTTTGATCGAACTGTAAATTTTCTTGAATAATTCATTATGTATTCTACTTCACATTGTTTTAAAATCAAGACTTGGTATGATGCAATGTTTATTACGTTTTTACCTTCTTACCAAATACATTACATGGTAATTATCTCATTATTATTTTATTTGTTTTAAGTCTGCTCATTAAAATACTCCATTAACAGCGTAAGAAAAAAACCATAATAAAACATTTTTACTTCGTCCGGTAACATTTTAAGTAATTTTTTATTGTTAGGTTCAACCACCTAAAAACATTCATTAAAAACAAAACAAAAACGTTTTGCATTAAGAGGTTTTAAAATTAAAAAAAAAAAATGTAAAACGTTGTTTCCGAAGCGTTTAATGCCTTATTTTAGTCTACATTGGTTGATTTTAATTTACACCTTTTCGCGAAGTCACTGTAACTTGGAAAATTAACAATCTTAACTGATAGAATGTAGTATGCAGATTTTGTAATTTGCAATTATCTTGTAGATAAGCAAAAAGGAAATTTCTATTTCACAATTATTATTATTAACCATTTCAGCCCCAATTTTATTTTCGTTATTAGAGTGGATTGTTTTTTGTACGAATAAACTTTTTAGACACCAATAAGTGATAATTTGCTGTTAATAATAAAAAAAATTAATAAACAATTGGGACATATACAATGTGTCCCAAATTCGCTTCTCTATAAAGGGATCTTGGCTTCTGTTGTACTTACGGCAAAGGTTAAATGGGGAAAGTTTTAGAGGAAGCTTAGTGCATTCGATATCCGGTTTCAGATTTACCATCGGTCAAGTTGGTTTTGAAAATATCGGCGAAAAACCGAAAATGGCGGATTTCGTTTTTCGCCAGTAAATCCGAAATGGTTAATTTGACAGCTCTCACAATGTGAGATTATTCGGACACTTTTTTAAGACGAATAAGATGGCGTGTATGACATGTCACAATCGTCTTTTGTTATCCCACAATCTGCCTCAACTTTCATTTTTCTTATTGCCGCCATATTGGATTTTTCGATTTTTTGAAAGAGCGCAATATTTCCAGTTTAGTGATGTCTCACAAGTGGATAAAAGATTAGAGTTTCATCGAAATATCACACTTTCTAAAGTTAGGTTTTATTTATTATTATTAGTAGGATATGATTTGTCAGTAAAATTGGGTTTCATTTTTTCCATATAACGTGGCTCTGACTTTGACGTTAAATAATTCAAAGTAGTGTTTTCATAAGTTTTCTGTCATTAAAATCATAAACGTGACACACAAATTGTAGAAGCCTGTTGAAAATGGCCGGTATGCCCTATTCAAATGAAGAAAAGTTTGACATGTTAGCGCTTTACTTGCAGTCAAACAGAAACGCCGACATTACCTCGGCGAGGTATTAGGATATGTACCCCGAACGACGGCAGCCTCATAAAACCCACTTTAGAAAAATTGTAATTAATTTAATTAACTATGGGGCCTTCGAACAACCTAAAACCGGATACAATATTGATAATGAAAATCGCGATAGAAACATTTTACTGCATTAAGCTGTCAACGAAAACCCCAGTGCATCGGTAAGAACGGTAGAACGGGAAATTCGTGTGTCAAAATCAACGGTACAAAGAGTGTTAAAAAAGAATAACTACTATCCATACAAACCCACAATAGTTCAAGGACTTAAGGAAACTGATTATCCAAGACGAATGCGCTTCTGCGAGTGGTATACTAAAATGTGTAATGAAAATCCCGATTTTGTTAATCATGTCTTGTGGTCTGATGAGAGTAGGTTTACGAATTGTGGAGTTTTTAATAAGCACAACATTCATCATTGGGCTGTAGAAAACCCTCACGAAGTGGCAGAGATACGTCTACAGGCCAGATTTGGAAGTAACGTTTGGTGTGGGATTATTGGTAATTTAATCTAACTTACCTATTTCAATTGGGCACCTATGTATTATAAATTATTAATCATAGCAGGAAATCGACTTATAGGACCATTTTTGTTTGACTATAACTTAAACGGACAGAGGTACCTAGAGCTTTTGCGAAATCAGGTTGTGCCGGCTTTACGAGCTACTCTCACCGAAGATGAGTTCAGAAGAACCTGGTTTCAACAGGATGGATGTCCGGCACACAACACCATTCACGTCAGGAACTTCTTAACGGAGCAGTTTGATGAAAGAATTATTACATTAAATGGTCCAATATCTTGGCCTCCCAGATCCCCTGACCTTTCGCCCTTGGATTTCTACCTCTGGGGTCACACAAAGAATGAGGTCTACGAGTTTGATCCTCCTGCGACCAAGAAATCCTGAGACAGAGAGTTTTGGATACATTTAGAAATAGTGTTAATGGAAATACACTTGCTAGGGTTGTACGAAAAACAGTCACCAATTGTCAAAAATGTCTCGATGTAAATGGACGTCATTTTGCAAATCTGTAAATTAATTGTAATTTTATTGTAGGTTGTTCAAAGGTTCAAGTATTAATTAAATTAATGACGATTTTTCTGGCTTTATTTTTAACACACTCATTGCTGGGAATTTGTCCCAAAACATCTGTCTTTTTGAAAGGTCGTTATTTAATTTCATGTTTTATTGAAAATTCAAAGAATTTTATACATTATTTAATAATGTTATTTTGCGACAAATAAATCATGGTCTACTAATAATAAATAAGACCTAACTTTAGAAAGTGTGATATTTCGATGAAACTCTAATCTTTTATGCACTTGTGAGACATCACTAAACTGGATATATTGCGCTCTTTCAAAAAATCTAATATGGCGGCAATAAGAAACATGACAGTTGAGGAAGATTGTGGGATAACAAAAGACGATCGTGACACGTCATACACGCCATCTTATTCGTCTTAAAAAAGTGTGAATAATCTCACATTGTGACAGCTGTCAAATTAACCATTTCGGATATCGAATGCTCTAAGCTTCCTCTAAAACTTTCCCCATTTGCCTTTGCCGTAAGTATAACAGAAGCCGAGATCCCTTTATAGAGAAGCTAATTTGGGACACATTGTATATCCCAAAAGGCATTTTTAGTGGGACATATAGATTCCATTGGGCAAAAAAAACTACAAGTAATATTTCTAAATTAACTTTTTATTTCTGAAAAATTCACGAAATGGTGTTGAAAAATAAAAACAAGCTTAATTTATGATGTGTAGTATACAGTAAAACAGAGTTCACAAGTCTACATCACCCATCTGACAAATGGTCGTGGTTTTACACTCCTTTCCCATTGCTGAACATCTAACACAGCGCCTTCTTTGTGAAGCTTCAACAGGCATATGTTCCCTTACATTCTTCATAAGTTTAGCCCAGGGATTCCCAAACTATTTTGGGCCAGAGACCCCTTTTCCAAAGTGAACTGATATCTCAGACCACCATAGCCAAATTACTTTAGAAATCCTATCTCTAGTTTTTTTTCTATTGATACAAAATACTTACCAATTTATAAACTTTGCGGTTGGTTAACTGAGTAAACTTGACATCATTCTCTCATCAAAATTCAACAAAATAAATAGACATAAAATTCAGTAAATATCAAGTGTAATTAATAATTGTTAATATAAATTACGTAAAAATACTTAAGTAGGTAATTATTTTTTGAAAAAAACATTACAATCGCAAAGTAAAGATCAAAAAAATAAAAAAATTCAGTGTGATGGATGAACCTGGTGGCTTTCTACCAATCTAGCTAAATCTGGTTCAATATTGATGAGTTGTAGCCTTAAATCTCCGCGTTCGTTGATTTTCAAACGGTTTCTTTATTTTGTCAAAATGTTTGTAACCACACTGAAGCCTTTTTCGACTAGGTATGATGATGGAAAAGCGATAAGGTATTTTTCAGCAATGTTCCACAATGCAGGATACTGTTTTTCAATGTTGCGCTGCAACCAGAACTTCTGATAGCCTTGGTTCAACTTCTGCTGAAGCTCCTCGTCTGTGCTGATGGTGATCAACTCTTCTTGCATTATCACATTGGCTGTGATATTGTACGGATTTATTATCCATTGAGGAATTTGTAAATTTAAGAGATCCTCAAACCTCTTAGTAAAATCCTTGTGTAATGCGTCCAAGCGAGTGACTTATGATAAAATAACATCGTCTTGAAGCATTTCTGGTAATTCTAACAAATGCGAAAACTGTGGATACTCTTTTCTGCTTAAATTTTGTTTATAAAGGATAAGTTTACCCACAAAGGCCTATATTATTGATTTTGTTTTAGTCAAGTTGAGATCGTCACCCTGCAGCTGCAAATTAACTTTGTTAAACATACCAAAGATAGCCAAGTAATAAATATCTGTTTTACAATTGTTCAGATTTTCTTTCAAATTTGGATCTTTTTCTTGTAAAAACTCCAACACAGATTCAAAAATAGCTGAAAATCTTGCTAAGCAAGAACCTCTTGATAGCCAGCGAACTTCAGTGTGCAGCAGTATCCGAGTAAAGACTTCGTTTTCCTCACATAGCTGAGCAAATAACCGAGAGTTCAAAGAATTGCTTCGAATCTTGTTGACAGCATTTATAACATATTGTAAAGACCGGTGCACTCTAACACTTAGATTTTTTGCTAATAAATGCTGTCTGTGAATCACGCAGTGAATGACCAGTACCTCAGGCAGTTGTCGCTTTAAGTGAGCTATAAAACTACGAGGACGACCAACAATAGATTTGTCGGTAAAAAAACATTCCACGCCCTGACAAATCGAGTCTCCCCTGGTAAACATGTAGCAAACGGCAGTTCTTGGCACATATTTTCATCTTTAGTATATCGAACATATCCTAACAACAAAGCTCCATTGCCGGGTAATGTAGACTCGTCCAACTGGAGAGAGAATCTGTTGTTCTGTAAGAAATTGCATAAAATGTTTTCCACATCGCGACCCATCTCGTCTATTCGTCTCTGAACGGTGTTATTGCTAAAAGTAATTCTCTTTATGATATCATGTGCGGGCTTGTGCAATACATGGTTGAGGACCTCCGCAATGGCTTGTAAAATAAGCTGCTCTCCAATTGTGTGGGTTTTTTCAGTAAAGATATATTATAGGACGCTCGTAAACCATCAAGATCTTGCATAGATGATGACGCAAACATCGATCTTATAGATGGCCTTTTCTCTAGTTTTTCTTTAAGTGCTTGAAAGAATGACAAGGGCTTACTTTTTTTGGCAGCATGTACTCTTGATTAGTGGTCCTCCATTTTTGAAGGCTTCATAGTATCGTTACTGAATACTTTTTCACATATGAGACACATCAGCAAGTGTTGATTTGACAGAGATGGAATAAATCCAAACTTCAAATAGTCCAAACTGTATTGTCTGCATTTTTTTTGTTTCTGCTATCATAAAACTCGCAGTAAATCCGCAAATAAAAAAAAAATGTTTAAGAAACTACTTAAAAAACAACAATAAAACTTTTAAATTAGCACAGGAGCTTATTTTTTACACACCTAGGTACTGGATGCTTTTAGGTATACACACGAACTTACTCATTGATAAGCTTGGATAGTATAGAAAATTTTAGTTAGGTACCAATCAGCGTAAAAAAATAAAACAAAGAAAACTGAACATTTATAATTTTAGGTAACAACTTTTCTAAAGTAATTTAAAAAAATACTTAGAAAAATATTAAAACGCTTTTTGGTACTTACCGTTACTTTTTCACAAACTGCAGAAATGTATGGTTAAGCTATTAACGCGCGTAAGCACTTTGTAAATTACTTTATTTTAATTCACTTTACACATTACACATTATTTAACTATGTAATCACTTTGTAATCTCTTGAAATAAATTGGTAGATGAGTATATTATCATTCAAGCTCCAACGAATTTCAAAAAGCAAATGAACTTTCAACTTAAGTGCAAGCTTGTTACATAGTAAAATATAATCTATATTATTATAATAATTTAATATTAGTCAAGTTGTTTTTTTTTGGTATAAACTGGCAGTAGAACGGGATAGTAAGTAAAACTGGGAGTTTGCTCTACTAGCTTGGTGGTCGGGATGGGTTCGGTGTTGCTAAATTTTGTGTACCCAAGGATAGCTTACCATAAACAAGACACAATAGGGGTTGAGAGTTGACATAAAAACCGGAAAGGGCGCCAGAGTATTTTAAATGACATAATCAGGGTTGAAATGCCTAATTACGTCGGTCCACAGCTCGCTTAAATACTCACATAACTAGCTTATCTGAACGTAATCGTAGGAGGCCCTAGGACTGAAAGGCTACAAATAATCTCGCACGCTTATCTAAAGTACTTGCCTGCCGAAAATCAGTCACTAATCTGATAAAAACAATTATTCTGTTGTTACGTTAAGTTACTTAATAAATCTTATCCTTCCAAGAAACGAAATCACTTTTAGTCAATCTACAACTAATTGAGATCAGATCAATCAATCCGCTATAAAATATGCTGAAATTCATGAAAACTAACGCATTCACGCATCAACCTTTAAATGCTACGTTAAAATTAAATCATCAGTTATTAATCTTTCGAGAGTAATTACTTTACTTAAAATCAATACAAAAATATTGACGTTAATTCAATGATCTCAATCTCATAAAAAAACAAACACGTAAAATGCGCGTAAATACTGTGCTGTACAATAAATGGGGTTCATAGCTGGATCCACATTAAAAAAAACACACAAGTTCGTTAACCTAAAGATATTTATTATGAAATCACCACCTTCGAGATCACCACACAATCGTTACATTAAATTCTTTCTATTCCAATTAAATCACTTAGTTTACTTAATAGGCGGTGATATTAGCTAGCTTCAACCTCGGCCTTTACTAAAGTTGTTGTAAATATTACTCGTATGCCAAAATAATAAATGGTTATAACAAATAGGTTGCGTTCCCCTCGTAACGCAATCGTCACATCAAATTTCGATACACACTAGCCAATGCAACAAATCAAATAATTCGTATAAAATTTGATTATAGCACGGATGAATACGCTTGGCTTAAAAACTTAAACGATCGAATGCTAAGGAATTAATAAAAAAAAACAAAATAGCGTATTCAACCGTTAGAAAATACAAAAGAAAAACATACAATACTTTATTAAAATTGTCAACCACAGCAATAAAAGTGAACGGAAATGTTCACCTTAACTTTGATCAACCTCTTTCGTTATACAGACATCTGGTGGGATACCAGATAATGAACTCTGCGGCGTCTTCGGCAATGTGATCGTAGTTGTAATCACGCTCGAATCTCCAAGTGAATGCTTCACCTTATTAGCTTGATTAATATTATAATTGGTTGTACGTTAGACTAAGGTTTATACTTACACGTTGCTGGTTAACTTTACTCTAAATATATAGAAGTTCTGAATGCCACTTAATGTTTTTTAAAAGAAAAAGCGTATTTAATTACAGCGAGTTATTTGTTATCGGCGAACTGTGAAATTAACAGGAAAAGCACTAAGAAATAACGCTTAACACACCTTCTTCTTGGAATCTTGACAAAGTCCCTTGGACAAACTGCACTTAACGATAAATCAGTCTCGTGTTGGTTGAACGACACAATAAGATCCCTTCACAGGGTTGACTGTGGATACTGCCCCTACTAACGAAAGTTCTTTCAACACCGTTTGAGGTAACACCGTTACGCGATGATTTACTGGCTGCCGTAACGGTAATTTGTTAACTCCTCTACGTCTACATTAAGAAGCTATTCGCGAAAAATTCATTCGCCTCCACATTGAACGCTTATTCCCCTCTTTCTTGATTAGCGAATTCTTAAAAAGATCACTTAAATTTTCTAGTACGCGCCAAAACGAATCAAACTCGAGAGCTGTCAAAAAAATTGCATCACCAAAAAAACACTTCGCAACCAGCAGGTGTTACCAATGTGAACGATATCCGTCAATTGAAGTTTCCATACGACTCTAGACCTTAATGCCTGGGATCTAAAAGCTAAACTCTTTGTTTTGAGACCAAAAATCTTATTGAAATCCTCCGCCAATTTGTCGCCTAAAACGTCTTAATAAACCACGAAATATGCTTTTCTACAATATATTTAAATACAAAGTATCAATTTTAATGTGTTCTGTAATTTTCCACAGACGCAATTTAACGTAAACGACTATATTTAACGATATCTATAAAATTACAAACAATTCTTATTTACAAAGAAACTAATTAATTCTCAGCCACATTAGTAAAAAGGATTTCACTATCGATACCAATACGTAAATCACATCTTAATTTTAAACTTCCATATAAACTTGATAAACATACCAAAAATCTTATTTCATTTTTAAAAAAAGGATTCTATATGCGATTACCATTTGTAAAAATTTCGAATACTTCCCAAATACGTAAAAAAAAGCAAAATAGAAACGTTACTATCGACAAGTTTCCCAAAAATTTATGCGTTATCAGGTTCAATGGCATGAACTTATACTACATTTCAGATGTACGTTACTAATGAATAATTTATAATTTCGGAATGAACGGCAAACATTTGATAAAATCACGACCACGTGACAGTTTTGGTATGTGTGAATCCTTGCGATATTGCAGGCTCACATTCCATTAATATAAGTAATTCGACGGTAATCTCATAATATTTAGAATTTAAATTAGTTCTTCATACATAACGACAAAATTTATATCGATTGGGGCTTGTATCTCGATAGCTCAGTTGGTTAGAGCGGTACGCTAGCAAACTATACGTCGTAAGTTCCAATCATACTCGAGGTTAACTTTTTATTTATGTATTTAATAAAACTAATAATAATTTTTAATTAATCTGTACTGTAATTAGAACAAAAAAAATTATGTACAGTTCCCTAAATAAATTGCGGAGACTAAAAAGAGGGAATTAAATACAGACAGTGATAATCAAATTAGTAAAGTTGCATTATGCTAGTTAATTCAAAATTTTGACAAACGTTTTTTGAAAGAATAAGAATGCAAAAGTATTGTTTATGATTTATAGTCTTGATTTATGAAAAGCATCTTTGATGCACAGCTGACATGATGTTTGAACCTTAACGTATTATCCTACAGTAATCCCAAATTTTTAACATTACTACCAATATCCAACGTTTTTCCCTACTCTTCGACAGACTGACTTGTCGCACTAACTGTTCGTAAAAATTATTCGTATACAGCAACCTTTGATTTTGAGGATTTATACACAAGTGGTGTAATTCCGACTTATTAACGGATAGTTGAAAATCGCGATTTATAATACTACATGCTTCCATAATTTTGTAAGGAGGAAACGTAAAATACCGTTGCGTGTCATTAGCGTAGACATGATAGTTTCAAAGTTGCATGCGATTACTTAGGTTAAAAATGCAATCTGTGACTAAAATTGGTCCAAAAATGGAACCCTGCGGCACACCTGATGCTTTGATTTGCTATGTTTATGTCATTGTCTGCCTTCGATTTTGTGAGATAACTACAAAGTAACTCAATTGATTTTAATCTTTTACAAATAAAGTGATTTACATTAAGAATGTGGTTCTTGAAAATTTAACGTGCCTTTACGTTGGTTAATTTAATTCACACCCTTTCGCAAAGATTTAAAAGGGTTGGAAAATTTACAATCTTAACCAATAGAATGTAGTATGCACATTTTGTAGTTATCCCGTAAATAAGCAAAAAAAAAGGAAATTTCGGTTTGACAACTAAATATAGGGAAAAGAAAAGAATTTTACAGATCCCGGCTTCAAAAAATCGATGCCAAAATGACATGATAAGAGATAGATTAAACTTCAAATCCAACAAAACTATACAGCTTACTGTAGAGTTAAATGATGTGAAAAACTTTTTTATTGGTTCAATGAATAGGGGCACCCCTGATAAAAATCTAATTCATTTCTACAGTAATAAGTTAAATAATAATAATATAGCTTGTTGCTTGTGACTAATTAGTATGGACCTCGAGAAGGCTGTTTTCTACTTATCCATTACAAACTTGCATCTGTTGTGATGAATTGAATAAAAGTAATGATAACCCATTTGGTTTATTTTCCGTTTTATTCTCATACACTATTAGATTCTAATGAAGTTGGTGTTGGAAGTGAAAGACGATTTTTTTTTATAAAAGATTATCACAGGAAATGGTATAAAATCCTTTATTGAACATAAAACCAATTCACACATAACAAGGACATAAAAACATCATTACAACACTTGGGCAACTAAACTCAAATATAACAAACTTGAAACATATTAAACTTAACTACAATTTATAACATAACGTTGTAATGAAATAAAAACAAAATAAAATGATTATATCATATATAAGAGAACATAAAAATGGTCACAAGAGTTTGGAATAAAAAAACTCAATATTATGTAAAGTACGTACTAGATAGTAGATCTTTCTAGTAGACTCTTTGACATTTTAGAAAACACTATTCGACATCTTCTTCAATATCGGTCTCATCTGGAACATCTGCGACAGCAGTGCTGTACTTCTCGATGACATATGGGAGGGATAGTGAGATCTACACATACTTTTTTAGGTTGATGTATTTCTTTGCACTAATAGGTAAACTGGAGTGGTACGCTTTATTCAGAATGAGTTCGCATTTTCCTTCGACTAAGCCTTCTTTTTCCATATCGTCACCCATTTCTTTGAAAGGCATGGTGCTCTCATTTGTGTTCAGTTACAGTAATCTCAAATTTTTGAATTTCATGTGCCCTCCGCGAGCAGTCAGTTTAACTCCTTTGGCAATCCCCTTGAAATCGTAAAAATCATGATATATCAAAATGTTAACATCACATGGTTTTGGATTTAATCGTGCATTTCTGATCATTGCAGGTTATGCTGAAGCAGCCATTATGTTCTTCTTCTTAATATTCTTCTCGATTACCACATACATCGAATCGACAAGTATATACGTATGCCCTGTTACTAAGAAATTCAGAATAACACGTTTTACAGTTCTAGAAGACTGAAGAAAATATAATATCCTTGTAGGAACATATCGATTTTTATGTTATCTCCCACAGTCATCTCCAAATAAGTTAATTGTTTCTACAGTTCCACGACCATCAACTGATCTCAAATAATCAAGCAAATTAGTACAGATTTAATTTAACCATTTTTTCCCACATAAAGCAAATTCCAGTTTTACGGAAGATCTCGCAAGTAGTGAAATTGTACAAACCAGTTAACATACTCTTTGCACCAAGTGGAGTTGCTAGTACCTTTTACATATAAACACTTGAAACTATTGTTTCTGGGTGATCTTCCACTTTTGCATATCCAGGGTGCTGAGCTAGGGCGGAGTGCAAACTTACCTTTTTTATACCGAGTGGGCCTTTGAAAACTTACAATGGCAATATTTTTAAACAAAAAGAGATATGAAAAAAATAAAAAATACCGTTTCCATAACAACCGGATGAATACGAACGACGTATTTTTCAACCCTCTTAAGCTTCCTATATGACTTTAAAAAAGCTCTTGAATAGTCATTTTAAAAAATTAAACATGTACCACATGATAGATGGTACCCGCAAATTTCAGAAACAAAAAAAGAAAATAGAAAACACACAACATTACCTAGGTGATAAAGAAGACTTGTTTTTAATAAAATGCCAATCTTTTAATCATTTACTTGTAAGTGACAGTTATTTATCCTTCGTCTGATTTTTTCGAGTTTTCAAAAATGGTTTATAGCGTGGAAGAAAGAATTGTTTTTTTTATGGTGCGCAAGAGATGTGCTATTTTGAAAGACTTCCTGGCAGAAACGTAAGTCATGTTTATGTTAAAGATTTGATACGAAAATTCCAAGAAATAGGATCTGTTGCAAATAAAAAAAAGACAGGGGCCCAAAGTTTTGGACGAAGAAATGCAAGTAGAAGTTCTTGGTCAGGTTCCTGTTAATCTAAATATATCCACACGACAGTTGGCATCAATAACGCGTATACCTCGAATATCTGTCAGAAGAGTATTAAAAATGCACAAATTTCACCGGTACATGATGAAAATTTTTCAAGAACTTGGTGGCGATAATCCCGATCCAGGAATTCAGTTTTGTTAAACAATGACGGACAAAATTCAAAGAGAACGCACACTAACTAGACACGTTTGTTTTAGTGATGAATGTACATTTCTTTAAATGGCCATGTAAACAAATAAAACTATCGCTACTGGAGTTATGGGAACTCACATCATTTTAGAAGGGCACACCTAGAATTCTGATAAATTTAATGTTTGGGACGGAATACTGGGACATCGAATAATAAGCCCATTTTTTATCGAGGATAATTTAACCAGTGAGGTATACGTAACAATTTAATAGAGCCATTAATTGTCTATGAAATGGAAAATCAAAGGGACTTAGAAGGGAATTTAATTCTTAATGAAGAGATTGTGCATTTTCAACAGGAAGGAGCCCCTCCTCGTTATGCTATTAATGCGAGACAGTGGCTGGATAGGTTTTATCCGCGCCAGTGGATTGGTAGAAGGGGTCCGATTGAGTGGCCACCAAGGTCACCCGACCATACTCCAATGGACTTCTTTCTATGGGCTTACAAATTTTTAGTGTATAAAACTCAACCAGCTTCCTTAAATGGATTGCACCAGAGGGTAATGGAAGCGTGTCAGAACATTTCAAAAGACATTTTCCATAACGTTAGACAAGAATTTGAAAGTCGTCTGCACTTCTGTCTAGAACAAAATGGCCGTCATTTCGAACAATTATTGTAATTATTTTCTATAGTGCACTTGTTTTTCTTGAATATAAACTAGTATTAGATTCTACCAATTCTTTTTCTTAAGACCATTAGCGTTTTGAATAAGCTTTCCATAGTGGTACCCCAAGTGGGGTATTGCCATTTAAGATGTTTAAGTCACTGCGAGTGAAGGTTAAGGGGATTGAAAAGTATTTTTTTATTTTTTTCATACCTCTCTTTGTTTAAAAGATAATAGTCATTGTAGCTTTTCCAAGAATTATCCTCAAATTTGAGGTTAGTTTTTCAGTTAACCCTACTTTTTTATGATCAATGATTAACATGTTTAATAAGCTTTCCAGAGAGGCATCACAAATGGGGTATTGAGATTTAAGATTTTTAAGTCAGTATGGTTGGGGCTTAAGGGGAGGGTGGGGGTAGTTTGAAAAATACGTCATTTGTATTACCCCCTGATTGTTATAGAAACGGTATTTTTTATTTTTTTCATATCTCTTTTTGTTTAAAAAATGTTGTCATTGTAAGTTTTCAAAGGCCCACCCGGTATGTTATAAGCGTTCTATTTTTATTTTCAATTGAAATATAAAAGATAAATACAAATGTAAGATAATAAGCAATGGCCAGCTGTAGGCAATATTGAAAGCAATCCTATACCAAATTACGTACTTTAAATTAGGTACTTAATTAATGTTTGTAAATAAGAAAAAGGTAGGTAGTAACATCTCACTGACTAAATTAAATAAAAGGAAAAAGAAAATTAAAAAGACTACAGTATTGCATTACGAAACGGATTCCTTCACTTCATATTCGCAGATATGCAGTTCTAAAAATAACTGACTACAAGTAAAATAATAAATGAAAATTAAACATATTTTTTTCTCCGCGCTACATTGTTTTAATTAACATTACTATTTTGTGTATGTGAATGTTCAGATTGTATAATAATAATTCGCGTTATTCAATATTGTGTATTGTATCGAAATTACCATTTGGTTGCTATGGCTAAAATACTGTTACATTTTTACCATTACTCAGTTATAATAATATCACGAGCTTATAATAGAAGTTACACTATAGATAAATTTATGGATTAAGGTGAAACCAGAACATAAAGTGAAGCTGTTCGTTGTACTACTTATAAGGACCGTTATAATATTCTTAAACATGTTACTCTCAACGTAATAATAAAAGAGATTAATTATAGTATAACCACAGATGAAAGTACTATTTCTATATGTGGTATGACTGAAATGGGAATATAAAAAATTAAAAAAGAATTAGCTTGTTAATTTAAATTATTAATTGCAATTTCTGAACCTTATTGTAGTGTTAACATCATAACTTTTACTGAATTAATTTTCACCCTTTAGAAAATAATTTTAAGATTTTATTATTAACCACTTATACATTTTATTTCGAATACATAATTAGCCGTACAATGCTCCATTTTTTATTTTTACACCAAAAAATAGGGCAAATAAATGTCATATAATTATGCAATAATATTAAAGAAAATTTTTTTTTGAGAATTTTGAAAATATAACACATATGATACAACGAGAACCTGGAGATAAATTAGTACGTATTAACTAATATGTATTTTATTATAGTACCTGCGGTACGTGAGAAAAACCGCATTTGATGTTACAAGCAAGCGGTTTTGCACAGTTGTTTTTTAGACCAAAAAAACGATTTGACCCGTAGCACTCCAAAATTCACCCCGTAGGAGGGGGGTGGGGGTGGGGTGGGAGGGGTGTTTTTCTTATTATTTTAATAGAATTGTCGCTATTTTGCTTTTTTGTGTACAAATTTGTTGCAATAATTAAATTTAATACTTCAAAAATATATTGATAACTTAAAAATAACCCGTTTCAACAATAATAATATTATTTATTTAAAAAAACGCGGTCTAAATGGCAAAAAACCTACTTTTACAAAAGTACGTCGAGTAATATATCGTCTCTGGGATTTTTAGGGTTTCTAAAAACATTTATGTACACAGATTTAATTTTTTTTCTTATATTTAAACAACTGCTAAGTTAGTTGAGTTAAAAAATACAAGTTAATGTAAATATGTACAGTACAGTAACTGTTGATGTTGACTTAAAGCTTT
Organism: Vesta saturnalis; assembly: GCA_036346205.1. NCBI lineage: Eukaryota > Metazoa > Arthropoda > Insecta > Coleoptera > Lampyridae > Vesta > Vesta saturnalis. Next base: position 3,029,943 of record JARFJB010000472.1, read on the forward strand.
AGTCGTCACACGGCAAATCTTGGATAAAAAGTTTACTGGAAATGAAATAAAAATTTGAAAAGGATAAAGTTTCTGTTCTTTGTAGTAAATAATACAAACCGTTTGTTGCTGCAAGTTCCCTGACATTTTTTGCACGCAATAGTACAGGGTAACAGATAGCGACGGCAAGAGCACCGCAGATTGTCACAAGCCAAACTGCACCCGCATCTGTCCAGAGCTTGACAATCTGCCCAGGTTTCTGGTTCGCTTGTCCACAAAGGAACCCAAAAATTTTCAACAAATTTTCAACCCCATAATGAAGGCGACGGTGGAGGAACTGGGTGTAAGGCAGTTCCCCACACAAGACCGGCTTGATATGCCGCTCGTTTTATGTGTGGAATACTACTGACTGCTTTGTTTTCGGTGGCAAATATGTGTTTGCGTGCACCATTAATACTTGTGATGTTTTGATCGTTGACACCATACATCGTCACGACAAAAGATCCAAGTAAACGCAGCAACACCGTCCATCGGCTTCTTCAAGCACGCTGCATGACGTGCCATGTAAATTGCTGGACTTTTCACCCATAGATGAAACAATGTCATATTGAACATTGGTAACAATCTGGATGCTGTCGAATGACGATGACGTCAAAAGAGAATTAGCCAGAAAAGTACAAAGTTCTTCTTTGTTTTTGTCATTTTTCAGATAATCTTCCCAGTTGCTTGGCAATATATCTAAAAAAGTATTACAACTTACGACACGACAGTAACAATTATTATTTAACAAACAAAAAATTTAATATTAAGTTTATAGACAGTTACTTTTCAGGGGAAGATCTTTTCGTCGCACTCCACAACCTCGTCGTTCTCTTGTGGTGTTTTTTAAACTTGTGTCCGAGTACAGATCCCAAACGATGTCTATCCTTTTTGCTCCAACCTGATCTGCCATTACTTGAATGTGACCGGTCAACTGAACGACATACTCATGGAAACTTTTTAAACCAGGGCGAGGTTTAAAGTTGTGAACAACCCGTAGAAAGCTAAACCGTTACAGACAGTGGCGCAGCTCAAAGTTGGCGCAATTTTTTCCAGGCTTTGGACTAGTCGAGCCTTATCGCCAGATCTCATGATTCCATCGACAGATAAAGAAGGCGGGCACATTTGGTTTTCATGTTGGAAAAATTTGTCGAGACCTAAATTTCGTGACGTGCTAACAAAAAAGAGTCTTGAAAATAGTTGAACGTCTGATTTTAGCGACTGAAATTTCATCACTGGTTTTAATACAAGCTTTTTCTTGGAATGAAACACTTTAAACTTGTTTTTATTAATGACATCGTAGACGCTTTTCGTTTTTTCTACAAGCCGCTCTTTAACAAAACTTTGGTACAACCCAACTCCTTTGTTTTCTGCAGAATACAAAGCATCGACTTCTTCTTGATCTACTGCAATGCGCGAATCTAACGCAATCATTTCTTCTCCTTTTATCAAAAAAGGGTTGTCGCACTCAAGAAAACTGTCTTTTAAAGCAGTGAACTTAGATGAAAATCTTTTTTAATAAGAAGTTGTTGGTTCGTGATGAACAGATTCTTCTTCATCTGCGCCTTCTGGTTGTAACTCTTGCAAAAGTCTAGTAACTTCTGGCTCACCTACGGTCCATCGTCGTAACGCTGCTGGATCATGAGTCAATCCTACAATTCCTCCGTTGCCTTTAACAATGGCATTGTTTTGCTCATGAGCATGATCAATGCCTAGAGCTGAAAACGGTCTGCGCGTTTTTTGAACCACAAATTTTCCTGAAATGTAGAGTTAATAATAGAATCATTTTATTCCACTTGATTAAAATACCCAAATCTTTGTTTGTTTTGTCATACCAGAAATAATTTACTTTCGGTAGGTAAGCGCAAAAAACTAAAACACTTTGTTCTTACCCGAAAGAAATTGCTGATAAACATCACGTGCTTTAAAAGACAGTTCTTCTAGGTCTTTTAAATGTATTGTAAGCCATCTTGCATAGTTTTGATGACCAAACAAAAAGTACCACGGTAGCATGCTTTGGATTGCTTCTTTAAAGTCAATAAAGTTTCCCTCTCTAAGAGAACGCACAAATTTCAAAAGAAGAATTTGCAGATTTAAAACCAAAAACCAATAATAAAAAGTAGGTGAGCTTTTCGACTGATCAATCCAATCTTCAAAAGCTGTGCCACAATCCGGATGTTCTGTTGCGTAAGCCTCAAGCATTAAACTCTGAAGAACTGCTGCAGTAACTTGGTGTATTTCTCTCGCTCTTTGATATGTGTCACCTAAAAAAACAAATTTAGACAAATTTAAAATTTTTAACTTTCATAATAAAAGTATTATCCAATTAACAGAAAAAATTCAATTTTTTTTAATGACACCTTCATCATTGCTCCTGCAGAACCAACAGAGCTAATTTCTGAATTTCCTACAATAGATATCCATCCAGACCCTTCTAAAAACTGTCCAAGCAAGCGCATATAAGATTGTTCTATGTGAAGTGGTCCCAGCAGTAATACTAATTTATCTTCACCATATTTTTGAGGCCAATTCCACTGAATTGTTTTTGCTAAAGCAAATAATGGCTGATAAAGCGCAGAAAATAGGAATCTGACCTGCATTTAAATGCTGAGTAATGCCATGAGCAATATCCATTCCGTGTTTTATCATTGAAGGCGATGATGATTTTTCATGAAAAAGAGGCTTACCTGATCGCAGGTAATACAGTGGGCGTCTCTTCTCTAGATGCATCAAATGACGACCATGAAATATTAAGCGGCGAATCTGACTGGTCTTCTGATAACTCTTCATGAATATGTTGAAGCCACATTGCTTCGTTTTTCCACAGTTGTGTGCTAAGCTCTAAACAAAAAACCATAAGTTCAGATTTGCTTTAATTTTGCTATTTAATAAACGTTATTTTACCTTTAGAATGCATACGATTATCTGTTTCTGTGTTACATTCAGATGCCAGAGGTTGTTTGTTTGGAAAATTGCAATTTTTGACTATTGAGTAAAAGTCTGGTTACTCTGGAGCACAGCGCTCTCCACTGGAAATGACATCAGAAAAAGACGTTGAAAAAGTATTAATTTGACCTTCTTCATCTTTGTTGCGATACTGAAAAATTGATATACCAGTTACATGAAATTCGCTTTGGCTAGTGTTGCTAGATGCCTTAAAGTCAATTTTCTCTAGCGCTGCTACAGTAAACAACTCTTTTCTCAAATTTGAACGACACACAATATGTGCTTCTTTTGCTCTTTGAACTACTATTATACAAAGCTGAGAAGTAATCTCTATAACTCGATTTGATGAAATACTGAGCCCTTGACGATGCATTTCGTCGATCGCAGCCCGATCTCGATTTCCGCCGTAACATGACAAAGCCATATAAATAGGCATAGGAGGCTCGATTTTTTTTTGTGTCGAATGACATCTCCTTTAGGTACGGTGCTGCGATAATTTAACATAATTAATTGACAAATTGTAACAGCCGGTTTTGTTGCAGCGCAATCGTTTGTTTCAGAAGAGCCATAAAGTATAGTATTGACAGCAGCCAAAAGAGGTCCAGGTATACATTGGACTTCACTATTTAGAGCAAAGCTACCGTCAAAAGAAACATGTGCTGCTGAAATGCAAGACCTAATGTTTTTTGCAAATCTATAAAATGCCAGTGCGTCGTCATCTTGATCTTCATTTGAAATGTTGTAGAATATATTAGCGTTTGATTTCATCAATACATATTCTCTTCCAGATTTTTCAGCTTTTAATTCTGGGAAATGAGCTAAAATTTTTTCTCTCATTCGGGTTGTATGTTCATCGGACATTTTCTCATTGTCTCTACCAAATAACTGAGAAACTCGAGAATTATAAATTTGCATAAGCTTTCCCATTCGAAAAACATATTCACCAGAAGATGCCAACTTTCCCTGCATGTAGTTCATAAGATCTGGAAGGGCTATTCCTTCACACAAAATGACGTTTTGATCTACATCTGTCTTACACTTAGCTCTTTTACTCTTGTTATAAAGATGTGCTAGACAGTTGCAGTGATATTTTGCTTCTTGAGCAACCAAATCGCCTTTAGTTTATAGCAATGCTAAAAGTCTAGTATCTCCAATGGTCTGAGTAGATTGCTTTACGTTCAGATAAACTTCCTCTGTTTCGCAGCGTCGGAGTGGTTTATTCCATGGTTCTGGTTTGCCACATAAAAAGCAAGAGTCATTCTGTCCGCTGACTGCATCATTAAAACGTGTTTCACGCCGGTTTTCTCCTGCATGTAGCTTTTCATCTTCGGTATTGGAAGTTTGCGACTTAGACTTAGATGATGTATACGCTGTTCGTAACCAACTTTCAAATTGCTTGATTGATATTTAACAACACAACGTTTGTACCATTTAGCACGTTTTTCTATCAAATTAGCAAGAATGCCATTGCCTTCATCCAAACAGTTTACATTGCGCCCACATTCCAACACATAATTATGTACTTTTAGCTTTTCTAAGTTTGAAGCTTGCGATTCATAACCAGAAGTTCTTCTAGATACACTATGATTTTTAAATGGGCAATTTAAAGCATATACAGCACAATTCCCAATTCAACTGAGCAGTAACTTCCTGCAGGGAAGGTGCCGCCACCACTAGCTTTTTAGACATGCTACCAATACCACCATCACCGTCACCATTAACCAGATTTCTAAAGAAAAATATGAAAGTCATGTTTTATTTTGTAAGAAATTTAAGAAAAAATTATTTGATTTATACTACTTCTTGACATAATTACAGTGCATTTTCTAATTCATGTTTTAATCAAAACTATTTGCCTTTTTCGACAAAATGTACTTTTTCTGTGTAGATGCATGCATTTAATTTATTTTAAAATTTTAAAAATCAATAACTTTTCAGTTTCAAATAATAATCAATTTTTTTAATCTACTTATTACAAATATAATGCTGGAGTTTTCATAAGAAAATAAATGATTTAAGTTATTAGAACAGTTTTTTGCATAGGTTTAAAAAGTTTTGATGTACTCGCCGAAAGTGGTTTTTTCAACACAAACAACTCAAACACAAACTTCACAACCTTCTGTGTCTACTTCTTCACAGCAAATGCACAAAAATCGGGAAATAAAGAAAGGCGTGCAGAAACGTGTTGTCACCTGATATCAATTAATCGTTTGTTTTGGCTAGTACAATAAAACACATATGGTCCAGAATATAAATTTGGTTGCATTGAATAAATTCGGAGAAACACCAGCTTTAGCAAAAATAAAAATCCCAGACACGATATATTACTCGACGTACTTCTGTAAAAGCGCGTTTAGTAAACGCTTTTTTTTAAATAAACAAAGTTATTATTGTAATTATAAGTTATTGTTAAATTATAAATAAATTTTTTAAAGTACTAACTTCAATTATTGCAACAAATTCGTACACAAAAAAGCAAAATAGCGACAATTCTATTGAAATAATAAGAAAAACACCCCTCCCCCAAACTCCCTCCCCCTAAGGGGTGAATTTTGGAGTGCTACGGGTCAAATAGTTTTTTTTAGTCTAAAAAACAACTGTACAAAACCGCTTGCTTGTAACATCAAATGCGGTTTTTTCCCAATATTTTGAGTGTACCGCGCGCACTATTAATGAAATTCACCCAAACAAGTTGAATCATTATTAAAACACAAGTGTAAGCCGCACTTGGAACGTTTTACGTAAGTTCGTTTCTTACTGTTTGGTTTTTTGCAACATTTTCTATCATTCGTATAGAGTGGCCAATGTCCAACTGCATCAGTCCTTAAACTGCATACTGTAGGTTCTTTTTTCTTCGGAGGTGCAATTTATTGTTGCATGGCGCTTGTTGATGGTCTACCATGTTTATTTCTATGTTGCATGCCCGCCGTGCATAAGTAGTCTGTTACCTCAATCCTGAATTTCAACTAGACTAATGTGTTTTTGCTCATTCCCTTTGCATACTTTTTTGTAAAGTATCCAGCTGTTGACAATCGTCATGTCAATAAGATGGTAGAAGATTCGAAAATACCACTTTTTTGTTCTCATTTTAATTTTGTTTGCCAATTAAGCTATCCAACAATTCCGCCCCACGCACATGGCGGTTGTATTCCTTCATTACATTTGGGCACGAAATTTTAATTTTTTTATTGAACTTTTTGTCACCACGCTGAATTTCTTGCAATGGCAGTTTTCCAGCAAAGCTGGATGTTAGTGTAACAATGTTGTTGTCTTTCCACACTACGATGGAGATATCAGTATCATCAGAACTTGCAACGTACTCTTTTTTTTTCAGTTGGTCTTCTAAAAGCAATTTACTGTTCGATATTCGATTGCGTCTAATAATCCCTAAAGAATAAATACCCCGAGTAGCTAGGTACACCAATAATGGAATTGAAGAATAGTGATTGTCATAATATATTTGTAGAATTTATTTGTTCAAACGTTTCTCATAATCTGACTACGTCATTGGCACTTGCTCGTAAATCTGGTTCATTAGGCAATCTACGTTTATTTTCGATTTCAAATTTATAGGCGAAAATACTCACACTACTTAAAGCGTTCAGTTTATTTACAAATGATTTAGTTAAAACCGATGCCTCGATGTTGATCGGTAGTTTGTTGTATTCTCACACTGTATCACGTGTTATCCTAATTTTTCCTGCATTTTTTGATACTGTCCCTATGTGAAGATGTTCCGTTTGTCTGGTGTTGTGACTATGAACCTGATCGTTTCTAAGAAGAGTTATGTTTGCCTTCTCTTGTTTTCTTACGATGCTATAATATGTTTTCAGTCATTCAATCGAGAATAGTTCAAATATGGTGTGTTTCTTTATTGTTTGGTATAGTTCTGCTGTGTGCATTAGCCTTGATTTGTTGAATAATATTTTTAATCCAACCTTTGAAATGAGTTACTTAGTACAGTTTCCCCAGATTGCCAACAAGTTGGTGATATGGCTGTGTATGTGAGCATAGTATACTTTGTTGGCTGTCTCTTATTTTAATGTTAGACATCTCCACGTGGTACTGATGAATGGCATAATTTTTTTCTCAGTTGTTCAGTATGTTGTTTGAACTGTGTTTCTTATTTTTATTTCCATTTCCATTTTCATTTTACTTTTCATTGTAAATTCTATATACTCCGTTTTCCTCGTGTTCACTTCTACAAGGTTTGAGTAGAACAATTCCTCTAGCCTGTCTAAATCCCGGTTACTGTTAGTTTCCAGTTCTTCTCTACTTTTATCCTGGTGCAATAATACTGGGTCATCTGCGTATATAGTATATTCAGCTGTGAGATTGATACTTGTCATGTTCTGTATATACAAGTGAAGTAGTAGGCCTAATGCTGAAACTTGCGAAAGGCCTTTGATTATTTGAATTGGATCACTATTAGTGTTGTTTGTCCTAGTCATTATATGTCTGTTTTCCAAGTATGTTTTTATTAGGTTATTTGCTACGCCTCTTATGCCTATCTTGTTTATGTGTTCTAATGATATACTGTGGTCAACCGTGTCAAACACCTTTTGGGGATCCAGAAATACAGCGACAGCGTAGTTTCCTTTATCCAGTGCTTTTCGTATTTTTTCGGTGACTTCTAACACAGTTAAGTTTGCAGTAGTTTATGGTTTTCCATAGCTTCTTTGGATTTCCTGTGATTGATCTAAACTGTTTGTCGACATAATTTCTTAGGTTTGCTTGTCAAATTTGTCACTGCATTTTTAGTTCCGTATACCTTGCTTTGGTAGACTGGTCTTCGGAATTCATTTTCAGCTTTTTATATAGCTCATTCCTTTGTTTGTTTTTTCCTAGTGTATCTTCCGTGATCCAATCCTTATGTTTTCTTATTTTGATTCTGGTGCTTGTTGTTGTCACTGTTTTAGACTTTTGAATGGATGTAATAATTTTCTCAAATGTGATCTCTTGTGATAAATTTTTGTTTAATTCTTCTTTGAATCTGTGGTAATCATTTTTTGCTTTGTTACAAAGGACATTCCAGCTAATTTCATCTTCACCTTTTCAGGTTTATGTGTATTAACTCTTTGGTCTGATATTGGAGAGTCTGCTAGTTGAATGTTGACCGATTGTCTTACTGAGTCCGACACTACATGGTCAATAATGGTTTTAGTGTTGTTCTGTTTCCTGGTGTAGTGCTTTGTCTCGATTTAAATGTGTATTTAGTAACCGTTCACCTGAATTATGTTTCTCTAATCATCAGCTATGTTCTCCTGGGACAGTAGATTTGTATTGAAACCTCCGTGTTTTGTTGTGTTCTAACATGTTGTTCATGAATCTTATTAAGTCGGTGTTACTGCAGCTTGGAGATTTATATAGGGCTAACACTTTTTTCATTCTTGGAGAAGTATTTAATAGTTGCACTTCCACTGTATTGTATTTCTCCACTGTCTTCGCTTATGTGGGACAATTATCGTAAGGATGACTGCAGTTAGTGGTTTCATTATATCTTTTATTCGCAATATCACAGTTTATGGATGTAGGCTCCTGCGCGTGGCACTTGTGCACCAAGTATAGACCTGCGCAGAAGCAGCATGTGTGTGTTCTAATACATTCTTTGGTTTTGTCGCCATAACCACAGCATTTAAAATACTTCTTTAATTTTGCATTTATTCCGGCCTACATTTACTTCCTTATTCACTAGTCTCTGATAAGTTGAGCCACTCGTTTCAATTTGGATACTTGTTTGACTATCTGGATCTTCTTGTGTATTTTATGTCAATTCTATCACATGTGTTCAATAATAATTATTGGTTTAGAGTAGATCTGAGTTTTCCGTGTTGTCTTTTTCTAATCCAGTACTACTCTTGGTGGTTTCATGGCCGTGAGTTCCACTTTATATTCATTCCCAATAGTTTTTTTGTATATGTGTTTCCAGTCTCTGGCTCTCTTCTTCTGTTCCTGTTTGTAGTAATATGTCTGCTCTTAATACAGCTCTCATCTGTTTGATACCTGCTTTGGCTTTCGCAGGATTCATTTTTCTTTGGACTTCCTCTTCGGTTTCCTTACTTGTTTGTTCTTTTTTTGGCTTAATTATGATTTTTGATACATTTATCGGTTAGGCACGCTGACTTGAGCTTTTATAAATCGTTTGAATAGGACTGTTTTGTTCCAGTGGTAGGCAATGCTGATTTGTTTGGTAACTGGATACAACCTCAACAATGTCGTTTCTGCACTTTTCAATGTTGTCATCGCTTGAGATATTAATACTGTTTATTGCATCATCATTATTGTACAATCGGTTTTTAGCCAAATATACCATTATATATTTCATGTTTTTGTACGCTTTCTTACACTCCACACACATCCACATTGATTCAGTTACAATTTCATTTAAATGTTCGAATTTCGCTTACTTCAATTACACACAACTAGCGTGATGTCATTTCTCACATAATCCATCGCGCTTCACAGCATTTTGTCCTTTTAATACTTTTTATCACACTCTTTACACACCACTTCGCGGGTGTTGTCCTCATCGACCGCCATTTTGATTTCGAAGAGTGTGAGACCTCATTTATGTGGCCCCAGGGGCAGATATTGTTTGAGGTAGCGCCGAGACTTTGTAGAACACAACTGTTCATTCATATATAAGCATTGTTCGCGAGGGGCAAACTTAAAATTTAAATGGTCAATGGCATGTTTTAATTTATAAAAGCGGTCAGCTTGAGAATCATTTTTTTGCTTCATTACAGAGTTATCGGTGAATATATTGTCAAAGATGTGTTGACTCAGAGTTCCTTTTATTTGAGGTATGTTTATATTTCTTGATCAATTGTTTCGAGCACTAAGCAAATGCATGATTTACCTATAAATCAATATTCCCAAAAGGTGTGTAATGTTATCAGTTGAAATTTTAGAAGATTTTACGGGATTTTTTTGAACAGAATATAAATTTCATTCCTGTTCGATGTTTGAAAATAGTGTGTCTAATGTGTATTGGTAACGTAGTGTTACCATTGAAGGACAAACTTCTTCCTTTAAAACCAGTTTTTTCTTTTTCCATTAAAATTTTTGATTTATCTTTAAATAATAGCAACTCGTTCTCTGCCTCCACCAAATGGTTTTCTTGATCTTTATTTGCTTCTGGCGTTATATTTTCTTTTAAATTTCGTCTTCAAATACTATTGGAATATTTACAATGTTCAAACTATCTATATCATTATTAAGGTCTTCATAATGCACCATGTATTATATATGAGATAAGCAATTTATTGGCCTTACCTTACATAAAAACAAGCACAACAATAAATAAACTGATTTAGAAAGTTTGATGATCCTAGAATGCAATTTTTGCTACAGTCTATTGCACCAAAAACCCTTAATAAACAAACAGTAATTTGTACGTACATGCATTAATGCCAATCACATAGCAACTTAATTTGTAAATGCTATTTACAAAGTAATAGAAGTCACCACCAGTACCTCTTGGGAACATAACCTAGTACTTTGCAGATCTGATACAAACTGCCTTCGGCAAATAATTATATGTACATTGTGTTAAACATCGATTTCTTTGTGTATATCATACAATGAGACTTGCAGGGTTAACATTCGCCTAACACAACATCCATTTCAAAGTGTATTGGTTATAAGGAAAAAATTGCCTTTATCAAGTTCATGGGTTTTTATTGACTTATATGTTAGTTGAAATGAAAATGAAAATTATAAAAAAATTTTTGGTATTTTCATCAAAATACGTAGATATTTTTTGGACTAAAACAATACTATAACAAATTTACACTAGAGCAGTCCGGTGAAACAGTTGTACTCGCTTTAGATATCTCAAAGGCATTTGACCAAGTTTGGCATAAGTGTTTACTTGCCAAACTCACCTCGTTTGGGTTAAATGATACGCTCATCAACTGGGTTTCTAGTTTCCAGTCTCCATTACTCTATTGGGTATGACTGTATCTTCAAATCTCTCATGGGTTGACCATCTTCTGTCAGCTACCAAAACAGCTGCTCGTAAAATAGGCTTTTTGTACAGATCTAAGCAGTACTTTACCTCTCGACAACTCCTTTTGCTGTATAAGGCCCAAATTCGGCCTCATCTGCAATATAATTTTCACCTCTGGGTTAGTGCTCCCCAATACGCTCTCGATATCGTTGATCGTATTCAAAAGAGAGCGATTAGGCTTATAAATGGCCCGTCCTTAACTTCTCACATACAGTCCCTTGAGCATAGAAGGATGGTTTCAGTTCTTTCTTTGTATTATCGTTATTACAACGGCTATTGTGCTGCTGAATTATATTCTTTGATACCTTCTCGGGATATATTTGCAAGAAACACTCGATTCGCTCATTCACATCATCAGTATGCAGTACAAATCTCCACTTGTCGTACCAAACGGGCGCAATCCACATTTCTCTACACGGCTTCTAAACTCTGGAATGATCTCCCTAGTTCCTGCTTTCCTCTCACTTATGATATGAGAAAATTTAAGGTAGCTGTTCATAGGCATCTATTGGCAATTAATTATTCCTCTATCCTAAAAAAAATTACATGCATGCACACATGGACTTTTACGATTGAACTCATACTTACAAAATCCTATTTAGGTTTTAAATCATGTATTTTAGGATAAATTATACAAAATTTTATACGTTTCGGTAACAAATACAGTTACCGTCGTCACTTGTAATGACATGATCAAAAAATTACTTATTGTCAAAACAAGCAGATAAAACACTGATAAAACGCTATGAAAAAATATTTGAAAGTCAACTATGAAAACTAAATTTTATTTTCTTAAAGATTTGCGAAAACTATATAATAATTTAAATATTACTAAATCACCATGAAGGTGGCAAAACTTTTAACTGTGAAAAATGCCACACAGGTAACAAAATTTAGTCATATTATAAAGTCAGCGCCAAGTTTAATTTAAAAAAATGGTAAAAGAATTCACAACTAAAACTGAACATACCAATTAAACATCCAGTTAAATCACAACAAATTTAACAAAGTGTAATGTATAGAATATTTTTGGTAGCGTGATTATATTGATTACTCGCGGGATTAGGGTTACTTAATACAATTAAAACGCAGTAAAAAATAAAATTAAATTGTGTACAATGAAATAGAAATAAAATCGAGTTTTAGATACAGTTTTAAAGCAATACGTGTTAGGTACCTAATATAGTCAGACATGCAATTCGGGACTTACTGAAATACGACAAGTATTAAAATTAACCTTGTCAAGAAAGTTTATGTAAGAAAGTCTGATTTGTTCACCTTACGTTAATAGATTTCTTCATTCAACTTTAAAGAATTTAACTTAAAAATTTATATCATCATTCAAACTCAAAGGAGGGTTCGTGGGGGGACATCCCTTAAAATATGGTCGTCAACCTGTATTATCAGCATAAAAAGAAGTGAAAATAAAAGAATCGCTTGAAATCTGCGCCCAATGCGGGTTTTCTTTGAGATCCTGGGATATGAGAGTTATTGTGTAACAATACCACAACGCGTAAGGCCGAAGGGAAACCAAGTTTAGAGAAAACCTTTTTGGAAATCATTGCTTTAAGAGCTTCATGAAATGTCATCCGCAATTAACATTAAAATTATCGAATAATACTGAACACGCCAGGGTCCGACTGATTTACGAAATTATACACGAATATTTTCAAAACCTACAGGAGACCTTCGCAAATGTAGTCAAACATGATGAGTCTAATTTTGGGGACGTTTCAGGAATGGCTAAAGTTGTCACAAATAGGAATCGCAGCACACTTTCAGGGACATAGACATGTCTTAAAGTAATATGAGTCTCATGTTTGCTATTGCGTGTCATCCGGCAATGTCAAGCCATTAACAGTATTTAGTCTTTTTCCCCCTAACACGACAAATTTGTTGTAATCGCTGAATGTGGCCTATTTCAAGCGATTTAAACATTCCTAGAAAAATATGATACAGGAATGGAAATTAAAACATCGCGGAGTTTTACCAATAAAGGGAATTTTTGAAGCTCCTTAAAAAACTATTGTGTCTATTGATACCAAATCTGCAGAAAATTCTCTGCTGATTTAGAAACATGTGGGACAATTCCCTTTAATTCTAACATAATTCTGAAAAAACTCCTCAAAAACTCCAACCGAACGAAACTGAAGAGCAAACGTAGAGTCAAGCAATCATTGATAAGCTTGAACAATTCAAAGTAGTGTTCAAAAAGGAGGCAGAAAGCTGAACATCTCACTGGAAAATGCATTTCTGTTGCAGATCTACTCACTAAAGATTTAACTAATGACGATTAGGCGCCAACAAGATGTTTGAAAATCAAACCAGCCCAGCACATCTCATCAAGCGAGAGTGATCCAGCAACCAAAGCAGGAACCCAAATATTGTGACTAGATTTTCGGCATCAAAAAAGGAAAGGCGTTTCATTGGAAAGATAGAGTCGATAGCAGTAAAAGACATGGCAACAATTGTTCTTCGAAAGAAAAGTGAGGAAAAAGGATATGTGTATCCGGAAATTCCGGGTATAACAGTCACTGGTCATGCTCATTGGCATCGCAAAATCAACATTAAGTTTGTAAAAAACGACAAATACGTTTTCCATTTGACCTGTGAATCCAAGGTTTGGATTAAGAAGATTGTCTTTAGTTCCTATAAGGGATTGGTATACGTCAGACGGATAGACTAGAAATATTTTGTTCCCATATTTTTTCTACTACATTTGCGGTAACTTAATTTTTAGGTTAATATGAGGATGTTACCTTGTTATTGTGCCATTTGGTTACAAAAAAGCAAGTATTGTTTAGACCGTTTTTACATCACTCTAATTATATTTTTCTTTTGTAGTACGATCTTTGGTTTTTCCAAAATATTTTTAGTAATTCACGTTAGCCACAAGGTGAATAAGGACTTAAAGAATCTTTGTTAAGTTTTGTAAATTTTTGCTTTGATAATTTCAGATTTATTGCAAAAAATCAAAATTTTTTTTTATTCCCTTATCCCCGGTTGATGGTATATTATCATAGAGTCTATAAGCTATTCGAATAAGGTGACTATTCGTTCCGTATTATACGGGACAATCTCTTTTTTAAACACATCATTTCGTTATTATTAGTACTCTAGCAAAGTACAGGTCGTAGGTTCAAATCCTACTCGAGGTAAACTTTTTATTTATGTATTTAATAAAATTAATAATAATTTTTAATTACATCATTTCGTATATGTAATTATTGTAGTAAATTACATAAATGTTTGGTATTTATAAAAAGTCCTTTCTTGTCCCATTTCTGACTTTTCATTGTTTAGGAGAAATTAATGTCTCTTCTTCGGTTCTTTCATTCCAATAGGAATATAGGGTGTCTAAGACGTTTCTCTGACTGGTAAGTCCACAGTCAGCCTTACACTATAAGGTTGATTTACACTTTACACTTTATTTAAACTTTATCACTTTACTTTAATTTGAGGAGTTGAGTATGTTTTGTTCTTGTTGGTTACATATATTTTGAACGAACTCTTTCCATCTATTTTGGTTTTTCGCTATTTCTTTTACTTGGTTCCATGCTGTGTTCATTTATTTACATTCCTTAAGTATGTTTCTTCTCCAGGTTGGAGCTGGTCTTCCTCTCTACCTTTTTCCATTAATATTATATTCGAGTGCTTGACGGGTTAAATCTGAGCATGGTTTCCTTAGTGTGTGTCTAATCAATCTCCATCGGCGTTTTATTACAGTCACGTTAACCGGTTCTTGCTTCGTGGTATTCCATAGTTCTCTATTTGTGATAGTATTTGGCCAATGGATTTTCATTATAGTTCTAAGACATTTACTAATGAATATTTGTATTTTCTGCAGCTGTTGTTTATTTAGTGCCCAGGTTTCACACCCGTATAAAAGTACCGTGATTACATTTGTTCTGGTATTCTCAGTTCTGTATTCTTTGATATTTTGTTTGAGCTCCATATTTTATAGAGTATTCTGAAGAAGTTTTGTGCTTTATGTATCCTTGCTTTCATGTCCGACTTGCATCATCCTTTTTCATCCAGTACGCTGCCGAGGTAAGTGAAATTTGCAACATTTTGTATATTGTTTCCTTCTATTTGTATGTCGGTCGTATCTTCTGTGCTTGCGCTTATTATCTTTGTCTTGTTTGTGTTGATTTCCAATCCTACTGTACATGCTATTATTTTTAGCTGGTTTAATTTATCTTGTAGGTGTTCTTTTTTCTCGGTAATTAAACAGATGTCATCTGCATATTCTAGGTCTTCCAGTTTCGTGTTAAATCTCCACTGTAATCCTTTTTTGGTTATCTATTATTTTTTCCATTATCCAGTCGACAATTATTAGAAACAGTAAGGGCGACAATATGTATCCTTGTTTCACGCCACTTTCAATTCCAAACTTTTCCGGATTTTTTTCCATTGTGTATTATACAGGCGTTATAATTCTCATACAGAAGTTTAATTAATGTTATATATTTTTCTGATATTCGACAAGTCTTGAGTATTTGCCACATTTTCTCTGTTTATTTTATCGAAGGCTTTTCTGAAATCAATAAATCCTATGTGTAGTTCTTTTTGCCGTTCATTGCATTCATCTAGAATTATCCTTAAAGTAATGATGTGATTCATGCAAGACCTTCGTGGTCGGAAACCGGATTGGTTATTTCTGAGTTTACTTAAGGTTGCTTCCTTTAATCGTTCAAGTATTGCTCTTGTTAATATTTTGCTTGTAGTATTTAGTATTGTGATAGCTCTCCAGTTATCGCATTCTGTGGCATTGCATTTTTAGGTATTTTTACGATTAAGCCCTGATTCCATTCCATTGAGATTTTTTCTTCTGTCCAGATTTTATTTAATAAGTTATATAAGATTTTCTCAGTTGGTTCAGATCCTGCCTTCATTAATTATCCTGGGATGTGGTCTAATCCCGCTGCTTTATGATTTTTTAATTGCCTGATGGCTTGGACAATTTCTTCTTCCGTAATTTCGTCCGTCCGTATATTTAGCTGGAGTTCTTCTTCATTCCCTTCCTCAGTTTCTTCTTTGTTGGTACTATCTTTATTTATGTTATATATGTCTTTAAAATATTCTACCCATCTCTCTAATATTTCCTTTTGTGATGTGAGTATTTTGCCTTCCTTGTCCTTAATGTTATTGGTTATTTTATTTCCTTTCCCAGAGATTTTCCGTGTTATCTTGTACAGCATGTTTAGATCGTTTCTGCCTGCTACCTTTTCCGCTTCCCTAGCAACTTCTCTGTTTTGTGTCTCCGGTCCACCCTTGCCGTTTTTTTGATTTGCTTATATTTTTTCGAATACTCTCGTTCGAGTGTTTTGTTCTGTGCGTCTGTTCTTGTATTTAATATTTTTTGTTTTAGCTTATTTCTTTCCTCTATTAGTTTCTCCGTATTCAATGTCAGCCACTCTTTTTAATTTCTAATGCTTCTTTTGCTGTTGTCTTCAGCACATCCTTGTGTTTTTCCCAGAGCTGCTCTATACTTAATTTATCCATGTTTAATTTTACTTTATATTCCAGTTTTGCGCGAAAGACTCTGTGGATTTCTTTATCTTTTAGTAGATGTGTATTATACGTTGTTCTTATATCGTTTTTATTTTCTCTGAATTTTAATTTGACTTTAATCTTTGCCCTCACTAACGCATGGTCCGATTCTATGTCCGCTCCATTCCATTGCCCTTACATCTAGTAGGGTATTTCTGTGTCTTCTTACTATGACGACATGATCAATTTGATTGCAGGGTTTCCCACCTGGTCCTATCCATGTAATTTTGTGTTTTAGCTTAGGAAGGAAGAGGCCACCTCCTATCAATAAATTGTTTATTGTACAAAAATCCAAAAATCTTTCCGCATTATCATTTCTCTCTCCTATTCCTTCTTTTCCCATTATTTCTTCTCGACCCTCGTTCTCCTTTCCAATTTTTGCGTTCATGTCTCCCATCAGTAGGAAAATATCTCTTTTATGTTTCTTCCTTTGTTTATCATATGTTTCTTGTAATTCTTCGTAATATTCATCTTTCTTATTTTGCTCTTCTATATTTGTCGGTGCATATGTATTAAGTATTCGTTCCGTATTATACGGGGCAATCCCTTTTTTAAACACATAATTTCGTATATGTTATTATTATAGTAAATTACATAAATGTTTCGTATTTATAAAAAAGTCGCTTTTTTGTCCCGTTTCTGACTTTTCATTGTTTAGAAGAAATTAATCTCTAGAAAGTGCTAAAAAGATAGCGCGACCTTCAGATAAGACACAGTAGGGTGACATCTTACAATTTACGAGACCTTTCTAGCACTATTTTCGATTTAAATAAATAGCGCGCGAGCTTGCTTATGACGCAGCATTAAGTATCAAGTTTGTGCGAAAAGAATTTGCTTAGGACGAGGTTTTGTAGGTACATCCAGAAAATAAATATACCGGTACGTGTAAATACCACATACCACAACGTGATCTACAATCAGTCCTTTCGTTGTATTGCACTAGTAAGCTAATAAAAAGTTGCTTCCAATAAAAATTTGCATGTGTTAGAACCAAAGCTGAAAGTATTCTGTGTAACATTTTACAAAAAGAATCATTAAGCTCCATGTAAAATGATCTTGGAATGGTCAATTTTGTAACAATCTATACCGATTATTCAAGTCCCGGAAGCGTAAATATGTGTCTTGTACTTGTAATTGTTTTTATGTAAGATAAGTGTATTCAAGAAAACTCTTGGAAGTTTATTTCCGAATATACTATTAAAACAGTTTAATAACAAAAGTAATGACAACGTACTCTGACAACACATATTGCAAAGTTGGATGAGCAACAAGGCATGGCCAAAGACCTTTCGTTGGGGTGAACTGTGCTGCTCATATTCTTCATAACTGTATTCAAACATCAGCAGGCTGCTTGCCTATTGACATCGAAGCCATTATTGAAAAAATATATGGCTATTTCCACATTTATACTGGTCCTGTTGAACAATTAGAAGAATTTCGTGAGTTTGTTAATATTGAATACCCAAAATCGTTAGGATACAGTAAGACCAGATGGTTGTTACCTTTGATAGACAGAATATTAAGAATGTTCAAACGGTTACAGAGTTACTATTTCTCTCAAGAAAAATGTCCCACATTGATTTTTGACAGTTTTAAAAATAATTTTTTTTTATGTTTGGCTATGGTTTCTTCACTCATAAGCTTCTACGTTTCATAAATGTGTGGCGCAAGTGGAATTTGAACGTTAACACTTTGGCTAGTAACTTTGGTAAATGTAGAAGAAGCCCTAGCCGTAACTCAATTTTAAACGTCCGTGACCATGTTTTATACTACTTATATAGCCCATTTGCATAAATGGACTCGACACTTTGAAGTTTCGCAAGCGTTTTGTTGGGTATTGCTAAAAAAAGAACATCTGTGATCAGATGTTGGAAACGCATTAACTGTTTTTCAAAAACAACACCCTGATGTTCATATAGAAATGATTAGGAACTATTTCATCAAATTGTGTGCATTAAAAAATATACAATCAGTAAAAAAATAAAAGAGTGGAAAGAAGTTTTTGTTTTTATTGACAAACAGTGGGTCGAGCTTTTTAACCAGTTCATGAGTGCAGATATACCACACAACAACATATTAAAAATTGTTGAAATGTGCATGTGTTTACAAGAACCAACGCCGCCACGGAAAGGATTTTTTCTGATATGAATAAAATTTGGACCAACCAAAAAAAAACACTGTAAGAACTTTAAAAGGACTTTTAATGAAAAAACATAATTATGAAATTAATTGCCTTGAACTTTATAAGTATCTCCAAGATCGCCCAGATATTTTACGAAAATCCATTCATTGGAAAAATATACAAATGAGTAACGTTTCGGTCGCCATTTTATTAACTATGTACTTTTAAAAACCGAAGTAAAATATAGAAATAAATAGATTATGTTATTTATTTATTTTTTTTTGACACTATGCGTTATGACATGAGGCTTACAAACTTATAAACAACCACATTTGTCACTTAGACTAGAGAGCATGAAAATCTTTCCCTTTACTGACACCGAACTGGTAGCGCAGTGGCGACACGACCTGCTTAGCATTCGGGAGGTAATGGGTTCGATTCCCGTTACCGTCTACCTTGTATGAGGTGTTTTCAAGGGGTTTTCCTCATACACATGTAGCGGCATGGTCACTGCGTATATGCACACCATGTGCGGCTGCTTAGGCGAATGCCGGGGTAGTATTTTCCCCCTCAGAACCCTAACTCCGTTCCTTCCGATCTTATCCTGACTGCACCCATCCTTAATCCCACCATGCATATATACGTAATATATGTATGTATGCTGGGAATCCATGATTGTGGCTGAAGGAGCTCGGAAAGCTCGAGCAGCCCGCCCTGCCCCTTGGGGAGGGAATGAAATACGTGGCCTTTTCCTTTTTTTCCTTCACTGACCAATATTTGGTACCCCTCAGACTGTTCGGGTGATGCGTCCATTTCCCGTATTTTTTTTTACATAAATACCTTATATTCGAACGAAAAACAATCTATTTTCTATTTGAAATTTTAAGAAATAGCTCCGAATTATATGGTCGTAGATGATAACATTTTGAGAAAATGAAATTTGTTTTTGTATTGAAGAAGAGTCGTTCACACTGGTATCTTTAGTACAATAAGAAAGATTTAACTTTACTTCAAACTACTGAGCTCTATCTAATTTTCCATTTGCTGTTGATAGAAGTGGGAAATAACAGTTCTTGTCGTAATGGAAATTTATAACCAGATACGTGCATAATTGAACAGTGCAAAGTGTTGGAAAGAGAGAATACGGATTCGATTCTTATCGTCTAGTATTACTGACAAGTGGTGAAAATAGTAGAGATTAGAAAAATGTATACGTAAAAGAATGAATTCAGAAATAATATGATTATACAACAGTAAATAGTGGTTATGTAGGTATAAAAATAAAATTGTGTAGGTCAGCTAGAAATATGCGAAGTTAGTTCCCACAATGTTTTTGTGATACCGTTGTCTTTCTATTTATAACTTTTTATACAAACTCGTTCAAAATTCTCAACTGGAACTGTACCGATATTTACAAGATGTAGGTATTTTAGAATATCGTTTAATTAACTGTATTTAAAAAAGAAAATTGAAAAGAATTAGTAGTTCTTGATAAGTTATGATATGGGTGGTCCTTTTTTGGATGTTTCTGATGATACAATACGAACGTGACAAAATGATAATTGACCAGTTTCTGGTCAATATTCACATGATCAAAGATACGCATGTATGCAATTTTCAGATGCTGCTCTAAGATAAGTAACATGAGAATTTAAACTGTTTCTTTTTGCATATTTTAAGTAGTTCTGTAATCATGTTTCTAAATTATTAAGCATGCATCGTATAATTAAAATATGCAGCCTCTTTGATATGCAAGTAGCGTTGAAAATTATATTGCTACTAATGAAATATATTAAAACCAGTTTAATAATTTCATAATACGTTACTTCATTTTAAACAAAATGTTTTGCACCACCTGGCGGTTCAGTTAAGTTCAATTCGGTTCGACTAAAAATAAACATTGATATTGCAAAATAAAAACACGCTCTGGGAAACATTTCTAATAAGCTTTTTTTTGTACGGACATAAATGTTAATCGGTACGTTTTTAGTGTATAATTGGTCGGCATTCCACTCCGAATATTGTATCGTCTGTTGTGTTATAAAATAGCTTGTATTGGAATCATTGGCATCCATAAAAAATTGAGCTCAGTTGGAACTTACAGCGCAAAACGTAAATGAAAACGGCAATGAAAGGTTACTGTTTTCTTTCTTACCAAGATAGAATACTAAAATTTCAAAATATATTATTATTGCCGAATTACTTAGCGTAATCCGAGTATTATATAATTAGACTAAATATCAATGAATTTCTCTAACCTAAGATTTTTGGTAATTTTAGAGGAAAGTTCGAGTGATGTTGGTACTTATGCTGATGCGTTGTTTTAAATTTTGACGGTGTTTTCCCGTTTCGTGTGTTCCACTTTCGATCGTCGAAAATTCAAATGTTCCCTTTTCTTAATCCCTTTATGGTTAAATTTCTAAGTACAGTATCTATACCTATATCATTGTTCGATTAAATGGTGATGAAATATTGTTATTGCTTTAAATTCCATAAAAACTAATACAAATAACATAATAAAATACAGCCGCTAATAAGTATTATTCTTATTAATTCTTTGCATTAAAAGAAATATGGTATCAACATAAATTCACCGCCAACCACACCTTTATCAAGCTTTAAATCTAAGACGCCCTCGTTTCAATCAATATTCCATTGCATTGTTCAATTGAGTAGTTGGTGGCGATTCATATGTAAATAATCTTATCTGTCCGTCTTGATTACCAGTTTCCTTATTAAGCATTGTACATAGGATAATATAATATTAATTGTTTATTGTAGGTGTGATTACAAAAGTACCCTACTCATTGTTCAAATAAATGTAAACATATATTTCTCACTCCATCAATATAGGGATGACATAAATGTTCATAAAATAGCGGATAAACTCGAATGGGAATTAAGGAATAAAACACTCGGACCCGTCGATTTTTACTTTCAGTTTAGAATTCTTTTACGTAAAAGTGTGTCAAGAAAAAGATATGACGTCGTCGACATTTTTTTTAAATGTCAACCCCCATTTTTTATTGCAAAACTAGAAAGGGTACATCTTTTTACGTACGACAAGGTACATATGGATGATGTTAATACAGGGTGTCCTAAACTTGCGTCCACGGGCGATACCTCCCTTATTTGATGAAATAGGAGAACAAAATTGTGAGGTGTAGTAGAAGGAACTGGGGCGCATATTTTAAAATTATTTTTAGGGTGTTTCATTTATACAGGGTGGACCAAACATAGATTTTTGAAATGGGACACCCTGTATGTTATTTCAAATTTGTATTCAGCTCACTTCGGCCATTATTTCAATATAAGGTTTGATTATCTTACACATAATTTAAATTAAATGTTCAAATTGAGCATCGTTAACACTCTGGCAATAGCCAAGGCGATTAACAAATGATTTTTGAACGATTTCGATGACATCTGCGGTAATGTTTCTAATTTCTTGGCGAATTCGTGCTTTTAAATCTTCTAAATTGGCCGGTCGCGTCGCGTATACTTTACTCTTTAAGTGTCTCCACAAGAAGTAATCTAGAGGATTTAAATCCGGCGATCTGGCTACCCACTCAATTGGCCCCTTCTATATATCCAACGATTTGGAAATAACTTTATCGAAATAAGCGCGAATAGGTAAACCGTAGTGTAGCTGTGTTCCATATTATTGAAAACAGAGGTCACGATGATGCGTATTGGGCTCTTCTAAATCCAGATACAACGTTATTAGAGCAGGGATGAGGTCATTTTGAAGAGTGAGAGTATCCTCGAAGAAGTAAGGACCTATAACTCTTCCGTCAACTATGCCGCACCAAACGTTCAATTTTTGAGGGTTTTGGGCGTGAATAAATGAGGATTTTCGGTTGCCCAATAACGACAATTTTGTCTGTTCGCGTTGATATTGGTAGTACAGAAGGAAGAACAAATATCATTCCAGACGTATACGCCTTGCTACCTGACAAAAAAGAAGTGACATACAAACGACTTAAAACGAACTTAAAAAACTTTTTTACCAAAAAAAAGTAATATCGATTCTGAAGTTACCGCACATTATGCTGTAGAAGAGTTTTTCTGACTGTAGTCATCAAAGGTGGTAATTTTCATTTCAAATAAGGTATTAGCGTAAAGTCTAGGTCTAACAAACTTGTATACGGAAAACGAGGAAGTAAGAAACCACATAAGCAGGTGTGCGGCATTAGCTCATGCGCCAGAAGATGAAGTTACAGATGGTTGGCTTTGTATATTGAAAAATTCTCCTGCAGACGAAGCTGTTGTTAAATTTAACGATTATTTTATTGATCAATGGATTGATAATTCTCGTCGAATATAGACTTGCCGTTAATAGACGGATCCGAAAACCACATCCCAATATACTTGAACTAATGAAAGTTCTTCAGAAAGAAATGCGCTATTATAGTAATGCCTCCCTGCAAAATAGTGTATGTATAAATACTAAAAGAATAGAAAATTATTGTGAGTTAGATAGGCGGTTAAGCAGTTGTAAGTGACCTAACTCAAAATAGGCACAACCTTAGTGAAAGATTGGACAAGTTGAAATATACTCGTATCGTTAAATTTGATCAGGAAAATTTAATATTTAATTAAGTATTTATTTTCTATTTTTAGTAATACATGTGGTGCAAGTTTGTTTCAAATATGTGTATATGTCATCGTACACGACTTTTAATTTTAAATTAAACTGCTCAATCAGCACAACCAATTTATTCTGTTTTTACTGTTTTCTCTTATTTATTCAGTACCGAGTAGGTAACTTAGATACGCACGAAACGGTCATAAATCATTTTGAAATCCCGCCATGTCATGTATATATATATATATATATATATATATATATATATATATATATAAGTGAAGTGTGAAACTCAGATTTTCTTAAAATTGTAAATGGCCTATTTTAAAGACTATTTACGTTTTTGTAAAAAGATCTCCGAGCATTGTTCTAATTGTACGTTATCAATTCGGCTATTCAACCAGTCTACCGCAATACTAGCTATTGGATATGGTGAGAGTAGCCATTCTGCGAACTATCTCATGGGACCTGGAAATGCCACTGAATTATTCCCAAAACCCCGACTCCATATATTAATGGTCCGAAACGCAGAACTTGACCAAAAAGCCGACGACCATGTGGCTGAATACGCCCACTCTGCTGAATTTTAGGGTTGGGCCATTACCCTGACAAGAACCAAAATGCCGAACGGGGTTTGGGACATTTCGCCGAATTCCCAAAACGCCGATACTATATTATAAAAGTCCTAAACGCGAACGTGACCAAAATGCATACAATCATTTCGCAGACACAATGATGAAAGCTCCGAATGATCAAAGCACATAATTCCCAAAACGCCGAATGCCCAAAGCACCGACACGATAATTTTATAGGTCCAAAGCGCCGAAACTTAATATTTTAGGACTAGATGCACTCACCAGTTTTTTATAATAACTTACACCCTCGGACGGCCGAAATAATTTTAGTAATGCGGAAGGCCGAAATTGATCGCTAATGATCCAGCTCGCGTGTTAGTGTTTTTACATCAATTTAGAAATATCAAAATGTATGGTCCTAATAAAAGTATTTACAGTTATTGTTCCGCAGTCTAAGAAAGATAATTAATTTGACATCCAGAAAAAAAACGTGTTTATTCAATATTCATTTGTGGGATATGGTAGGACGGAGATTAAATAATCCATAGTCACTCTCAAGCAATGTAGATGGCCGTCAACAACGGATTTTGGAAGCGTGGGTTAGTTTACTTCAGGTTAGCATAGATTCACTCAATTCAAATATGCCTAATCGGCTAGCTGAATGTGTGAGATGCATAGGAGGGTCGACGCATTATTAGGGTTAACAATATTTGTATCTTGCTAAAATTTTCATCGTTTATTAATAGGAATAAAATACACTTATTCTGAAAATTTAATTAAAATACATCAGCGTTTACAGTGTGTTGATTTATTTATGGCGGCCAGTATATATTACCCCAAAAATATATATAAATCAGGCAATGAATTAAACCTAGATAATGCTCATATCTAAACCTATTTTTTCAGCAGATAAATACCCTCTGTTTCATGTTCACAATTAAACACTACAATTTTCGGTTTGCTTACGTTTACCTGTAAATCCAGAATCTCTCAGACTTCATCAAACTTTCTCAGCATTGTTTTTCGCTTCCTCGCATTTTCGCTTTGTAAAACTGTATCAGGATATACCAGAACTCGTACATTCACGTCACAAAACCATTAAACCATTATATCATTACATAGTTGCCTAACACACATAAGCTATACTTTCACCCTGTTTTAATTGGCCTTTAGATTACACTTTGTCTATCTAAAAATCTCAAACTTGTCCTATTTTTACAATGAAGTTGATTTCCCCAAAAAAAGATGGTTATAACAGTGTTACTAATTTATCCGTATATAAAAACTTTCAATAATGGCCTTATAGGTGCCGTAACATTCATTCGTGACAAGCGAGCAAAGGCGATTGGCACGTTGCTGGAAGTCTTAACTAAGTGATGCGCCGTCTGCATCGCTCTGTCTGGTCGGGTTCAAAATATTATAAAAGTTGTTTGTAGAAGTATATGTTACTTACGTCTACTTCTTTACTGATTAGGTTGCAGAGGATCACATTCTTTTTGTTGGTTGTTTTATACCCGTAATTATCATATAATTAATTTTCCATTTTCGCGACCAGCAAATACATTAAAATTATATTAAACATACTACATTGTGTTTTCACTGTAAAATAACATAATTATCAACAAAAAACTATTTCTTTGTTAAATTTGACTAGATACTTAATTGGTATGCCAAGTTTATATTTGTGAATGCAAATTAAGGTTTTTCACAACTTTTCACTTACATCATATCTTGATTCAATTTTGTTAAGTTTGCTCTTTGCTTATGAGATTTTTCATTGTTAGCCTTTTACCGTTAGAGGGTGTACTGATTTCTCTTCTTCAAGGCAGTTTATTAATATTTAATTTATTAAGGATCTAGTGATACTTTACTAAAATTAGTTTCCATAGTTGGCTTTATACGTCTATCAAACTGTTATATTAATAGCAGGACTATGTTTGAGTTTTCATATTTTTCATATTTCATAGATTTGTGCTAACATGTTAAACAATTCTTAAACATATTACCACAACTGAGGACGATAACTGTAATTGTTATCGAAACGTATAGATTTGCATAACTATAAATATAAAAATACACCATTTAAAAACCCAAAAGCTAAGTATTTTGATTATGTTACCCTTTCTATTCATTCAGTTTTCCGAAAAGCTAACGCGACTGATGCGTTTCCATATGTCCATGATTCATGCACTGATTCTGACAAGTCCTTTTATTCCGAAAACTTCTTATCTTTCTTTTCTTAATCGCACTTTCAATTGTATTTAGCCACCAATTTCGAGGTATGCCTAATTCCTTTGTACAAATCGGCCACCGGATTTTCCAAGCCACACTCACTCATTATCCACTCATTCCTCACTCTATCCATTCTCGTTTTACCGCATACATCCGGTAACAATCTCACACCTACAGCATCTATTTTACTTTCGTGTTCTTCTGGAATGCCCAAGTCTCACTTTCATGCAGTATTAATAACATTCGTTTCTCGGCCACATTCGTACTCCCATTTTCCGATATAGCCCATATACTGCCAATCACTTTCCTTGCTGCACTCACGCGCTACTCAGCTTCCCCGTTTACTCTACTATCTACATTCTACCCAAATACATGAAGTAGTTAACTGATTCTACTTCGGCAGGGTAAACTCGCTACCCCGTACTCATATTTACAATTAAATACTCCACTTTCGTTTTGTCTACGTTTACTTTTAAATCCGTACTCTCACATTTGCGTCACAATTAAATCATTTACATCAGTACATACTTGAGTTACATTAAACAGACATGGTGACATCTAGCAGCCGTGTCTAACTTCTTCCTCTATTTTAAAGTATTTATTTAAACACATCTCATCCTACCGCATTCCCGACTTCTGCACTGCTCTCATTCCTTTTACTAGACATCTACTCACTTGTATACTTATTAATATGTCCCAGAGATATTCTCCCTATTCACTTGGTCATACGGTTTCTCCAAGTGTACAAACATACAATATAGCTTCTTGTTCTCATTTAAACACTTTTCAATCACCTGCTGCATTCCCACCATCTGCAGTTATCCCTTGCTCCGCTTCACTCATGCATCGGGACAATAATCGCTCTTTTTCAATTGATCGTTACTTTTCCACATTTCCTCATTTCACCAGTATCCCTATTCATACATGTATCATTGCTATTCTTCAACATTTGTATCTCTCAACTCAGTATCATCTTTAGGTTCATTCCTTATCTTTTCCAAATTCTCTTTCTTTAAATCTTCAGTCAGCCTACTCTCATTTCCTTACAACCTCACAAAGTATTCTTGTCTGCATTTGCTCAGTCTGTACTCATCCTATAGTATCTAGTTCATACTATTCAGCATTCAACTGCGTCCTGTTTTAGTCCACGCTTAGCACTCAATACCCACCCAAGAAAAGTTTTTATTTCCCTGTATTTTCTCACCTTCTGCCACGCTCAATCCCTCTTTACTCATTCATACTACTGCCTTGTTTCGCTTCTCTCTTTCTCAATTTGTACACTTCGTATAACCGGTTTTTCTGTCACATTTTTTTGAAACAATCAATGCCATGCACGCAACTTGTAGTTACATACTGCCTTTTTGACAGATTCACTCCACACAAACGCTCTTTGTACGCTTACCCATAGTCGCTCTAACACACGCAGGAACAGCTAGCTACCTTGCTGCTTGAGAAAACCATAAAAATAAAATCAATTTCTGTCATTAGTTGGAGCAAATTCCGTTTAATTATTATTTGTAGTTATTTTGTTGGAATTAAGAATCTTTCTACTTGAGAGTATTTTCACTTTTCAGTTCAAGTCGTGTATAATAGATTGAAACTTATTATAATTAATTAATTTGACCGCAAACGCAGGGTTCATTGATGATTGAGATTATTGTGCGTGCATATACAGGGTGAGTCATAAGTGCGCCGTCTGAAGATCCTGGCTTTATTATTAAAAATAAAAAAAATGTTATAGTGCCGATCTATATCAGACTTAGATGTGCATCGAATAAAAATAGTTTCATCCCTATAGGGTGTTCCATAATTGCAGGACCGGACTCAGCTTTGTTTTGTTAAATGGAACCCTATATTTATTTAATTTTATTATTATTTGTCTTGTGGAATGCTAAAAAACGGTACTTCGTTTTTAAATTTATTTTGTGGCGTTGCCAAGTTAGAGCATTCTTTCTTTAAAAAGTGAAAATTTATACCTTTACTTAAATTGTTCTGAAGACTTTAATATTAACAGTAGAACTGTAAGGTTTGGCAGACGGGTAAACAAAACCTTGCTCTATCTTTTGACCTTCATACTTCCTGATTATACTATACTGAGTGTTTACAAAGTATGGTCAATTTTTGCAAATTTGAAATGACCATAACTTTTGTTTTTTAAATAGAACATCCTGCATTTTATCATGTCATCGTGTTCTGTTTTTAATTCTCTTACTTTTTTATTAATGATGTAATATACCTAACGTTACGCGTTCTCGAAATATTTAAGATTTGTTGCAAAATTAATAAAATAATCATGACTTTTGCTTTGAATATTTACAAATCGTAAATGGCTTGTTGACAATATGGTCCAATAAACACTGATGGACAAAGGTTTACTTCTTATTCGAGTTTTTAAAATCATAATTTTATAATATGGCAATAAGTGTAAAAAGCGCATCCAGTTAGCCTGCGATTTATAATTCCTGACGTTTGGCTTAAACGTCATTCGCTAATTCTTCAGTTTAGTGTGAAAAATGAAATTTTCACAAGATGAATGTATTGACATGGTCTACGCTTTGGGCGAAGGTGAAAGAAATTCATTTCTTGCTTCCATAATTTATCAACAACGATTTCCTGAGAGCAGGCATCCTGATCCAAGGATATTTGAAAAACTCAAAGAAAGATTTGAAAAAACGGGACATGTACAATATGAAAGAAAAGAACGAGAAACCTCAGTGCTGATTTAGGTATTAGTCCAACTAGTGTTTCCAAGATTATTCGAAAAAATAAATTTCATCCATACCATTTTCAACTAATCCAAGAGTTGAATGCAAATGATTTTCAAAGACGCTTGGAATTCTCCCAGTGGGCAATGGAACGATTAGGCCAGGACAATGATTTCTTTAAACACATTTTGATGACCGACGAAGCAACCTTTCACAAAAATGGTTTTGTGAACAGCCATAATTTCCATTATTATGACAATACAAATCCCCACGCTATTAGAAGAATAGATCATCAGCATCGCTGGTCTTTGAATGTGTGGGGCGGGATAGTAGGGAACCATATAATTGGACCTTACTTTTTTGAAAGAAACATTAATGGTCAAACCTATCTTGAATTTCTTCAAAATGAGTTACCTCCGCTTCTTGAAGAATTGCCGTTAGACATACGTCAAAGGATGTGGTTTCAGCAGGATGATGCGCCTCCCCACTATAGTCGCATTGTTAGAGAACATCTAGACAGAACGTTTCCCAACAAATGGATTGGGAGAGGAGGGCCAGTAGGATGGTCAGCTCGGACTCCTGATCTGACAAAATTAGATTTTTTCCTGTGAGGTTATATTAAAAGCTTAGTATACCAAAAATTTCCTACCACCAAAGAAGATATGAAAATTAGAATACGGAATGCATTTCAAATGGTTAACCAAAATATGCTGCGAAATGTTGAAGATTCTTTTTTGAGGAGAATTCACACCTGTTTGCAAGAAAATGGTGGACACATCGAGCATTTGATTTAGTTATAACTTATTATAATTTTCTCAATAATTTTTTTTCAAATACAAATTCTTGTGTTTGCTTTATTACTTTTGTATAGACCGTCCAGTCTGTCACAATTGTCATTAATTTTGCAACAAATCTTAAATATTTCGAGAACGCGTAACGTTAGGTATATTACATGCTTAATAAAAAAGTAAGAGAATTAAAAACAGAACACGATGACATGATAAAATACAGGGTGTTCCATTTAAAAAACAAAAGTTATGGTCATTTCAAATTTGCAAAAATTGACCATATTTTGTAAACACCCAGTATAGTATAATCAGGAAGTATAAAGGTCAAAATATAGAGCAAGGTCTTGTTTACCCGTCTGCCAAACTTTACAGTTCTAATGTTAATATTAAAGTCTTCAGAACAATTTAAGTAAAGGTACAAATTTTCACTTTTTTAAACAAAAAATGCTCTAACTTGGCAACGCCACAAAATAAATTTAAAAACGAAATACCGTTTTTTAGCATTCAACAAGACAAATAATAATAAAATTAAATAAATGTAGGGTTCCATTTAACAAAACAAAGTCCGGTCCTGCAATTATGGAACACCCTATAGGGATAAAACTATTTTAATTCGATACACATCTAAGCCTGATATAGATCGCGGCTATAACATTTTCTTTATTTTTAATAATAAAGCCAGGGTCTTCCGACGGCGCACTAATGACTTACCCTGTATATGCACTAACTTTGACACATTCCTAAAACTGTTTATTTTTATTTTCTTAAGCGCACTTTCAATTGCATTTGCCAGCACTTTGGAAGCATGCCTAATTTTCTCGTGTAGATCGACTACCGGTTTTTCCACGCCAGAGTCATTCATTATCCACTCATCCCTCACTCTATCCATTCTTATTTTACTCCATAAACTCGGTCAAAATCTCATGCCCACAGCATTTCCTGTTTTTCTGGCGTGCCCAAGTCTCATTTTCACGCAGTACTGACATCCCTCGATTCGCAGCTGTGTTTCCTGTATTGACAGCTTCCCCATTGATTCTGCCATCAGCATTCTACCGAAATACACAAACTCATGAACTTGTTCTACAATCTAATCATGCGGGGTAAACACGCTACCCTTTATTTATTATTAAACACTACCACTTTGGTTTTGTCCACGTTTACCCTTATATCCATACTCTCACACTACGTTACTTACGATAAAACCATATGCATCACTACATACATTTATTCACGAATACACTATACAAATCTGGTGACGTCACGCAACATCTCTCACTTGGACACATGCCCGGCTACCGTCATACACTGCTCTTACTCCTTTGACTAGCCATTTACTCACTCTCTAGTTGCTTAAAATGTGCCGGGCTTCTCTTTATTCACTCGGTCATACGATTTCTCCAAGTGTACAAATACACAGTGTAGCTTCTTGTTTACATTCACCCTTACTCCGCTTACGCTTATACATCAGGACAATAATTGCACTTTTCCAATCAATCGTTACTTTTCCGTGCTTAATACATGTATTAAATAATTCACACAATCTTTCCTCAAGTGTTGTCCATCCACATTTTCGCATTTCATCAGTATTACTATCCACACCTGTAGCGTTACAATACTTCAACGTTTGTATTTCGTCCAACTCAATACCATCATCTCAATACCAGTCAGCTTACTCTCATTTGCGTACAACCCTTAAAAATATTCTTGTCTGCATTTATTCAGTACGTACTCATCCCGTACTATCTGGTTTATACTATTCGGCACTCCTACTGCGTCTTGCTTTGACCCACGATTAGCACTTCATAGTAACCTTCCGTCACGCTCAATTCTTCTTTACTCTTTCTTACTACTGCTTCCTTCGCATCTTTCTTTCTCAATATATATATATATATATATATATATATATATATATATATATACGTAATACTCATTTTTCTCAGTCTTAATTTTTGCAGATATCATTGCCATGTACGTGTTTTGTTGTTACATACTGCCTTTTTGAGAGATTCACTCCACCAAGGTTTCCTTGTATGCTTACCCATAGCCGATCTTCCACATATCTGTGCACAGTTGGACAAAATGGCCTTCGAAGTATATCCAGGCACTTTCAGTGTTACCGTTCTTCTTCTGGCTCGTCAGGAATCATTTGATTCGCATTCAGATCTCTGTTCTGCGTAGTTAGTTATCCAGTAGTTGGCAACATTATTGTGGTCATTGTAATAAATATTGTACTTTTAGGAACAGCTATCTTGCTGCTTGAGAAAACCTTAAAAATAAAATTAATTTTAAGATATAATGCAAATGCAATGTAGGCAGAAGAGAAGAAATAAATGCACTGTATAAGAATCATGAAGAGTGCTAGTAAATTAACAAGTATAAACATAAAATAATCGCTTATATATAATTATGAACAGCTTATAGAAGTAATAAAAAATTAGATGCAATTGCTACGACCTTGCAGAAGATTTTACCCTTAAGTTATGCTATTATTTTTGCTGTCATTAGTTGGAGCAAATCCGGTTTAATTATTATTTATAGTAATTTTGTTGGAATTAAGAATCTTTCTACTTGAGAGTATTTTCATCTTGCAGTTCATTCAAGTCGTATATAATAGATGGAAATTTATTATAATTAATTAATTTGACCGGAAACACAGAGTTCATTGATGACTGAGATTACTGTGCGTGCAACTGAAAAATTATACATTTTTATGTAATTAAGCAAAGGTTATTGTCGAAAATTATGATTCTTTTATTACGTCATAAAAACATAAGTAAAGTTAAGTGTGAATTAAAGTTGCACAGTTGAACGAGTTAGAGGAAATCTGAAAACAAGGTTTCCAAATTTATTAAGACAGCACGTTAGTTAACCATTCAATATACCTACAAAGGCAGAACCTATTACAAATTTTTGTCATCAGTATCACGTCTCAAATGCGGTAATACTTTAATTATCTTATACTTAATTTTTACTAAAGAAAGTAGAGGTACTAACTCCATATCCATTATGCAAGAAAATTCTTAAAGTTTAATGAGAATGCTTGAATAATGTGAATACATAATTATGTTACGTAGTGTAAGAGCAGCTTTAATGCTTATTCAAATAACATTTTTTTGCTTTTAAGATTAGCTGAACTAATAATTATGTGATTTATAAATGTTTATGAAAATAAAAAAGATTAAGTACGTTTACGAATGATGTCCTTGTAAATATAATTATACAGCATTCAGAATGGGGCTGCCTGAATCTGTCATAAAGGATACAAGTCATTCCAAGACGTAGTGTAGTGATAAAAGGTTACCTATTAAGTTGACTTTGTAGCTATTCGCCCAACAACAAAGATCTCATCATGTCTTATTCAAACGAGCTCCATGGTTCATTAAAAATATCACTTTTCGCCGTCAACAAGCACTAGTGCAGCTTTAATAAAAGGCAAACCACAATTTTGCTTAGAAAACAATAGTGTATAAATAAATGAGATTCTCCATAAATAGCCATTCATGTTCACGAATCGCGATCGCATAGTTTCACGATATTTTGTTTAAGATTGTTCCTTTAGTAAAAATCGAACATATAAAAAAGCGATAAAAATAAATAGCGTGAGATGTGTAATGGCAGTGACCGTGGATCTATAACAGTGCAAACCTTGGCGTACCTTGCCATCAATGTAAAAGGTGATGCTGCTTTTCCAGATCAAGTATGGAGCTATCATCAAACCGCAGGCTTAATACTTCATAAACTCTTCTGAAAACGGTTATGAGTAATGTGGTAATATTAAAGTCACGACATCTCACAGTACCATAACATTAGCCTATCTAGTCAGATGATCAATATTTTGAACGCACACGTTAAGAATAAAGCTTTTGTTGACAGAATAATATTTTCTTCAATGTAACAATACATATTTAGTTATTCACGAAACGGACGAGATTAACTCATCAATACAGTTAAATCGTGTATGCTAAACTGTGTCAAGATGCGTTATTACACACCTTTTTTTATATTGTGCAGAAAATCTCTTATTTACAATGAAGGTTATATTACGAAATTTGACCTTATGACTGAATTTTTTATTATAATCTTCAATACAGCAAGGTCTAAAGTCTCAGTATTTACACTAAAGTAAAGGTACTCTATTGTCATCTAAAACTCGCCGAACTTCCAACGGGGTGTTTGGGATGCTCAAACGCTGCATTGTAATTTATATTAAATGGCTGGACATACTGTTGCATCGTTTCAAAATTTGACGAATTTTTGGAATAAGTAAAATCAGGATCGTGATCTCAGGGAGCCCTGGGATAATATTGTGATGGGGCTTACTTGCTTACAAAAATGAAATACCAACATGGTTATTGACATCATTTACATATGATTAACAGTCTTTAAGAAGCCTATTATAAATGTATATTATAATAATTACGAGTGACATACAGAACGCAGCAAATAGGAATACAAAACAAACCACTAATAATGTACGTAATGTTCGTTTCGTAAAATATATCATAATTACAAACTCTAAGTAAATTACAATGCGTAACATTACTTCTTTTCACTTTTATAAAACGTACATTAGCTCTTAATGACTTATATAAGATAAGCTTCAATTCAAAACTGTACTTTTCCACATTTTTGTGCTGCAAAGTCCTTAATCTACTCATTGCAATCTACAGCCTTTGTTAAATCAGAATTTATAGCCAAGATTGAAAGATAATTTCATTCTTCCTTGGTCATTGTTGTTCTGTACCTATTCTCAATATACGTCATCCTGGAGGAAACATACTCTGTTTCACAACTTGTGATTGACAAGGTTGACAATTTGGGAAAACATCGACAAGCTGCTTTTCATAGAAGATATGGAGTATATCCAGGTACGAATCATATGATTCTGTCATTCCTTAAATAAGATTTTAGTCAACATCCTCTGAATAATAGGCCACAATTTCTCGGGAACTTTCCACATCGACAGTATCCACTTGGTTATCATGTAAGTCAATCAAAATTAAAAATTTTTCCGTACTTTACGTAACGGCAAAGTATGGAAACTATCCGAGGATTTAACTAATAACAAAAATTGTAATATGTCTAAAAATATTAATTTAATGATAAATAACAAAATGTGCTAATCATAGCTTATGAGTTCAATAAAATGGAGATGCCATTAAGCTGCGTTCTAAAGTACCTGTACATTAGGGTGGAATGAAATAGGGCAAAAAAAATTTTTTTTCGAATATCATTAACCCTGTATTACTAAACGTTGCTATTGTTAAATACCTGCTGCAATATATAAAATTTTATTTTTTTACTTGTCATCTTCAGGTGGCGCAGAAGACTTGAAATATGGAAAAAAACTGACATTTTGGAAATATTTAAATAAATAAAAGTAATATGTTTATCCACTTTACCTTTATTATTTGAATTAAAACTACAAAGAATTACAAGATTAAAACACGTTTTTATCATTTCAGCCTTCAGTCATATCATCTGCATGCGTGGTTGCTCGTTGAACTTCGGAGAAAAACTGAGATTTTGTGTTGAATGTTGGCTTTTCTTGTCTAGATTTTATTCTTGCTCGGATGTATCCATCACGTGCTGCAGTTCCACAAACAGCCAAACTTGCATCAGTAACCAGTTTTATGACTCTCTACATAGCCTGTGTGTGGCAAGGAAGCTTTTCAATGCAAATATTTATATTTTTACTCATAGTTTTGTCCCATATTTCACTGTCACTATATTTCGAAGTGAATGTCGGCTCGAACACTTTTTCTGTTGTCCAGTCTATCAAGTCATAATAGTAGTTTGCTTCAAAGTTCAATTTCGGAACCAAAAACTCTCTTACTTTCTTTGCCTTAGTAGTTTTACGCGCTTTAAGTATTCGTCTAAGTGCTGATTCTTTAATATGTTGCCTTTCGTCTTGCAGCATAGCCAATAAAATATTCTCAGAATGCGCGAAGAAAGAGTTCCTCTGTATTATTCCAAACGCAATTGTTTTCAGGTCATCTCTCAAATAAGAGCATCTTTTTGTCATGGTCAGGATATGATCTGGACCGAATTTGCATGAGGGTTTCGTTTTTATGCGAACGTATTGGGCCCTGACGTACAGCCGCCCAAAGTGTTGAAGAGATGACGCAGTGGTAATTCGTTGGCATGCAACAAGCATATGAACCAATGTAAGGGTCGATTTAACTGCCTTTCTATTAATGCAATTACTCCATTCTTGGAGCCCGTGTTAACTGCAGTTCCGCCGCATCCAATAGCAACAATGGTCGATATATCCCCGAAGTTCAAATTTAGAAACTGCATTATGCTATTTTTTATAGAACTAGCGGTTCCAGAAGGAGGCGTGACGTGGGTAATGTACTGAGAATCTACCTCGGAGACCAAAACAATATGTTCTTCTGTAATTGTTTTTCTGTGATTCTTAACGCCACGTTTTTCTTGAACGATGGTCCTGTCTTTCCGACCGTCAAAGTATAAGCCAGTAATTTTATTTTCAGGACTTATCAACCACGAACTCTGCAAATCTTTTCGGATTTTCTGGCGCTCTCGTCGTAATTTACTTCTATCAATTACTTTTGAAGAATCTCGCTTAGAAATCAAGCCAACGTCTTGAAGAGCTGCACTGGCAATGATTGATGCTGATCTGTCGGAGACACCAGTCCTGTCACAAGCAGTGGCAAGGTTTTCTAGTCGATGCCTCATCTGTTTTGCTTGTATTTTTGAAGTGGAGGGCGAGGGGGAATCGAATGAAAGTTTAGTATGAAAGTCTGGATCTTGTTTGCTGCCCGACAAACTATCGCTATTATCCGAGGTCTCTGCACCTGCTGCAGTTAATATAATATGTGGCGAGGGGCTAAACGTTTGTTCAACAGACTGCTTTTGAAGAAATTGATTATTCTTTTTCTGTCTTAATTGTCTGTGCTGTAAAACTTTTGTTGTTTCTATATCTATAGTGCCGATATACATTTTGCGGCTTCCCCTTTGATCTTGCAAGAATTCTAGTTCATTTTTATGTATTTTTATTGAGCATTTACAGAAATCGACACAAATACATTTGCACATAGCAATGTCAAAGAGATTTCTCGCTGCATCTTCGTAAAACTCAGATTAATTTTTAGCTACTCGACATTTCTTCATTTTTTTTGTATTTCTGATAGTAACTGATAAGTCTGCTTAAAATTTGTTGTCGAGATATGATAAGAATAGAGGCTTTATTCCACAATTTTATTAAATCTGTTGCAATTATTTCACACACCTCTTTCACAGACGGATCTTTTCCATTAGATAGCCACAGCAAGTCATTTCTCACCCACAAATAACACTTTATTACATCTTTATATGTAGGTAACACATGGTCTTTAAACTTTTCAGGGCCACCAAATACGGGACACGGCGAATCCTTTCTTGTTTTAGGCATTTCGCTGAGTGATCAAAACGATGTTCGCGCGATTATTTTAACAAATGTGCGTGCGCTCCGCCCTAATGTGACTAATTGACTGACTGCAGTGAAGTGGTGGCAAGACAGTCTCAGAGGGGAGCGTGGGTGGGGGGAAGTGTTTTCGATGTTAAACTAGAAAACCAGCGGTGCTTGCCTACATGCAATATCTGACAAAAAAATCACTTTGTTGCAAAACTTTGGGGTCAGTGCGCCACCTGAAGATAATGTTAGAATTTGA
This sequence comes from Vesta saturnalis, assembly GCA_036346205.1. Lineage (NCBI taxonomy): Eukaryota > Metazoa > Arthropoda > Insecta > Coleoptera > Lampyridae > Vesta > Vesta saturnalis. Next base: position 3,067,154 of record JARFJB010000472.1, read on the forward strand.
TGGTATTTTGTGTACGTTATAATGTACCACCAAGGCATTGATTGGTAACACAGGGAATTTTAAATTCGAAAAAAGAAAAATTCACTCCACCCTACTGTACATACCAATACTCTCTTTCCTGAGCCATATACAATAGAAGAATTGCTCTCATTATTAGATTTAGTTTATGAGAAATCCGCTGCTGGATATGATGACATATCGAATTTTATCATTAGAGAAGTTCTTCCTGAAATAATTGCGCCAGTTACCTATTTGAAAATGGGAAAAGTGTATAAGCAAACGATCCAAAAAATATTGAAAATTACAGACCAGTAGCCATCTCTTCAGTCTTTTCAAAATTTTTCGAATATAGTTTCACTTGTTAAATTTATATTTTAACGGACAGCTTAGTAAATCAACAAATTCCCTATATAAAAACATAGATAAGTATTTAAAAAAAGGTACATGTCCGATTGTAGGCTTTTGCGACCTTACTAAGGCGTTTGATTGCGCCGTTGGAGATAGATATATACCAAGTTAATCAAATAGGATATTAGAGGAATATCCCTAAACTGACTATCTTCATTTTTAACTAATAGGCGCCATTTCGTTTCTTTAAAATATTACGTTAACGAAAACCTCGCAACATAGCCATATTAGTGCAGGTGTTCCCCAGGGCTCAATACTTGGATTTGTTCCATTTTTATCGTATGTCAGTGAAATTGACATTGTATTACGCGACTCAGATAATATATTGTAAGCCGATTATACTTCTGTGTTAATATCTGATATGAATGATACAATTTTGCATTGTATGTTAACTAATTTCAGTGTTTGGTTCTCATGTAATTTTTTGTAGTTAAATGCTGATGAAACTTAATTTCTTCGGTTTCACTATCGTCAGAAGAAATGTAGATCACTAAATCTGAGCATTAATGACGACGAGTTGGCCGATTCCAGTCATTTTCCATTTTTAAGTCTTGAAATTGACAAAAACTTAAACTAGAAGGTACAATGTTTGAAGATTGCTAAAATTAATAAATATTTGTTTGTTTTATGCAATTTAAAATCTGTACTTAATAAACAACAGTTGATAATGGTATAACATGCAATCATTGGCCCAAATTTGCGATATGGACTATGGCTGTGGGGAATTCAACATTGGCAAAGAAGTCTTGATTGCACAGAAAACAGTTGTTAGGTGTATTGATGGAGTACCCAGTGTAGTTTCTTACAGATCTATCTTTAAAGGGTTTATGGTATTACCACTTATCTGCATCTTAATCTTTGAAATGTGCCGATATGTATTTAGCAACAAAAGGAAGTTTTTGCTAAATAGCCAGATCCACAATGTCAATACAAGGCATAAAGACAACATTCGCGTACCCTTTTCTAAATTCAATGTCACTAGACAGTCTCCAACGTATTTAGGACCCATAATTTTTATAATTTACCTCAAAGTATACAATCGGTACAAACGTTGCATATATTTAAAAATAATCTGAAAAGCCTATTGATTGAGCAATGCTTTTATACCATAGAAGAATTACTAAGTACCCGAATGTGATTATTTAATGATAATATAGTTAGATTTATTTGTCACTTACTGAATTAATTAATTTACAATTATATGTATATACTATGTTAATTTTTAATTATTTGGATTACATTGCTTTGTAACGCATTTGTGTGTTGACGCATCCTATACAACTTCACATATTGTCACAAGGAAATAAAGCTTATTATTATTATTATCTTATCCAATGCAACATTCAATATGTCGTTTTTTTTAATTTTTCCGCACCATATACCGAAACTGGCTCTGTAGGCCAAAGCATATGTTTCCAATCGCATAGTTTGGTTGAGTATTTTGATGGATTTTTAGAGAACAGTTAGCATATAAGGCAGAATGAAAGTCCCTTACTGACGAAATAACACAACAGTTGACCATTTCTTAGTTTTTTAGTAAAATATTTATTTGAGGAATACCTGTTCTGAGCTTTGTAAGTTCTGGTTGATCGTGCATAAGCATTGGTTCGATCTTTATTTTCAAAGGAATTCATCTAATGTAGCAGGCAGTATTTAATGATACTATCATTCATTGTTCAGGCCAGTTTCCCACATTTACATATTTCACAAACATTTGAAGATCGATTGCAGTTTCAATACTGTCTTCTTGCAAAACGGGAGAAAGAACTTGTGATTGTTTAGTACAGGATCCAGATGTGTCTAGTAATGAACTCGGGAATAAATCATCTTCCACTGTTCCATGTTACACATTTTGTTCAGTTTGCTCCGACATTTGTAACCGTTACAGCATCACAAGGAATAATATTAATTTCTGCATTGCCCCATTTGAATAAATTTAAAATTTTTGCACATTAAGCTTTTCATTTTCGTGTAGTAATTGTATCTTCCGCTTTTCTGCACCAGTTTTATATTTTCTGTCAGTCACGTTTTTGACTTGAAAAGCGAAAATAACGCTCAGAGAACCACATTAAAATGTTTTCTTTCACATACAACTTAAAACTTTTATCTTGCAATTTCAAGTTAGCTACTACTATTACTTTATAAGAATACATCTGACTAGTTTAATTTATTTTAATTGATAATTATAATAATATATTCTGTTCCACAACATATTTCCAAATTATCAGAAGTAGGATTAATCAAATGTTTTGTTTAACTGCAGCATGCATACATATATCACCGTAAATACTTACCAATAATTTTGGTATAATTAGAAGGAAGTTCTTTAGGTCGTAACAGGTATCACAGCACAATACGATAAAGCAAACGACAGCAGTCAACTTAAGATAGTTACAACACTGTCCTATACGAGACGGAAACAGAAATTTAAACAAACGTAAAAATCCGCCTCGAATGTTTCGCCTGTAATGCGAAAGCTGACGTTCACGTCGCTTATTAAAAATAAACAAAAGCAAAAAATATTTTTCAAACCAAATCATTTCAATTTTTGTACATTACTGGGTTACTGGAGTATTACGATCATTTGGGGAGGTGGCAATGGATAAAGAGGCGAGGAAATATTATTACCTAACGGCGAACTCGGTGCCCCCACTACAGCCCCCTGAATGAAGTCAATATTCAATACACACAAACCAAATTTATCCGATTATCAAAAATGTCTATCTTGCAAAACTTTACTGAAAACGTTGTAGTTTAATTAATGAAAAGTATTACAGTTATAATGGGCTTCCTAACTGACGGTCCAAGTTGGAAACTCCGTCTCGTAATCAGTCGCCCAAATATTGTTTAGAATTGTCATTAATGGAATAGCGGACGGAATAAGCAACTCGACAAGAAAATTTCTCTATGTTGATGACCTTGTAATTGTTGTAACAGGCGGTGACGTTAAGGAAATGACGGAGAGACTACAAAGAGACGTTAAAATCTTATCATAAGCAGCTGTAATGAAGGGATTTAGATTTTATACAAGAAAAACGGAATGTGTACACTTCTGCCGTTTGCGGAAACCACACGATGGCCCGCTAGTTTTCTTTGAAGCACAGCCTGTGTCTGTTCTAAAAGAAGTAAGGTTTCTTGGAAACGGTGTGGCGAAAAACTATGTTTCTTGTGATATATGCCTTCCGAACATCGCCAACAGAATGCTTATACGTGGCCGCTAACTTAATGCCTATCCCACTACGCTTCCGGAAAAGTCGCCTGAAATATGGATATAAGATCCTACAGCACGACAACCATTTTTTTATGAATGTATTGAAAGATCCGAAGAAGCTTGACAGATGCTGATGGCAACACACACATACGGTCCCCGTATTATTATTAATCCATCGGAACCTGGAGCAAAAAGATATCATATCAACATCTGTATGGAAAATGACGGAACCGATTAGCCGGAGGGACTTTGAAGTGTCGACTACGATGAAGTTCCTTCTAACCAACAGCAATAGTAGCAGTCACAAATCTTTGAATATAGCTACCGAAAGGTTACTTGAAGGCTAGACGGCAAGATTATCCTCACTTAGGAATGTAGCAATCATACCGGATGGAGCTTTACGATTTCGGAAGGAAACCATGTCTCTTCCTGGTTTTTGCCATCGCCAAGTTCCCTGTCAACTGCGGAAAAGGTCGCAATTGTCAAAGCCTTGGATATGTGTAAGGTATATCGAAACACGACTATTTATATAACTACCACTTCCAAACAATTAATTGAATCTGTGCAATACATATTCACAACCGATGACTTAGAATTGCTATTAATAAAGACATGGAACACCCTAAAGGTCGTTGGCAACGTAGTCACTCTGTTATGGACTTCTTCCACAGAAAGAGCGCTTGCAGCTGTAACATCAAGTGCCCGGAAAACTCTTACAAAGCCAAACGTCAACAATTCACTGCCAGTATATGAAAAAAATTACCTACAGCATATAAATAGAGCTACAATGGCAGAATGGCAGAAAGACAGAGAGAAGAGTCAACAGCGTCTCAGACATATCGTACCGGCGGTGGTACGTGAAGAAAGTTTCGCACTCCCCAGACAGGATTTTATTAAAATGAGATTAAAAATTGGACATACGCGCCTAACCCACTCTTATCTATTGTTAGGAAAAAGGATACCTAGGTAACCACAGTGCACTGATCAATCGCAGACTATAGCTCATATTTTTAAGGAGTGTCCCAGAATAGATGAATACCGTTAACTATCGTGCATTAATAGGACCTCTGTGGGACTATATGAACACATATAAACATATAGATAATTTGTTTATCACATTCTAATTCCTGAATGGTGTGCCAATGGCCTCTATTGAAGAAAGAAGAAATAATAATAATAATACGAGTAATAATAATAATAATAATAATAATAATAATAATACTAATAATAATAATAATAATAATAATAATAATAATAATCCTGCACTATAAGTGTTTTGTAACTGTGTTTTCGTACTTTGATGCTGAAATTTAGTCTTCGGCAGAGAAAATAAAAATGATATTCCAAAAAAGGCAATTGATTCATTTCTATCTGATTATAATATTATCTACAAATGGCGATGGCTACACCAGAGCGATCATTTCCGTCAATAGTAGGCAACGTTGCGACTAGAAAGAGACCCAGGGGGCTATAGGAAAATTAACGTAGAAAACAAAGACGTCTTAGAAATATCTTCCAGTGCAGTATAACTATCTAACTTTTCGTTATTTCATTGTTATTTTCCTGTAATTGTAACACACGAAAGATCTGAAATTTCAGCACACTAATACAAAATGTCATGAAAATTTATGTAATCGGTTTAGACTACATATTTTCCAGTTCAAATATAAGTGAATACTTTCACTAATCCTTATGAACCTATATACCGTACATGCATGGTTCTTAATTGCTTGTTATTTTAGCTTGGCGTATAATTTGATTAGTCCATCACAAGTAGAAGTTAGTCTTGATAGCTCCTTAGAATTTCACAAGATCAATGTCAAACAAGAAAGTAAGGGACCTAGAGTCTAAATCTAAAGTGAGTTACGCAATTTCTGGAGAACATCATGTTACATTAAAAATAATGTGTTAATACATAATGATCCACGGGTTAGGGAGAAAATATAATAAGTGCCCAGTTGATGAAAATTAGGGTAATTTATATATTTTTTTATAGTTCAGAAAATTGAAATAGAAATAATATAACATTGAATCGCGTGACATATTAAATCAATTTTATAAAATTTCATCTCTAGATCTGATAATGTCGGTAATTTCGTAATTTCATAACCGAGTTAGTGGGCCTGTGGTAACATGACCTTCTTAGCATTCGGGAGATAATGGGTTCGATTCCCGTTACCAACTACCCTGTAGAGGGTCCGTTCTTCCCGATTCTGTCCTGGCCGCACCTTTATTTAATCCCACCAAGCATACACACTTAATGTACGTATGTTGGGAACCATTCACTGTGACTGAAGGAGTTGGAAAGCTCAAGCAGCCCGCTGAGAGGATGAAATATGTTGCCTGTTCATTTTCCTTTTTCACTTCATACCACAAAACGTAAATAAACTATTTGATGGATATAAGAATTGAAACTTCCACCATTCTACATAACGCTTTATTAATTATTAATGATGGACACATTTAAAAAAGTTGATATAACAATACTGAAATTATGTTCGGCTGTAAAACTATTTTTTCACACCTTCCTACAAAATGTTAATAAGTTATTTGTGGAATATAAATTTAAAAAAAGCCACACTTGTATGTAAATTAAGTGGTAACGTAATTTACATGGATGATTTTAATGTTGATTTTTTAGGTTTAGTTATCTCAAAAGCATAACCATATTTACGTATCAAATGAGAATGTTGTTCTGAACTAGAGGGTCGTTACTTTGCCGATACATCTGGTCACTTGCCACTCTTTACATACAAAAACTTGGTTCTTTCGTTTAAAGCATTAAAAACATTGATCTAAATTGTGGCTTGGCTCATTAATTGGAAGGAAGCACTATTTCCCCTGGAAATAACCTCTGGCACCTGGATCACTTCGTTAAGAAAGAATGTAGCAATCTCAATAAGCTGTAAAAGGAAAGTATATGCAGGCAGCATCTTGAGTTAATACTGCAAAACAATATTCCATTGTAACCGTTCAATTTGATCGACATTCAACGTAAAACAAATGTTACGGAACTTCCTTTATTGTACTTAATGTTAGTGTATTTCACTATTATCAAAGTAATCAAAGTGACAGTGTTGCTCGAGGTTTGTCAGCATATCGCATAGGCCTCCAAGTGGTCGTATCACGTGCAACTATTTGCTGGCTAGCACGGAAGTGTCTTATGGGTTGCTTGTTTAAAATTACGCTCGATGCAGATAATGTGCTAGAGAAGAAGTAAAGATAAAAGTAAAAGACAAAGTAAAATACCTAATACCATTGCTCATTATTAAGAGAGCCAGGAACATAAATACATATAGTTCTGACCTAGCTCAGTGGGATCGGTCGTGACTCGTACTAAACACACGGGAGTTGCTCTACTCAAAAATAAACATAAATAATCAATTTAAATAAAGTCACACCATCTTCACCCAACTTTACATTTTTAAGCGTTACCCGACATTGACAAAGATTTAAAATGTACCCTAAATTAGAAGGGAATAAAACCATTCACTCGTGGGATCAAATGCTACTAAACTTGCTCATACCTTTTTCTAATTCCATATACCACTCGCTTCCCTTACTGTAAAGTAACTCACCTTTAACTCGGTCAACACTTCAATATTACTTCCAAATGTTCGAAAATGTTAGGTTAGGCTTAAAAACGTAAAGTTGGGTGAAGATGGTGTGACTTTATTTACATTGAATATTGATGTTTATTTTTGTGTAGAGCAACTCCCGTATGTTTAGTACGAGTCACGACCTATCCCACTGAGCTAGGTCAGAACTATATGTATTTATGTTCCTGACTCTCTTAATAATGATACTGTTAACACTTTTCTCAATAAGCTTAAAAATATAAATATTCGTATTTTAATTAACTCTCAATTAATATGCACTAAAAGTAAAACAACTTACAATTTTTACTTTGTACAAATTTGCAAAATTAGCAAATATCCAAATTAAACATTAAAGAGGTAAATCGAAATGTAATCATACAAAGTATAATTAAAAGCAAAACGAGTTTGAAGATTATGCAAAACCCATCTATCAAAATAACTTTCGATAAAGGCAAAAAGGGATGAAAATAATTCAACTAACGAAAACAAATCTTAAAACTAATGACACACTTAATTTTTATAAGGATCTTCACATATTAGATATGAAAACATCTTTTAAACCAATATGTCTTGTCCATAAAAAGGAACTTCTAATTATTCATTCCAAATCCATACACGCCATTATTTCCACTAACCTATTTGCGCCACGTATCACAATAGCCCTGACAAAATAACCCCAACAAAATAGCCTGCAGTCGCAGTAGCCGTTGCCAAAACAGCCCATGCAAAATATTGGCTTTTTTTTGCATAAATCCACTTTTGTGTAAGTTTTATTTAAAACGAAAAAATATAACATAAATAAGAGAAAATAAATTTTATTATAATAACTATTTTACAAAATTGCTTAATAATTATAATAAAGAGGTATGCCTACGTTCAACAGTAATTAAGATCTTCGAACTCTTTGTTTATGGTTTATATTCGTTAGATTTGTACTGCACGTTGATGATTTTGAATGAGCAAACCAAGTATTCCTAGCAAAATTGGTCCAAGATTCTATCAAAGAATGTAATTCAGTGATACAATAGCCATTATAGTACCGATAGTACAAAGAAAGAATTGAAACGATTCTTCTATGCCATGTAAAGACGTGTCATTTATAAGCCTAATCGCTGTTCTTTGAATACGGTCAACGATATCTAGAGCATATTGGGGAGCACCAAGAAAGAGATGTCGGGAGGTAAAGTACTGATTAAATCTGTACCAAAAGCCTATTTTACGAGTAGAGCTGCTTTAGTAGCTGACGAAAGATGATCAACCCATGACAGATTTCAAGATACAGTCATTCCCAACATAGTAGTAAAGTCTGAAAACTTAAGTTCTGAGCCATTCATACATAGATCCCAATCGTTTCAAGTCGTATATTTTGTTTCAGAAAAGCGCTTTCCGAAAAGAGCTCCAAAATATAATGGATGGTTTGTTAGATGTTGTGCCATTCGAGAATAGTGACCCGGAGCATGAGATGAACTCGGATTTTAGCAGCGATAGTGAGTGCGATTTCAAATTTTTGTACATAAAACCAAATACTGACTACGAACAGAAAAATAAGAAAAATTCACAGTCCTAAGCGAAATACTTCGACTTGTATCAGATCAGCAATCCAAAATTGAAAAATCAAACATCTCTAGATACTCCTGCTGGATCTATTCATGCCCTGATAGGTTGCATAAGGATCAAACAGACAGAAAAATTCGTGCCGAAGATGTGTAAACCTGAGAGCCGAAGTATAATTACCATGATAGCCAACTTTGTTGGAATGTCTACTGAAGCTGATATTTTCATGAAATTATTCCCAAAAAGTCTCCCAAACTATATCGCTCAGTGTGCCAATCAAACACTGGATATATTGGTACAGAAATCTGGGAAAAAACCAACACCACACGGATTCACATGAAATTGTGATCATCATTTTGCAATTTCAAGAGACCGTTTCAAACTATTGGTTAGCAAACTTTACTTTATTACTCCTAAGAGATCGGACGAAGCAAGCAAGACTTATTACTTAGACGACCTGGTTGAATGTCTAAAAGTCACATTTCTAAAATCAAGGTAGGAGTTATTTCCAGTCCATAGAGTATGGTAAAATTCAAAGGAAGATCCAGTCTCAAAGAATACCTTCCATTGAAACCGATTAAACGTGGAATAAAAATTTGGGAGCGTTGTAACTCTAAAACTGGCTATGTCTAGAGAGAGAGAGAGAGAGGAGAGAGGAGAGAGAGAGAGAGGAGAGAGGAGAGAGGAGAGAGGAGAAGAGGAGAGGAGAGAGGAGAGAGGAGAGAGAGGAGAGAGAGAGAGAGAGAGAGAGAGAGGAGAGAGGAGAGAGGAGAGAGAGAGAGGAGAGAGGAGAGAGGAGAGAGGAGAGAGGAGAGAGAGAGGAGAGAGGAGAGGAGAGAGGAGAGAGGAGAGAGGAGAGAGGAGAGGAGAGAGGAGAGGAGAGGAGAGAGGAGAGAGGAGAGAGGAGAGAGGAGAGAGGAGAGAGAGAGAGAGGAGAGAGGAGAGAGGGAGAGGAGAGAGGAGAGAGGAGAGAGGAGAGAGGAGAGAGGAGAGAGGAGAGAGGAGAGAGGAGAGAGGAGAGAGGAGAGAGGAGAGGAAAGAGTCGCATTCTGCGTTGATCATTTGTTTACGTCAGTTTCCTTATTAAATCCGTTACCGTTTGCTGCGGTTAGGACTTGTATTCTCACTTGCGTGTTTATGGATGGATACAAAAGAAGTTCTTATACTTAGCAGCTGCTATCTCAATACAGAGGCTGAAATAATTCGTAACGCCAAATAGTGTGCTAAGCTTAGTATGATTCCTAAAATGGTGGATAAAAATTTTGTAAAAATTGTTACTACTGCCGTCAACGCATGGATAATTTATAAAGAGGGAGGGGAGGCCACTTATTTCATTCCCTCCCCCAAGGGTGAGGGCGAGCTGCTCGAGTTTTCCGAACTCCTTCAGCCACAATCATGGATTCCCAGCATACATGCATACATTACGTGTATGCATGGTGGGATTAAGGATGGATGTGGTCAGGATAGGATCGGAAGGAACAGAGTTAGTGTTCTGAGGGGAAAAATACTATCCCAGCATTCGCCTAAGTAGCCGCACATGGTGTGCATATACGCAGTGACCATGCCGATATATCCCAATGAAGAGCAATGGTAGGACACATCTGTACTCGGTTATTTTTTGGTTATAGAGTGTCTTGTATGTTTTTCACAGGGTGTTTGTGTTGTGATTATTAGGTACATTGTTTTTTTATGGAAATGAAACTATTTTTGTCAAATAAAAAATGGCGTCTTTTTGAGCTCAATACTGAATTACTTTCGAAAGGGTTAACAAACTGAATGTTACTGAAAATTACTCATATTTTTCTAAATGAACAGAATTAAATTAAATCTGATGTGTGAAATAATGCTACAAGATAACAGAATGTGTAATGTTGAATATTAGTAAATAAAAAAAAGGCATTGTCTTGTTGTTGTATATATTAGCTTATCGACTGCTGACGATAATAGAATAGTTTAATTTTCTTTGTTTCCGATTCCACCCACACGTTCTTGAGCTTCCTGACAATATAACTTGAATTACAGTACAAGATTATCTTCTTACATATTGCATAATATTTCAATATATAAACAAATTTAACACATGCAAGTTAATATTTAAATATTCATATTATTTCAAAAATAAATAATAGGAAAAGAAGAAAGCTTTGAATTTTAAATTAATTTCAAAATAGTACATAAATTATTTTAGAAATGAAAATTGTGTATGTATTATATAAAGATAAGTAAAAAAAATCATTAAACCTACTGATGCCATTGGCCATCAAAACTTATAAGTCGATTCTTGCTTGATCTTGACCGCGAAGAGTTGCAACAGGTTTATTACAAGGTTTCTATTTATTTATTACTATTAAATTATTATAAAATATTTATTATACCTTATGAAAGCTAATATTACAATTTCCCACGTTTTAAAATTAAGCGCTATACAATGGTTTGATATAAAAATTGAAATCATTTTGGTTTAAATTTTAAGCATATTTGTGTCTTTTTACATTGTTATAATTTACAAACAGAAGTGTTTAAGAGCTAATAACTGTATGTTAACCTTTATGAATTGGGGTTTTGGGAGTTTGTCAGTAATTAAATCCGTAACAACTTTGATATGTGGAAATATGTTCATTATTATTGGTTGATTGTTTGGAATAATTGCCCCAATTTACACGATTTTGAATTTTTTTGGAAGGACACTCATTCTGCTGCAGTCCAATGTATAAGTTGTTCTTTTCTAGGTTATTGATTAGTTAATCGAAAGGATCTACTAATGAAAAATTTAATAACCTTACTAAGACAACCAGAGTAGCGATGTGAAGAAAAGAAGTATTGGGTCTTATGAATAAAACATAAATGCTTTACTTCAAATCCATGAAGCAAAAGCTTCGAAGTATATGATAAATGAGTTTGTAGTACTTGCTTTACAACCGAAAGAAAGGCATTTGCTGCACCATAAGCAAATGCTTCAGATTATACGAATAAAGTTATGCTTTTACTAGGGACCTATAGCAAAATCTTCATTTTTCTGAAGGTACCTCGAGTGCCCACTTTGCGTCCGGGGAAGCGACACATTGCAAGCCGCTTTGCTTACGACGTTTAAAATAGTTTATTTTAATGTGCCTCGGTCTAGTTCAGTCGGTTCTTGTACTAGCAATAAAGGGGGTTAGGTTCGCTTGGATAGATGGTTTTGGCTAAACACTGTTCACACTAAATAATTAGAAGGTAAGGTTTTGATACTTATATTGACCTATTTCTTACAACCCTAAATATCTGAACTTAAGACTAAGATAAAATGAAACAAAAATAAAATAGGTATACTAAATAAATGCAAATGAACTTTCCTCGGGACGCCCGCTCTGGATGGACGCCTTAGGACGTCAGGTGGTCGGCTCTCTGGATCCTGAGACGTTTTTGTGTGGGAATTAATATTACACTTATGTCTATTGGGTACTAGAGTTATAACACCGATGATTTGTTATAATTTATTAAGAGCTGTTAGGCCTGCCCTGTTTTATAATTTTAACAGTATTGCATAAGTTGAGGGCAACGATCGCCCTTGCGTTTGTGAGGTGAGTTCCGAAGAAAAATCAATACTTTAAAGTAACGTTTGTGCGCATGACTATTTTCATATACGAGTTTGCTTTCAGACTGAATAGATGTATTTCTTTAAAGGGATCGTCTATTAAATGAACTTTTATATTTGTATGATATAAAAATGTACCTGTTACTGTTTATTATGGTTTAATTAAACAAACTACAGGCCTACCGGGTTCGGGTTGGTACGGAAGTATTTACTCTAATTATTAGGGAATAATTAATTTAATATTGGATGTTAACCAATCTAAATTATACGACTGGAAAATGAAGTAAACAATTTTTCCAATTGTCTGGAATAAAATAAGCTAATGTTTATTACTTTCGTGATTATCCTCCGTCTTAAAATGAAAGAATTTATACGTACAACGCTCGTAATTGATGGTAAGGTCAGGAATGAATTAGTTTGGCGTTTTGCAGGTGCGTGAAAACTTACTCGCGATACAGGTACGTTTATTTTACCGGATTTCTTTATTAAGAAATATTATAGAAGGACTCACGTTACGTGGATATCTAACGAATTGTAATCGGTTCGTGAGACGTTTGATCACGTTTGATGCAATTAATTACGTAAACTCACAGAGGTTTCGTCTCTATATAGCTGGGAGATCACTCGCCTGATCTCTAAAGACGGCGTCTGGTATTGATATTATCTCCAGGTTGCGGGCGTTGCTTGTTTTTATTACTAATTTTGCCTTGTGTTAGGTGTATTGGTGCTAGTAGGTGTAATATATGTTTGGTGAAAGACCATTTATAAGAATCTGGAACTAACCCGTTTAGTGCTGTATAAATAGGTCTTCCGGAAGGTGGTAGAATTAAGGCGATGACCTTTCTTCCCACCGGAGTAAGTGAAAGATGACTACTGGGCGTCAAAGCCCGTCGTTACACCGCCCGATTTATGTATTGTGTAATCTTTGTTTGTGATGACTTCGGGATCTAAGCCCGTCGTAACATCGGCTGGTTTGTGTATTATGTAATGTGGTGCAATAAAACTTACGTGCTCTTAACCTTAGGGTATATCAACCAGCAACTCGGTTATATGAAGAAGATTCTCAGGGAACGGCAGCGGAGTATCTCGATAAATTATGCACGACGTCAGAGATGAACCAACGCGGCGGTCAACAGATCGGCGGAACTAGGTAACGCGTTTAAGAGCGGCTGGCGCGCGGCCAGGCTTCTTCTTCAAGTCTGGGTTATCGTAATAAGCGATCAGGATTCTGGTCGTGCTTTTCAGGATTTATTGCGGTAAGCGATAAGGCTTCTGGTCAGGATTCACTTTATTCGGTAGAGTCGGCGGAACAGATCTACGAATAAGCGGTTGGTGCAACAGCCCGACGCACAAGCAGGAAGTAGACTATGGACAGGATCACGCACGAGTAGCAAGCGGTCGCGGTAAAGGCCCGACACACAAGCATTTTGTACGGTAGCGCGTCTCGCGGTTTTATAGAGGATTTGCGGTAGGCGGGGCGGCTTCTATGCAGGGATGTAATGCGGTGATTCCTTGATATACTGGCGTGATCTCTGACGTAAAAACATTAGATGTTTTTTTAAATCTACGTCAGAGGGGATTATAAAATTAATTATTTGTTGATTTTTTCGAAAATTATGTAAAGGATGCTGGGTCTTTACAACATGTATGGTAATTATGGCTTTTCTTAATAATGCAAGAGTCGTAAAACGTTACAAAAGACGCGTAGAAACATAACCGAACACATTAGACACATTAGACACATTTTTCGTTTCAACGAAGCGAACGTGCATTGATTATCTAACCATTTCTTTAGTGAGGAAAATAATGAGACTGGAGGTAGTGCATTATCATCGTTCCAGAAAATGAAAGTGTTTTCACGTTATATCGCTGATTCGGGTTACCAAAACTGCGTTGGAGTTCACCAAAGCACTGTGTCAAAAACAATTGCTGAAGTAACGGACAAAATCTGGAAGAAAGCAAATCTCTGGATCAAGTTTCCATCTTCCTATGAGGAAATACGTGAAGCCCAGCGTCTTTGGCAGAAAGATTACTCGTTTCCATCCGGCAGTTGGAGTTCTGGATTGCACACATGTCCGTATTCGAAAGCCTTCCGAATTTGGAGATGAACATATAAACCGAAAAGGTTTTGCTAGCATCAATATACAAACAACGTGCTACGCGCAGAACAAATTGTAGGTCTACAACAACCCGGTTCTACCCATGACAGTAGAATCTTGAAAAAGTCTGACGTTTGTGCCGTTATGCGTCGCAATGCACAACGAGTTTGGCTCCTGGCAGATGAAGGGTATGGAATAGAGCCCTGTTTAATGACTCCCTATCGAAACCCAAATACACCACAAGAAACCTGATACAATAATTTGTTTAAGAGGGATAGGGTGTGTCTTGAACGCTGCTTTGGACAGTAGAAACAAGGATTTTCCATATTGTAATATAAAGTTCGAGTGAAGTTGGAAAACATCCCGAAACTAATAGTGTGCTGCGTTATGCTACACAACACTACGCGATCCAGATTTCGAACTAAACGAAGAGGAGTTTAATAACGCTGCAAATAACCGTATTGAAGAAAATGTGAACGATTACATTAACATTAGAGATATGGAATGGACTGGAGGAAATTTCCCACCTGATTTTTCAACAAACTTTGTAGGGTAAATTATAATCCAAGGCATGGAATACAAAATTTATTGAAAATATAACAAATATCATAAATGCAAAACCTAATCATAATCCAAGAGAAGAAATTCAAAATTTATATAAGATCTAATAAAAAAACACATACTTAAATGCAAAACCTTAACCTGAATTTAGCACTATTAAAATACGTTGGAATATTTTATAACTGTGCACACATATTATCATTTTCTGTTATTAATGACTCTTCCTATTGTAACTCACTCATTAACTTTCTTCTTTTTTTAGCCTTAAGACTTCGAATTGTTGTAACAAAACTAATCTTTGTAATTCAGCCGATGATAAATTTTGTGTTTCCGTTGCCTCCGGAAGACGAGGTGTTTTTATTTTCTTTGATAACGTGCTTTTTTTCGGTTTCTGGTCCCAAAACAGATGAGTCAGACTCTGAGCAGATGTCCGCCGAAACAGCAGTCTGCATCGGTGGTGGCACGCCAACTTGTACAGCACCTGATGAAATTTAATTTCGAGTAATGATCTATAATCAAATAAATATTCGATTCTTACTTGGTATTTTGTGCAAGGTCGGGTTTCTGTCACCTTCCATTAACTTCCAAAATGCCTGTTCCCATGACTTCAACTTTATTTGTTTATTGCCGGTTTTATTTATATCTGCTTTCTGCTTTTTGTTTTCATGTTATTGATTTCTTTAGATAATTGTTTTACACTTATTGCTTTTCCGCTCACCGCTTGCCATTTCGCTTGTAACTTTATTAACTCATTCTATTTCACTTTTTTGTAGTGAGTACTTGCGATTTTTCTACCACTCTATAATTTTGCAGTAACTGCAAATTTCACCTGATCGTTCTCTTTACAAGTCGTGCTTTCTTCATCCGAGCTCATAGCGTAGCTTCTTCTTTCGGACTAACTAACTACTATAAAGCATATTCAACCAAACATCATAATTATTCCTGCCTAGACTTAAAAAATGTAGCAAACGGTATAAATAACGAAGCATTTACTACGAAGCAAAAGCAAATCATTATTCATTAGAAACGAAGCAAATGCTTTTTCTTCTACTTTTTGTTTCGAAGGATTTGCTTTTGGTTTTACTTTGTACTTCAAGCAAATGCTCCATTTCTATCCATGAGACCCATTTAAGTAACGATTGGAATGAGTAGGTTTTTATTAAAGGCTATTAACCTAATTATTAACGTTACTGGAAATATTCTGGACATTTGCCAAAACGTTATCAGCGCAATGTGACGATATACAAAGCTGCCTTCACGGCGAAGTTTGAGTTTTACTCATATGAGGAACTGAGTCATTATTTTCACCTCCACCCGTCATAATTTGCTCCATACAGCTTTGTAAAGTTAGGAAAATGTTTTCCAGTTTCTCTTTTTCTAATATACCGAACGCCAGTTACACGAAATCAATCAACTCCTCAATGACTTTCGGAGATGATTCATATTGAAGCGATTGAATTGAAAAACGAGATCTACAACATTAAAATCTAGGCTATTTATAGGTTGAGATCTGATCTAATATTTCAACTATTCCTAGATCATTCAGAGAGAACTTCTTGGTCAGCCTTATATGAATAAGACTTGGCATTATGTTGCTGTATGTTGTCTGCAGATGTGGGAAACTTGGATTTAATTGCAGATACAACATTCTTTAAATTAATTTTTTTTTGCATTCTGCACTATTGACGCATTCTATATTTGTAGTAACAAGACTGCTTTTTGGGCGGTTTTTACAGTGTTGATTTGCTTCTTCAGTAAAAACGAATGGTCAAATTCCCAATTTTCCATCAAAATATTTTCTATGGACGACGAATCGAGGTCTTGATACTGCACCACTTGTGGTCTGAAATACTTACTTCTTCAAGTTTTTTCAGGCAATTCTTCATCAAGACTGACACAACAGGAACGTTTTTCTTGGATATGATAAAAGTCTATACGAACATAGTCATAAAGTCTTCGAAATATCTATTGGATTTAACCATCGAAATGCAATATTCTAAGTGGGACAGTTTATTTTGCTCATCCAGGATAGGTTTGACTCGAGGAAATACGTTTGAAATCGTTACGCTCTTAAATCTTAGAATCTTTACTGTGAATTTTGCTTTTTTTCACGTTTTCCGCAAAGTATTTGCGTTTTCGACTACAATTCTTTTTATTTGATGAAACATTTGCAGAGATTTTACCACCTGTTTTTTTTTTGCTATATTTTTTGATATGGTTAGACGCGTAATGTCAAGTTTCTTCGCAATTCTATTTATTGTACCGCGTTTATTTGACTTGTCAGTATATTTTAGTAAACTTTTTTGAACACTATTTCTTTCATATTGAGTCAAATTCTTTTATTTGATATTTTTTCTAAGCACCAACCCAATTTCCATTGTAAAAAATTAACTTCTAATAACGGGCGCACTCAAAATTATATTAACTTTTAATAAGTTACGATCACATCACGATCAGTGCCTCTTGTATGGATCATATACCTTCTCAATACTATTTGCAATTCTCTATCATTCAACCGTATTTAAACGTTCGCAAGTTTGAATTGTGATTCAAATCTGAAACTTCTTCTTAATAAATAGTTTGTGACCAGTATTGTGTACTCAATAACTCTTAATGAACGCAAATCAATTAAATTTTGTAATTGATCTGACTCAAAATAAGCAGTATCAGTGATATATCCAAATGTCAAAAGAAAACAATGAAATTATAAAACAGAACAAAAGAATAAGTTAACTGATCGAATTTTATTAACAGAATTCTGCAAAAATATTTACTACGTCCTTGTATGATGATCAAGTCCTTACTAAATATTATCGTCTGCACATATACTAACAGGTAATGGAGGTTGATTATCCTTAATTCCTAAATGAAATTTACAATATAAACAATGACATCTCTAAAGATAATCAAACGACCACCACTAAAATACCTAAAATTATTTTCTTATTAGATGTCATGTAATGTAATGGCTGTTGATTTCTTTAATTAATCCTAAATATGTTTTATCACTGGTCGACGCACTGTAAACGCTGACTCAAATGTCTACTTTGATTTACACACTTTTAACGCGTGTAAGGATTGGGAAATTTAATTTATTGAATGCCCTCTTAAAGGTTTGTCACAAAATATTTTAATTACACTGCATGTCTATATTCTTAGTTGTCTATAACGGTAGTCGTATTAATAAAATCACATAATTCAAATATAACATTGATGACGTCGTAAACTACCAATTTGCTGCCAATGTAGTATGATACAGCGGATTAATCGTGTGAGGTTGCAGTAAATTTAGCGTGCACTACAAGAGTTAAGCAACATAATCTCACATATTCTAATTTTAAAAGTAGGTTACCACTACTACCGCCAAAACTGAAGGTGTAATAAATACAGTGCAAACACAAACACAAACACACACACACACACACACACACACACACACATGCACACGCGCGCACGCGCAATCACGTTCGAACGCACGCACGCACTCACCACATACACATGCGCACGCACGCACGCACGCACGCACGCACGTACGCACGCACGCA
The DNA here is from genome assembly GCA_036346205.1 of Vesta saturnalis. NCBI lineage: Eukaryota > Metazoa > Arthropoda > Insecta > Coleoptera > Lampyridae > Vesta > Vesta saturnalis. Next base: position 3,085,705 of record JARFJB010000472.1, read on the forward strand.
CGCACGCACGCACGCACGCACCCACACACACACACCACACACACACACACACACACACACACACACACACTCACACTCACTCACACTCACACTCACACTCACACTCACACTCACACTCACACTCACACTCACACTCACACTCACACTCACACTCACACTCACACTCACACTCACACTCACACTCACACTCACACTCCACCTCACACTACACTCACACTCACCTCACACTCACACTCACACTCACACTCCACTCACACTCACACTCACCTCACACTCACACTCACACTCACACTCACACTCACACTCACACTCACACTCACACTCACCTCACACTCACCTCACACTCACACTCACACTCACACTCACACTCACACTCACACTCACCTCACCACCTCACACTCACACTCACACTCACACTCACACTCACACCTCACACTCACACTCACACTCACACTCACACTCACACTCACACTCACACTCACCCACCTCACACTCACACTCACACTCACACCTCACACCTCACACTCACACTCACGCCCACACTCACACTCACACTACACTCCACTCCACACTCACACTCACTCACACTCACACTCACACTCACACTCACACTCACACTCACACTCACACTCATACTCATGCCCACACTCACACGCCCGCCTTACATTAGCTACTTCACATACTTTGAGCCTGGTTGCTACTTTATTCAAATTTGTGTTAAAAACGCCCTTAACATTGATTGTCATCTTACTAATTTTTATATAATGTGTAACGGTGCTCAACTTACATATTTAAAAATCCTGCTTTTGAAGGTTGCTGATAAGAGTGACAAAGTTTCTTTGATAACAGAATTTTCTATTTCCTGTCAAGTATTAAGAGAATAAATTGTGCTTAAAAATAATGTAAGTAATCCTGAAAAATAAATCAAATATTTTTAACTATTAATTTATTTAACCCAAAAATATCATAATTGGTAAGAACAATTTCATTTTATTAATAATTATAAAATAATGAACATTTTAGGACCACAAGGGTTACTTAATTAATAATTATCTCCTATGAAAGGAATCCTTTATCTAAAAAGAAATGCAGCCTAAAACAAGAATCAATTTTATAAAATTAAATTAATTATGATAAAGAAAACCCAAATCTAACCTTGGTAAGCCAATTTGTAATATAAGAAAACAATTCTAAAATAGACCAATTTTAGGGTTTTTCTTTTTCCGTTGTTCTTTTCCTTAATACACCAGCCGTTATTTACAAATCTACCCAATTCCCTAATCGGGTGATATAAAACTTATCGCCAGCTGGTTCAGAAAATTAAGAACATCAAGAACCACCATATTTAACCACCACCGCTAAGCAACACCCAACCACCACCATTACCATCACCATCACCAGAGCACCCAGTCATACCATCACTGTGTTAGTTGAAGCAAAACCAGTATTAATGCAACTAAATACTTAAGGTCAAACCCCACACGATTAATTTAATTATATAAGCTGGCCCATTCAATTCCTATTGTATGCAATAATCAGCCGAAAATTGTAAGAGATCTCCGGACAAACTCACGCATACACTCAACAAACAAAACAGACTAACCACAGATTACACGTTATAGTTTATATAATTACATTGTTTGATTTATCTCTTTAATTTATCTACCAGTGTGTGTCGTACGATACATTCAGTACATGTAAAATACTTCAACTGGCATTAAACATTTACATAACCTAACTTTCTTTGTATTCGTACACCAACACTAAATAAGTTTCGAATGGGCTATTGATTATCTTCTACCCCAATTACCAACCTTTAGCCCTGGCGTCCTGAGATACTCATGTTCCCAATCTAGCCGAGCTACGGGGTAGCAGTTCAACCAAACCTTATTTTGTTTACAATTATCGTTGGTTAGCAAATGATTCCACATCTGCAACCCGTTTTACTCAATCCTTTCGATTGAAAATAAGTTACAAACAATAATGACAAGCTACCTATTAGTTGCTGTAACATCTTAATACATTAATTTTCCCAAAAGAACCTTATGCAATCTAATTTTAAGAATGGGTTACTAATACTAGTACAGGCTAAAAATGAGTTGGAGAGGTCGAAGGAAATGCCTCTGGACTGCAACATCGAGTGTATGAAACGAAAAACATTTTTACAAATTGCACATTTAATTGTTTTTGAACCTGTCTTGTGTTAGATAGAAGACGTCTCACTATGGCGCACTGTTGACCAACACTGAGGCAAATCCACCGCCTTTAAAACTACAGTTATAAAAAATATTTCACTTATAACCCAGAAATCAACATATGAGGCACCAAGCTTCATTTTGGCAAAAAAAAACTATTGTAAAAATAATAACGAAGTTAACATTCATTAGAAAAAAAAATGTCTCACTATTGGGCAGTCTCCCCTACGTAATACTGTTTACTCACTCGTGTCAGTATAATTTATCTGGGTATGTTTTGATGTAACACGTTTCACAAGGTTGTGGTTGTTAACTACGTTTATTGTCATTTATTATCCGCTCAAACAGCGTTGAAAGAAAACTTACATATTATTAAGGTGTTAAAATAAACGGCATAAGCTGTGACCATTTAGATTATTGACCAGTTTACATGAATAGCAACACCATCAAACGTGATATCCGTATCAAATACGTACGGTAAGATAACAGTAGGTAATAACGGTTTATTAGTACCACAAGAATATTAATGGAAGAGACGCATTTTTGTTTAAAACGTGTAAAGCACTCAGATGTGATATCTTAAAAATAGCTCTACCAAGACATAAGTAAGATGTCGTAAGAGTAAATCTTAATTATAAATTTATAATAGAATTCAAGATTTATAGTCATTAATATTTATGAATTGCCGGATACAACACCATGTTAATTACATGTCCGATTGTGTATCTACTAAACGTATATATCTGATATATTTTTTGGGCACGTAAGTTGAACAAAATAGTATCATAATTCAATGTAAAAGTTGTGTATGTTAATTTTTATCTTTTTTGATGAAATACAATATTTTGTGAATATACAATTTTAGAATTTATTGGCACTAATTCTATATACAACATGGCCCATTAGTGTGTGGACGGCAGGCAAAGAACTTAAAAAGTACTAGAGATAGAGAAGAACTCTCTTCACAAAAATTGTACAGTTTTTCGAGATGCACAATCGGAAAATATTAGTAAGTATATAGGGTCGTCCAAAAATGTGACATACCAAACATATAGTTTTTTTAATGAAACACCCTATATATTTTATTCTATTTTTAAATTTGGCCTTTTTTTCCTGATTCTAAAAATATACGGTTGTCATACCTTATATCGAATGGTTTAATAGATATGACCATGTATTATTGCAATTAAAGGTTAATTTATTTAATTACACTTTCAACAATTGAAAATAAACAATAGTTCTGATTATGTAACAAAATAGTACATACGCTCTATTTTTCAAGATGACTTTCAAATTTTGAGATATCTTTACTTTTTTATACAGGGTGAACAAGAATATCTATTGTAAAATTTCTCAATTTTTTTAAATAGAACACTATACTATTACACATTTGGAATCAGCTATCTTTCGTGATTCTAAACATGTTTGCATTTGATAATTTATACCGTAGGAATGAGAAGTTATTCCATTATTTTATGGAAATTTCGGTAAGTTGAATATTAATACATGTTAAATTGTTTCAAATTTTAAACAGAACTCCTGGTATGCATGTAAAGAATCGGTGAAACAAGTCTGAAAGAGACGGGTTTTAATTAAAATATACAAGCTAAATCCAAAACGAAACCTTGCACTATAAATTTAAAATAGTCATTACTAAAATAAACTTTTGTTGCACAAATCAAGCTTAAGTGACTAATTGAACTAATCGAAATTAGGTACTAAGTAAAAAAAGTTTGAAAAAGGTCATTACTAAAGTAAATTTTTTCTCCAACCACCTAAATAAGACGCTATATTGTGACAGTATTTGGTATCAAAAGTGTATGATTTCGGGATTCTTCGGGTCTCCATGGCAACTGTATAAAAAGTAGTTTAGTTTTTGTCCTAGTACAAAATAGTTATTTTCGTACCTAGTGCGCTGTTTACACATTTAAGGCCGAGCCCCAAAAATGTGACAGCGCACGTGTTACGAATAACATTTTTTGTAATCGTTTACATACAATTAGGAAAAAATTAAATTTTGAAATATTGGCGACAAATGTCAAATATATAAACAGGAAAGTTTATATATTTAGTTATATACCACTTTTTTGTTTATGTATTAAAAGTAACGATTACAAAAAGTAAGTTAACCTTTACTAAATATCAATTTCGTGTGAATGACTTTTGTGGGATTTCATTACTTCAATAAACACATTTTTAAAATTTTCGCATGTTCATCACAAGCGATGTTTTCAGCTATAAATAGGTATTGATATTTAATATAATTTTGCTTTTTATTTTAATTTTAAGCAAGTTTAAGTTTATTTAAATGTTTTGAGTAAAAATCTTCTATAAACACAAATCAACTTTTGCTGTTGCCGAGGCACTATCTATCTTCACATTATTTCACTATCTGTCACATTTGAATTAAATTGTGCAAGTAAAATCTAATTAATATTAATTAAAAACTGCACGGTAATTTTTTTTAATAAAAAGTAGAATAATACTCATTCTGTGTAAAGTGTGCATTATTATCTGATACTGATAGCGACATAAACAAGGGGTTTTCAAAAACGTAGTGAATTACAAATAAATTCCTGAATATAACGATAATAAAAAATTTTAGATTTTATTCGTACAAAAAATGCATTCTTGGGACTTATATTTTATCCCCCGGCTACGCCTTGGGTAAAAAACAACGGCCTCGCACCAAGAAATGTGTAAACAGCGCACTAGTTACGAAAATAACTATTTTGTACTAGGACAAAAACTAAACTACTTTTTGTACAGTTGCCATGGAAACTCGAAGAATCCCGAAATTAGCCACTTTTGGTATGAAATACTGTCACAATATAGCGTCTTATTCAGATGGTTGGAGAAAAAGTTTATTTTAGTAATGACCTTTTTCAAACTTTTTTTACTTAGTACCAAATTTCGAATAGTTCAATTAGTCACCTAAGCTTGATCTGTGCAACAAAGGTTTATTTTAGTAATGACTTTATTTTAAATTTATAATGCAAGGTTTCATTTTGGATTTAACTTTCACCCATGCTTTATATGCATACAAGGGGTCCTATTTAAAGCTTGAAGCAATTTAACATGTATTAATATTCAACTTACCGCAATTTCCATAAAATAATGGCATAACTTCTGATTCCTACGGTATAAATTATCAAATGCATACATTTTTAGAATCACGAAAGATAACTGATACCAAATATGCAATAATATACAGGGTGTTCTATTTGAAAGAATTGAGAAATTTTAAAATAGATATTCTGGTTCACCCTGAATAAAATTGAAGATATCTCAAAAATTGAAAGTAATTTTGAAAAATAGAGCATATATACGATTTTGTTACATAATCAGAACTATTATCTGTTTATTAATTAACTAAATTAACGATTATAAGTTTTTTGTTATGAACGAATAAGTTCAAAAATAAATATGTAATTAAAAATTATTATTAATTTTATTAAATACATAAGTAAAAAGTTTACCTCGAGTAGGATTTGTACCTACGACCTGTACTTTGCTAGAGTACCCTAGTAAAGTACAGGTCGTAGGTTCAAATCCTCCTCGAGGTAAACTTTCTATTTATGTATCTAATAAAATTAATAATAACTAAATTAACCTTTAATTGCAATAAAAGATGGTCATACCTATTAAACCATTCTATATAAGGTATGATAACCGTATATTTTTAGAAGCAGGAAAAAAAGCCGAATTTAAAAACAGAAAAATATATAGGATGTTTCATTAAAAAAATTATATGTTTGGTATGTCACACTTTTTGAACGACGCTGTACACTTATCAATATTTTACGATTGTGCATCTTTTTGTGAAGAAAGATTTTCTCTATTTCTAATACTTTTTAAGTTATTTGCCACACACTAATCGGCCACCCTGTATATTGGAGTTAATACTAACAACGCTAAATATCCTTAAATTTAAATAGAGTTGTATTTTTAATAACGAATTAGTTCTTCGAATACATTCATTCCGATTAAACGTTATTTAGAGCTTTTTTGCTCATGTTTGACTACAGATTCCACATTAAAAATTCCACCACCTTTAGTTCTAAGATACAATCAGATTCCATCAATTAATTAATAATAAAACGGTAAACTTGAATATGCGTGTATCTAGAAGTGTTTTTTTTTATTATAAAATCCCAACTTAATGGACAGAATGTGTTTGAAAATAGTTTAAATTCTAAGATTCTACATTAGAAGTCCCATCAAATTTAGTTTTAAAACATAATTAACCTCTGCTAATAAGTTTGTTATCAACCGGTTATCCTGTACATGCATGTTTTTAGGCGCGAGATTAATTATTCCGAAATATCAACTGAACAAAAATTGTTTTAATTAAGATTATTGATTAAACATCGCACCAAATTCATTTTCCGGCTACAACCAACTCAAGTTTATTAATTTATTATAAAACGGTAAATCTGAAGATGAGTAGGTCTAGGAATGGATTCGTTTATTACAAAACACCAACTTAATGGACAAAATCTGTTGAACAGTTTTTATATATTTTTAGATTTTACATTAGCTTAATTATAAAACGGGAATCTGAAATTTTCAAACCTAATATCAAGGTTTAAGTAAATTCTTATAAGTTATTATCTAATGGCATTATCTTGACTTTACTGGCAATACATCAAGTATTACTAAAATTATTTGATTGATGGTATAATATTTTGATCGTATTTCCTATATAATATTTCATAATTTCAGGGATTCAATCAATTAATTATATATTCTTTTAAGCTACTCAAGCTTTCGTTTATTCTTTATAAACTTCTTCAGGAACTACAAATTTTGGGCAATTAATACGTGTTTTATATTCATTAATGTCAATTTTCAAATTTTATAAATTTATTAAGAATAAGTTTCCTTTTTTCTTATTAGTATGTGTATATTCAATTACTAATTACCCTAAACTCGTAGCGCCTCAATAAGTTTATGAAAAATAAACGAAAACTTGAGTAGCTTAAAAGAATATAACACTGTACAACAGCGAAAGCGTTTCTGAATTAAAAATAATGTATAATGATATTACACTAAGAAACCCCAATATGGTCGTAAAATATTATTTCTGGTTCTAGTTTCCCACATTCTTTTAAAAAGAAGAATAATAACCAGATTTTTTAGTTGGCTAGCTTCTTCTATCGTTTGTAACCATAGCAACGAGAAAAAAACAGTTTTCAACAATCTGTATTAGTTTTTAAAAAAATGTCTTTCATGTGCGTGAATAGCCCTAACGCATTTTGTTATATTTGCGATAAAATTACATTAAACCACCAAAAGCGCAAAATAACAACTATAACTTGTTACAGGCCAAATACTCATTAGAGCATCATCCATTAAAGGTAAAATGCGCGCACCTTATAGCTCAGTGATGTGAGCGGGGTTTTTACTTAATTCTGCAAAAGGGCTCTCGTCACAACTCCAAAAACGTCAAAATCAGGAGAAAAAGGTCAAAGAGGCGCCGTTATAGCGGGAAAACGTCATTAACTAGATCTTAATAATGGTCTTACAGGAAACCATAATGTTCACTCAAAATAAAGTACTCTTCTCCCTGAAAATTTTATACCAAAAATATTTAGGCAAAGTTCACCAAAACTTCAATGAAAAATTACGATAATAAAACTAAAACTCATTAAACATTCCGATAAACTTCAACGTCAAAATTATTGACTCAAATATCCAAAGAACTGATCAATACGGCAATTAATTATTCAATTTCAAACGAAAAATACACCTAAAGTCATAAAATTTTAATCAATTCGAAAAATACACAACAAATAATCAAATTCGCTTACCTATTTAGCAAACCCAACAAATCAATGATGCCTACAATCGGTAGGTTGATTCCTATAAAAGCTACTTCAAAAAAATTGCGACTACTCGCAAAACTCATATGCAAAACCAAACAGCTGATCGGTCAACGGCCGATTTACTTCATAATCTACGTTAAGTTATACTTCAAAACATCTTTTACAGTACACTTATTACCAATATCAATATGGCACCTACGCTAATTTAGACATTCTCATAATCAGTAAGTTGTTACGGTACTGGCAGTAAAACGAAATAACAGATAAACTTGGCTTTTCCTTGACTAGACAGTGGTCGGGGTTGGTTCAATGCACTAAATTCTGCGCACAATAGGATAGTTTATCACATATAAGTCTAAATAGGGGTTGAAACGGCATAAAACCGGAAAAGAGCGCCAAAGCATTTGAAATGTCACGATAGGGGTTGAAATTCGTAATTTCGCCAGTTCATAGCTCGCTCAAAATGCTCAAATAACTCCTAAACGTAATCTTCGCAGGCGGCACTGGAACCAGCAGATCTCGCTAACCTGAAAGGCTTCAAAATATTTGCAAGCTTAATTAAAATAATTGCGTGCCGCATAAAAATAAATCACTAATTTGATAACAAAGAAACAATAATGTATTGTTACGTTAAGTTATTAAAATTCGATGCTCAAGTAATTTCACTTCAACAAATTAAAAAAAACATTAAACATAAAAAATGCGTGTCGTCAGATGGTGTGTAATAATAATTTCGATGTAAATTCGTCAGTTTAAACAACAATTTAAAAAAAACCTTCAAATAAATTTGTCTAATACTGCGGATAGATACGCCTGTACTAAAATTTGAACAACAAAAAAACAACGAAAACTTATCTTTAACTAAAAGGCGTATTCAACCGTGTCTACAAACTCATAACAAAATCATACAAATTACCACCATAAATTTATTAGCTTTAATCACCCACCACAATAATAAAAAAGACACAGAAATGTTACCTTAGGTGAAGGATGCTCTTTTGTTACACAGTCATCTGTAACGGACGTGCACGAGGACCTCGGCTCTACGGTGAATGTTAACACGACGCTAGCAGCTCCCCGTACCATTCACTTAACAACGGCCTCTTTCGACTCGCGTTATGATTAAATTTCAATTGGTTGTATGTACACTGACAGTTATATTAACTTTACTTTACTGTGGCCTAGTTCTGATTGATACTTATTACTTTTAGTTAATTATGCACAAGTCCTGTTTAACACTTATTATTTGTAACATAACGAAAAAGATGATCTATTTACAGCAGGTTATTTAATTAATGGCAAACTGTGAACCTTATGTTTGAAACTTTGGAACGAACGTTGTATTTTTCCGCAAGAAACGAAGACTTCTCCAGAGAACGACGAATGCACTTGGTAACTTTAAACACTAAACGCCTTTCTGGATCTCGATAAACTCCTATGGACCAACTACACGTAACGCTAAACTGGTCTCGTGAAGGTTGAACGATTATATGATCCCTTATTTGGGTGGTGTGGGAATGAGAACCCTGCTACGATATTTCTTCAACACGGACCTTGGTAAACGTTATAAAATGGTAGTAGAAACAGGGCAGCAGAAAAAGGGGAAGAGTGCTGGTGCTCACTGGTTGGTTGGGTCTATTTTTGACCTGATTTTGGGTATTTTAGGAAAGCTTGTTGTACATACGTCACGATGAGGGGAAATAACTCGCTTACCTGTTATCGTAATTGCAGATAGGTCTTGGGCCTGCAGATGTTATGCTATACCTGAAAGGCTACAAAATTCTATGTATACAAGATCGTAATGTAATATCGTGCTTAAAATAACTCGTTTGATCTTTCTTCGGTCGCTTTAGTTCATCAGTATGTTATATCTTAGAATTATACGCCCAAAAAAAAAACAGTTTAATCCAATCTAAAGCCGAATGAAATTTTATCAATCAACTCATTGCAAGAACAAAGCCATCAAAATTATGCACTAACGCATATTTCTTTGCATGATACGCTACGTTTCAAAAAAAAATCTTTAAAAGAAATTATATTAACCAGATTAAAGTAATTAAAATGTTTAAAAACACATTATCTCTCAAATTGTTACGTTACTGTCTTGGCGTATCGCGAAGATCTCCTCTTTATAAAATTCCGTACTAATTTAAAATCAACCGGCAGATAAAGAAGCGGGGTTACAGCTTAAATGAAAACACTTCAAGTTCATTAACCTATACATGTATTATAAATAAAGCCATAGATAAACACAATAGTGGTATAAATGTCATAAATTACTGTCATGAAATGGGAAGAGGTTCTTGCAAGACCATTAACCCTTTCATAAATTGAAGCAACACAATTGTAATTGTTTACAACCCGAAGGTTTAGAACGTCGACATATATAGTAACATACAACTTTCCTAATAATGCGTAAACGAGAAAAAAAACTCTATGTACAATGTAACACTACTTGAACCGCGGATAGATATGTTTTATAAACTGAATGTTCAAATACGCTTACTAAAAGAACAAATTCATCCGTTCGATACGTATAATAATAAACAAACACCTTTTTATTATATTCGGACAATCAACAGCATTAGTAAATGAACGATATTGTTTACCTTAATTCTTAGTTGCACATCAATAACCCTCCTGAACTATCCCCATTACTTCATACTGCCTACTGGATGGGTTGTGACGATGGTCCCACCAGGGTACTGAACGGTGACGGTTAACGAAAGTTCTATCAACAAGGGTTTCATGAACACCCGTCCTGCACGAACGTTACATCACTGAACCTTAAAATCTCGTATTTAAAGGCGTGATTCTGTGTTTAAAGACCAAAAATTTTATCCAAAATTGGCGTCAGCCTGTAACCGAAATGTTTTTCTACACTACATTTAAATACCAAATAACAATTTTAATACGACATATAATTTACGCAATTCTAACGACAATTATATTATGATTGACAAAATTTACCAAAATACGGACAACTATTATTTACAACGGAATTAATCAATTCTCAACTGGCATAGTAAAGGGAATGGCACTATTGTCCGTAAAATGAATGATTGCGAATTTCGGCTTAGCGCTTGATTTGGCGCGCACACTCGTAGTTTGTATCTATTTCGTTCTAACACACAATATTTGGAAATAGAGAGAATGGAATGCTACATTATAGTCGCTGCGGGTGGTGAACTAAGACGGACACTATACGTTTAAAACATCTGTATTTGTGTCAGGTGTATTAAAAGGAGATAGTAATATTTGTTTTGTTTTGTTTGTTACCAATAACTACTGAACTATGTTATATTGCTTCAATTTATAAAAAAAAATTAAAACGTAATTGAAAATATACTAATATAATTTATTAAATATGTTATTAAATTGAATACAACGTGGTAAACAAATTTGGTGTTATTTTTCAACTACAAAATTACCTTATAATTAACTACTTTCTAAATAAGTACATTAAAGAATGTAGGCTCATCAATATATCATTATTTTAGACAATGGAGTAATGTCTACAGATTTCAAATTTCAAGTTTTTCAACGAACGTTGCGATGAACTCGTGTTTAATGTGTATGAGTATTTTTGTCGCGAAAAGGATAATGTTGGTCGTCTGTGTAATGACGCATTGAACAAAAGAACCACAGAATCTTTAAAAATTAGCCTCAATACGTTACGCAAAATCGTCGAGAGTAAAAATCGGAACAGTTCATTGCCAAAAACTATCAGAAAACCACGAACTAAGCGTAAAAGTGATTATGTACAAAAAGGGCTAAAACATACCATAAGAAACATATAGCAATAATGTAACCGTAAAAATAAAATTCACAAATACATTCGGATAATGTACACATAAATTATATTAAAAAACGAACTATCTTGCAAAAGTAAGCCAAAAATAAAAACTTTACTATATCAGCGGTACAAGGGTTGGCAAAATGACCACCTGGAAAGCGCTTGAGAGTAACCGTGCAAGAGCAGCCCCACCCTCGGCTCTTATTTAACAAAATGTTCTACTTCTAAAACTGAAGAAAATTGTTACTTAACATTCTCAAGCGGTAATCAGTCTATTGCCAGTGAATCAGATCTATAGCTGGAGTTCGTGGAGCTTTGTGAACATCATCTGGTCACGTTTTGATAAACCTCATCATCATCAACAGTAATCATACAAAAATCACGTTTTGCCACAAGTTGAGCTCTCTGCAAAATCTAAAAATGTTAACACCAAACAATAACGCTCAATCGTAACAGTGATGACAGAAAAATATCGTGCGCGCACTAACGCCGGCTATTAGACAAATTTTAACGTAATAACTGTACTTGCAAGATAGTAAGTGTAGCAGCTCTGTATAAAAACAAAACGTATTGGCAACTAATTTACTTCCTACCTTACGTTATTCAAAGAGACTACGCAATTTAAATATCATTTATTAATCTACTAACAAATCTTCCTTCTTAAGTTAGGAGCGCAATTTATTCTTATGTTTCATTCTCTTGCGATCGGTAAAAACTTGAAAAAGGAATTTGTGGAAGTTTATTGGACAGATCAGTTAGTGTCTTTTGTGTTATTAATAATTTACCTGTGATGATATACTATTTAGTTAGAGTTTTAGGCACAAATTTTAGTTACAGTATTTTTCTTTTTTGTAGTAATAATAGAGTTAGATGTTAGTTCAGCTATAGATTTGTTTCATGATATAACGTAACACACGTCACGCCACCCCCTTGCGGAGCAGGCAAAACAATCCCGACCTTTACTTATTTTTCTTATGCAATCTTTCTCCATTCTTTTATGTCCTTGCATACCTCCCTAGCTTCCGCAAGATCCATACGTTTTCTCTGACAAGCTCTTTTATTTTTAAAACTCTTCCTCTCTTTTATCATACACTCTACTACTACATTTAGCAAAGTTTTACGCGGCCTACTACGCCCGGTCTTACCTCTAACTTCACCCATATATATCTGTTTTGTTAACCGTGTGTTACTCATTCTTTCGATGTGACCAAACCACGTAGTGTACTACTTTTCCAGACTGCTTCATTACGCACGCATTCTTCATGTTATCCCTTCTTGTTTTACCACATACGCATATCAGTAATCTCATGCCCACAGCATTTTTTTTACTTTCGTGCTTTTTTGACGTACCAATGTCTCACTTCCATACAGTACTGACGGTACAAACACGCTTTTATAGATTGATCGTTTCGCAGCTACGCTCAAGCTTTGTTTTTCATTATCGTCCATATACTTCCTATCACTTTCCTTCCAGCAGTAACCCGTCGTCAAATCTCGCCATCCATTGTACCATCTTCAGTGGGTATTCTACCCAGATATACCAACTCGACCACTTGTTTCACAATTTCACCATGCAGGGTTAATACTCTACTTTTACCGACTATATCAAACTTCCTCAGACCTGTTTGTAGCTCATCCGAATTCTCGCTTAATAAGACTGTGTCATCTGCATATACCAGAGCTCGTACGTTTACGTCACCAACCATTACCTCATGTCACCCTAACACATGCCAACCTACCGTTATATACTACCCTTATTCCGTTTATTACAACTTTACTTACGTCATATTCATTTAATATTCCCACAGCTTCTCCGTATTCACACGGTAATATGCTTTCTCCAGATCTACAATGCACAGTACAGCTTCTTCTTTACACTTACACTCTTCAATCACCTGATGGAGTGCAATCATTTGATCAACACATCCTCTCCCTGGCATGAACCCACCCTTCACATCCTACATCTTAGTTTGGATAGTTTCACGTACTCTGTCAATCAGTACTCTTCCAACTACTTTACCAGGTACACTGAGCAGACATATTCTTCCACAGTTCTTGCAATGACTCTTGTTCCCCTTACTCTCATACAGTGGTGAAATGATCGTGCTCTTCCAATCACTCAGTACTTTTCCACATTTAAGACACCCGTTGAATAATTTACACAATCTTCGCACAAGCTTATCACCTCCATATTTTAGAATTTCACCATGATTTCATCCACGTCTGCTCCTTTACCGTTCTTCAACTTGCCTACCGATTTCCCTAACTCATTTAACCCAGTATCCTAGTCAGTTTCATTCACTATCCTTCTACTTTCTCCTCATTTAACTCTTCAGTCTTTACTACCGTATAGCTTTCCGACATATCAAGTATATCCTCACTTCACAGTCGTCCCATGTTATTTTGTTACTCCTATTCACCACCCCTTCAGCGTTCTGTTTTGGAACATGAGCTTCTTGTTTCCCTCAAAATCATTCTGTACTTTCTCTCATTCCTTAGCCATCACTTCCTCTTTACTTATGCTTACTGCCTCTTTCGTTGCTTTGTTTCTTAATCTGTACACCTCATACAGCCGCGTTTTCCCAATCTCATTTTTTACAGCAATCACATACCTATAGTAGACACAATTGACAATACAGCGTTTCAAGCTTATGTACGCACTTTCTACGTCATTGTCTTTTATTTGTTCGTTCCATACTGCTTCATTCCCGTTCAACTCTCTACTCACAGCTTCTGCATATTTCATTCTCGCACCATTATCTACCAGTTTATCTACCCTAATTCTGGATGTTCCTTCTCCAGACCCATCTTTGCCCTAAACATACTCTCGATAGAACCAAACAGTGGCTCGATCCACACTCCGATCCGCGCAGTACTTTTGTATTTCTCGCCAGATTTCTAAGTCGTTTATTCTATACTATCAAGTCGACCATACTTTTAGATTCAGCTCTTTGCCATGTATACATATGCACATTTTAAGGTTTAAACCACGTATTAGATACAAATAGGTTTCTTTCCACACGATGTTCACCATTCTCATTGAATCTTTTGTCTCGGAACTTTCCTGGCGCGCATTCAGTATGTTCTCTCTGTACACCATCCCATTCATTCATATCTCCCAATAATCACCAATAAACACCAACGTAGGTGGTTGGGTTTAATCGTGAATGTAAAAAAAGTGGACTGCGTATTTACCTTTCATGGTGAAATTGTGTGTGTATTTGAGTAGAATGTTTACTGAGGATGGTAGAATGGTGGGATCAAACCAGTTTATATCTTACCTGCTGTACATGATGTACAAACTATTGAAAATAATCTACTATTTTTGTGTACCATAGATCAATTGCAAAGGAAAGGGTATTATAGAGATGGATGATGGTTGTCTGGTACTATGGTGCAAAATGTGTTGGTATACAACGGTATTAGGCAGATTGAGAAGAGAGTTGAGTCAGTACTTTAAAATAGAGAATAATCTGTGTAATGTCATCGTGACTATTACGTGTATTCATGGATAAATGTGTTTGGCTAACAGTGGTTTAATGGTTAGTGACGTAAATGCACGAGTTCTGGTGTATGCTGATCATATAGTTTAACTAATCGAAAATACGAGAGAGTTGAAACCAATGCTGAAGAAGATTGATGGACCCTGTTAAGGTATGGATCTGAAGATAAACTATAGTAAATCGACAATGGTAGGAATTAATCGTGAATATGAAAAATGGAGTGGCGTGTTTACCCTGCATGATGAGATTGTAGAACAAGTTGATGGGTTTGTGTGTTTGGGTAGAATGTTCACAGCAAATTGTAGAATGGACGGTAAAATTGAGCGGCATGTCAGTGCTGGATAGGAACAGTGTATAATAAAGAAAATATATCGAGTGTCCCGCATAAGAACAACGAAACTTCAATGGGCCATGCTACAGTTCATTTGCAACAAAAATCTTCCGACATCCCACTGTCCGAATCTCAAAGGTCTCTGTGTTATGAAGGTAATTAGTTTTACTTAACTTTTTCAGACTCAACGTCATAAAATGTACATCTTCCTTCAGATTAAGCTTAGAAAAAATCTGAACAGTGTATTTGAAAGACATCGTTCATTCTAAGACTAGGAGAAATCCTTAGTTTGTTTGTTTTTGGTTACAACTTCAAAGAAAAATAATTTAAAATTTGCCATTTTCTTTTTGAAAAATTCATAAATATTTTGGGTATGAGCTGAACTAGAACCGTGCAACATTTGTAAAAAGTTGTCTGCGTTAAGTCCATGGGGTAAAATCACTGAAAAGTTGACTTAATGTCAAACCAAGCCAAACATTTACCCCAAACTCGTCTTGGTAGTTATGTTACTTTGCAATGGGGATTTTCGTCACACCATTGATGGGAATTATGGTCTACTGTCCCTGATCTGGCACATATTGGTTCAACAGTCCACAGAATTTGATTTCTGTCACAGATTATTAATATATCTCCATACCAACTGTAAAATTGCATCCCCGTAGCATTATATTCGGCAAGCAAGCTTTGAACCCTTGTAAAATCGTATGGTTGAAGTAATCGTAATAATCTACGTACCGAGGTCTTCGAATCTGGCGTCGAGGTTTGAATTTGCATAACCTTCTTTCTTTCATGGCCGTCTCCCCTGCACGACTAAATAATGATACAAGAGTACCCCTATACGTCGAGTCGGGAAACGTCTTGCATATTCACATAATGGCGATTATGAAAAACGCCATAAGTTTTATTCTAGTCTTCTTTTTAAAATTTTCCTTCTTATGACGCATCAGAAAATGTTAAGAAAACAAAAAACCTTCATAACACAGAAACCATAGAGACTCGAACAATGCCTTATAGGAACATTTTTGTTGCATATAAACTGTAGAATAATCCATTGAAGTTTCGAGGTTCTTATGCGGAGCATCCTGTATACTGTCTTCACTGTATGCGTAAAAGTGAGACTTGAATATGGTACCAAAATGAGAATGAGATTTTGCTGAGCGGATAACGAATGAGCGTGACGGGAAAAGACGATGGTGGATCTGTATGAAAAAACTATGCTTCGTTAGTTTGGTCACATCGAAAGAATAAACGAGGGAATGCTGACGAAGCAGATATATGTAGGTAAAGCTACGGGTAAAACTGCATTAATTTCATTAACCTTGCGGAAGCGAAAGACGGAGGACCATAAAATACAGTTTCTGCTTACTATGTAAGGGAATGGCTTGATGGATATGTATGTAGAATGCCTAGAATAGGAACATAAGTATTCCAAAGTATTATTTTTTCATGTAGAAGCTCATTTAAAACCTAAATAAGGGATGACCACCTCGATACCACCTTTTCTTAAGTGCAGTGTCAGTTATTCTAAACAACCAGAATTTAGAAAAAAAGTTCGAACCTAGATAATATTGTTTGATAACTGACATCTCAATTTTGGCATAAATTGTGTCTAAATACGGTACTCTACGAGTGTTCTATAAAATTCTCTGGTTTGATACTCCTACGCCAATCGTGATGATCCAATATACTATCTTCTTTGCACTACTGTATTCGAATATTCATAATGTTTATTAGTAGAATGAGGCCACTTGAGCGCCAACGACGCCCGCCGTCCCGACGCCAGAGATTCGTGCAATCACGGAGGGGCATCGGCACTCTCACGTGGCCGTGCCGATTTCCTACCCCCATGGCTTCTTTTTGGGGTCGTTTTTCAACTCCTAGTCGAAATTTTCAAAACTTGATGGTATTTTCACCCCACTGAAGACATTTTTACCCCTAACTAGAGACCTATTGGTTGGGGTCCGCTTCTTTTCGGGGGCGATTTTTAACCCATTGGTGAAATTTTAAACCCCTTGACGTCATTTGACCCTAATTACGGTGCCTTTGGCAGTCTAGCCCCTGGCGGATAGGCAAATTCACGCGCATGTAGTAGACTGCTGCTTTTCGGGGGACCCTTTTAACCCCTGGGCGTGGTTTTAGATCTTAATTAACGTCCTTTTGGCAATATTAAGAGCCTTTTTGGCGGTCTAACCCTACTGGTTAAGGTTGTTGGATGTCTCTAGCGTATGGTCTAGCGGTCATTTAGTCTGCGTTAAGGTGGGGATTTAAGGCCCTTACGGCTTCATTAAGGCGTGGCTAGGACTAGACCCGACCCATTTCGTAAGACCCATCCCTTTTCTGGCTTCTGATTGGTCCTTAGTCCAGTATTAAGCAGCCTTGCTCTGATTGGAAGATTAATTATCTGCATTCTGATTAGTTATGGCTAGGGAATTTGAATTTGTATTTTAATAAGGGGGGCTAATGCTAACTTGTATGACAGGTGTAGGGCTTCGCAACTTGCTCTCGGGGGTTCGCCCCCTTGTCGTGATCGGAACTTGTTTGGGGGCTTTCGTGCATTGTCGTAACCCCATTGGTTGGAAATTTGAATTTGTATTCTAATAAAGGGACCTAATGTTAACTTGTAAGATAGGTATAGGTCTTCACAACTTGCTCTCGGGGTTTCGCCCCTTGTCTCTGAATTTGTATTTAAGTCTCTACAGGTTATGGTGTAAAATGTGTACATGTATTCCAATAAAGGCCCCTAATTCTACCTTGTACGATATGTATATGCCTTCGGAACTTGATTTCGGGTATAAGCACCCCCTTGTCGTGATCGGAACTTGTTCGGGGTCTTCACCCATTGTAGTGAACCCATTGGAGGGAAATTTGAAATTGTATTCTAGTAATGAACCCTAATGCTAACTTGCAAGACACGGGTAGGCCTTTAAAACTTGCTCTGGAGGCTTCGCCCCCTTGTCCTGCCCCTAGGTGTAAAATCTGAATTTATAGTTAAGTCTCTACAGCTTATGGAGGGAAATTTGAATATGTATTCTAAGAAGTGGGGCCCTATATAAGGCTTCACAACCTGCTCTAGGGCCTTCGTCCCCTTGGCTGATAATCTGAATTTGTATTTAAGTCTCTGCATTTTGCTTGGTTATGACGGGAAATTTGAATTTGTATTCTAATAATGTGATAAGCGCAGTTTAAAATTAAACACAGGGTCCTGTACGAAATGGAATCGGTGTTGGTTTGAAATCATCCGTGTATTATCAAAATTGAAAATGGAGATTAGCTTGTTTATTTGCCCTCGTCCATTTATCCATTTTCGAAAACGAAATAGCTCGTTCAAACTTGCTTATAAATCTAGGTCCATTTTGGCAGAAATATTTACAATAAGGCATTCTTTGTATGTAAAATAATATAGTGATCTGATTTTGAGTTTGGTTATAACCTTTATTGCATAGGTATTTTTATCAGTTTAACTGCGAAACGTATTTTTAGCACTACACGCAAAACGTGATAATAGTGTTACATGCTAATTTGGTGTTCGTATATTGACAGTAACGCGGAAGTATGTATTTTTGAATTGTGATTGATTTTAACAAGCTGTAAGTTACTCTAGACCTGTATTTTTGAATTGTAAGCTGATTTTTGCAACCTGTAAGCTATGATTTGATTGATTGAGATTGAATTGATTGAGATTGATTTGCGGATGATCGACTGTTTTCCCCGCCTGTGCCCTCACGTTTAGGAAGGGTACCAGCTCTGAGTGTCGGTTAGCCTTATTTTTAAAGTAAGCGGTCGCTCATAGGAGCCAGGTATACACAATGGGGGAATCGTTACCTGACGGTTATGAAGAATTGTTAGCGCAGCTTCTTCTTTGATTTGATCGAGATTGATTGATTTGATGGCTATGGCTAATTGCGTTGATTAATTGTGATTGATCTGATCTTTGATTTGATCTAGAGTGATTTTTCCATTTCCAATAATGCCATACCATACTACAGAAAGCATTCATTAGTTTTAAATCTCAAAATAGTATTACTTATAATAAATGATTAAAACCCTTTATCTTTTTTATGTACAGTTTAATAACGACTTAGGACGTTCAGGCTTGCATATAAATCTAAGAGCCTTTTCCACAGAGGTGTTTCCACTAAGGCAGATCTTGTATGTAAAATATTTTAATTAACATTTTTCCATTTTCAATAACACCAGCGTTTATTATAGAAAAAAATCATTAGTTTTAAATTTCAAAGTAGTATTACTTATAATAATTGATTAAAACCCTTTATCTTTTTTTATTTATACATTTAATTATGACCCATAATTAAAAACAAAATATATTGTGCGTAACAGTGTGCTGAGACCCTGATGCATACGCCCTACCTTAAAAGTCAGTGTTAGACTACTAATCTCAAATTTCCCCCATAATCATTACAGTGATCTGTATATAGTTCTAAAATATAACGCTAGGTGGAGCCAGCTATATTATAGAATACATTCATTAGTCTATACACAACTAGACGGCGCCACAAACAAATACAAATTCAGATTATCAGCCAAGGGGACGAAGGCTCTAGAGCAAGTTGTGAAGCCCTATATATGTCTTACAAGTTAGCATTAGGGCCCCACTTATTAGAATACATATTCAAATTTCCCTCTATAAACTTAATTCAGATTTCACACCTAGGGGTCAGGACAAGCGGGCTAAGCCTCGAGAGCAAGTTGTAAAGGCCTGAATCTGTCTTACAAGTTAGCTTTAGGGCCGATTACTAGAATACAATTTCAAATTTTCCTCCAAGGGGTTCACGACAATGGGCGAAGACCCCGAACAAGTTCCAATCACGACAAGGAGGGGTTAAGACCCGAATTCAAGCTCCGAAGGCGTATATATATCGTACAAGGTACAATTAAGGCCCCTTATTAGAATACAAATTCAAATTCCTCGTCAAATACCAAAGCGAAAATAATCATTAGTCTATGCACTACTAGATGGCGCCACAAATAAATTCAAATTTTGGGGAAAGAGGACTAAGACCCGAAAGCAAGCACGTAAATCATATACATGTCTTACAAGTTAGAATTAGGGCCCCTTATTAGAATAAAAATTCAAATTTCCTGTCATAACCAAGAAGAAATGCAGAAATTTAAATACAAATTCAAATTTTCCGTAAATGGGACATCGACGAAGCCCTGAGAGCAAGTTGTGAAGACTTATACCTGTCTTGCAAGTTAGCATTAGGGCCCCTTTATTAGAATACATATTCAAATTTATCGCCATAACCTGTAGAGACTTAAGTACAAATCAGAAACAAGGGGCGAAACCCCGAGAGCAAGTTGTGAAGACCTATACCTATCTTACAAGTTAACATTAGGTCCCCTTATTAGAATACAAAATCAAATTTCCCACCAATGGGGTTACGACAATGCACGAAAGCCCCCAAACAAGTTTCGATCACGACAAGAGGGCGAACCCTCGAGAGCAAGTTGCGAAGCCCTACACCTGTCTTACAAGTTAGCATTAGGCCCCCTTATTAAAACACAAATTCAAATTCCCAGCCATAACTAATCAGAATGCAGAGAATTAATCCTCCAATCAGAGCACGGCTGCTGAGTAGTGGGCTAAGGACCAATCAGAAGCCAGCAAAGGGATGGGTCTTACGCGAGCCAATCAGGTAAAAGGAAATGGGTGGGGTCTAGTCCTAGCCACGCCTTAATGAAGCCATAAGGGCCTTAATTCCCCACCGTAACGCAAACAAAATGGCCTCTAGACCATACGCTAGGGCATCCAACAACCTTAACCAGTGGGGTTAGACTGTCAAAAGGATTCTTAATATTGCCAAAAGCACCTTAATTAAGATCTAAAACCACGCCCAGGGGTTGAAAAAAGGTCCCCGAAAAGCAGCCGTCTCACTACATGTGCGCGAATTTGCCGATCCTCCAGGAGCTGGACTTCCAAACGGGCCCTAATTAGGGTGAAAATGACATCAAGGGGTTAAAAATTCCGTCAAGGGGTTGAAAATCGCCCCAGAAAGAAGCCGACCGCACCCAAAAGGTATCATGTCGTCAAGAGGGTGAAAATACCATCAAGAGGTTGAAAATTTGGACTAGGGATTGAAAAACCACCCTGAAAAGAAGCCATGGAGGTGGGAAATAGACACGGTCACGTGGGTGTGCCGACGCCCCTCATTCTACTTTTATTAAATATCTGTAAATTACCAATACGTTTTGGGTAATACAATTTCTTTTGCAATATGTGTCATATGCTTAGTCCGTTTTGATTATTTTTGGTATTATATGGCAATAGAAAATTTGACTGTAGGTGTAGTAATGAATTTTGCAAAAATTGTATATCAAACGAAATGGTTAGAACAACTATTATGAACATGGAACATGGAAACCTTTAAAAGTGTTTTGTGTTTAACAACTGTTGCAACTCAAATAATTGGCTGAAGGTTTGTCAATGATTTAAGCTAATAAAAGTGACAAAGTTTTGAAGATGAAAGTCGTTCACTTTCAGTTCCACTTGGTTACTGTTACAGTTGTCAATTGTATCATTTAATCACTCACTATATCATTTAAATTACTTAGGAATGTAAATGTTTAATTACATACTATTTAATTGTACGTTAATAGAGATTCCATTCATTTATTTATAATTACCTATTTACTTTGTATTATTTACAAATAATAAAATTTTTAATAGGTGTTATCCATCTCGTAGCTTTAAAAATTGATTTAATTAATTAAAAATCTGATGCACATCATAAACGATTGTCGTGGTATTACTGCCTTGTAAAATAAAAACTAACGGTTTAACAATTTAAAAAAATTATTAGGTATATGTAATATAAGATTGGTCTTAGTATATAACATAGCGAGTGCCAATTAAAAAAAAATCAATTGCCAAATTTACACGATGTCCACCGGAGTGTTAATTGTCATAATAGTTGTTATTAGACTATTTTTGTACATATTTTAAATAGATCTTTTAAAGGGCATTTAATTTCTACAAAATATCAGGAGTGACTTGCTCGAAGTTTGTTCCAAAATCTGAGCAGATACTCCATTTTCAATAGTTAGTGACAAAATAAACAAGTAGTTTCTCTTATGTCAGTTTCAGCAGATTTACTCTATTTTGTGTTTTTATCGTTTGCGAAATCGTACAATATCTTTTTGAGCGGTTGGCTCTTCTTTTTTGTTTTCTGAATTTTGGGTCTCAGTGTTGATTAGCGAACTTGTTATTTTTATCTAATTTTTCTTCGTTACACCTCTCTCTGTGAGGAACTGGAACTATTGGCTTTGCTAAAAGTCAGCTAGTTTGAATTTGGAAGTCGGCAGAGAGTTAAAATCAGGGGCACCAAGGAGAAAGCAAGGAGCAGCTGTTGTTTTACCTCCAAAATCAAGGATAGTTTCAGTAGAGACGGCCAAAGCGTCGTGTTTTTCAAATAAGTCTAGATTGCACGCTTCTATAAATCCCGTTTCAAAACTAGTTATGATGTTTGTGGGCGAAAACGCCTTCAGATATACGTCTTGAAGGAGGGGTCTAGGGGTGCATTTTATTACACCTTTCCCTGGCTTTCTGGTCATAAAGTAATCCAAATATGTTTTGAATTGGCACAAAACTGAAGCATCCAAAGGTTGCAGTTTGTTTCTTGAATGGGAGCAAATTTAATCATAGTAATGACTTTATCGCAACAAAATTTAATTATATACATACATACATTTGTGAGTTCCATTACTATTTAGAATAAGAAGAACGGTTTTATTTATTAGGACGAACGCACATAATAAAAAGTTTGGATATTGCACAAATAAACTTGTATCTCTCTATCGTTCAGGAATTTGCAAATGCCATATTTTATCGAAGTGATATCATGAGTAATTGCAAGTTCATTTCTCTGCTTGGGTATGTTGCCGTGGACAATATAAAAGGACCAGCTGCTTTTACTGTACCGAAAAGAGTACTATTTTCCCTGGTTCACTCTTTCTGCTTCACACCTTTTTCAGCAAATTTATGTTTTTGAAAGTTGAACCTCTTTTTAACCTCTTTATTCCTCCTTACTTTTACTAAAATCAGATATTGTAGCCACACTGGAGGACTCTGGATGCTCAAGGAAAAATTTATCTTTACCAATCCATTCAATAGTCTCTTTTAATCTATTAACTGTGGTACTTTATTTTCATAGGCGTATTCAAAAGCTAATCATGTTACATTAATAGCAGAAATCCCATAAAACGTCTTTGTAGTGCTTTATAATATATGCTCGTGTCTCTTATCCGTGACCTACTTTTAAAGGTCAATTTCCGTAAATTGGTTCTACTTTTAGTTTTGTAAGAATTGTAATAGAGTTCAATCAACTTTGAACTAGAAAAAAAGTTCCCTCAGAAACTTTTATAAGGCTTCGAAGAGTCACCCCGTGCATGTATATATATATATATATATATATATATATATATATATATATATATATATATATATATATATATATATATAATCCCTTATCCTTGACCCACTTTTAACGAACTCTCGTTTCCGGGAACTCGCCAACTTCCGAGGGTCAATAAACTTTGTTTCTATTTTTAGATTTCTAAGAACATGTGCAGATCAATGAATTGTGAAGTTTCCACTAACAGCTTCTGCTTTTAAATTTCTCAGAATCACGACCTTCTTCCTCTCTCTCTCACACACTTATTGTAATTTCCTATCTATCTGTCTACACATGTAAATTCCTATATGGGTCAGAGCCGGCACATCTATACTATACTTCCAGATTGAATGGTTTGTAATCGGGCCATCAATTTGCCTTAAATGGGATACAGAATGCGTTTTATTTTATCGCATGACGAGTAAAAGCAGATGTCAGAAAATTATGTCAATGACATGTATGTGCATTACATAGCCAGTACTCTGCACATTTTTACCAGTCTCTACAGCTGTATATAAAAGGTCGTGGTCTTATTTAAATAAGATTGACTTATTTAAGGACCACCATGAGTAAAAAGATGTTATATTGGTAAGTATACATTAGCAAAAATAAAGATCTTTCACGTTCTATAATCTTGGTTAAAATAATTTTACCTTCTAAAAGTCTGGCGTCATTTTGTCCACCCCTGTATAAAATAGGTGTGCAAAAAGCGAACATGGGCTACAGGAAAACCTGAAAATGATGTTCACCAGTAAACAAATTGATTTCTTATACTGTGAACGTTAATAATTTAGGTTCGCGATGCTCTGCTCGTTGACATACACAATAGTTTTACGTTGTAGAAGAACTAACGAGGTGTGCTGGTAATATTTCAGCATCTCTTACAATATTCTGTCACCCTGGACGTAGACATCATTTTTCCTATTAGAATAGTACTAGCGTAACCAGTTGTCTTATAAAACCATTTTACTATTGTTCCTTTAGAAAATTTGTCATCGAGGTCTCTATTGCATGCCATTTCTTCCTCCATACCATGTTCTTTCATATTTCTTCTAATTTTCTCGTTCCATGATTTGCAAAATCTTCGTTTCTTGTTGTTACTCGGTTTCCTACGCTTAGCTTCTGAAGTCTGTCTACTACTGTTTGCGTTGTTGTAATAATACTTTTAATTTCTACGTTTTTGATCCTCATTAGCCTTGACCTTCTAGAACTTCTTTTCATGCACCATAAATGCACCATAAATGCACCAAATGAAATGTAATGTATCTACATTTCTTGCCTTCTATTCTTTCTTGTATTTCCACTTTTCCTATGCTATTTATGTTTACCATTACCCATGAATTTTTGCTCTTGTCTTCTTGTTTTACATGGGTTTTCGTCATTTACTAGAATTACAAATTTTGTATTTTAGTTAATTACAAGGTATTCTGTTTTGTTTAAACTGGTTTGTAACACCAATGTTTAGTATCCGTGGTATAAACCTTCCAAGTATAAATTCCATATCATTTAAATTGACACTAAGATCAAACAAATATGATTCATCAATCGATATTCCTATTTTTTACATGACTTTGGTAAATTTATTAATGCTATATCACTATACTCATCAAAAAATAGTGCTGATGATTTATCTCTCTAAGTCCTTGGGTTCGGTATACAGAATTTGACCAAAATGGGCCATGGTTGACGTATACCACATAGCTTGTGCTATAGACACTATTTTTGACATTAGTTGTATTGTAAGTAGACTGTGGACTCACGATCGGCCCGCAGTAAATTCAGTGTGGCTTCTTGAATTGTATCCCCAATACCCCTATACTTATTAGGGTCATATCTATTTCCTTTTTTAAAGGAGCGGAGTTCTGCAGTGTATTAAACAAGTACCTATTTGTGAAATCTTTTAATAGTTCTAATAACGTTTTTCTATTTCTTAACAGGTAATACTCTCTCCACTTATTGAGATTGGTTAAGCATGCTATTTCCCTTACTGTTTTTTTTTTATTGGTTATTGTCGACATGTCGATCTCGTTAGAGCCACCATCATATTTTTCTACTTTTCTTGTTTGTCTTAAATCTTTATTCTTTATTCGTGTTGATTATGGCTAATTTTGTTAGTGAAAGACTTTTCTGTACATTGTATTGTACGCCTTATTTGTTCTGTTTCTTGTAGTACTCTTCTGCTATGTTATGTATGGTGATGTATTTGTATTCTCTTGGTATACCTGAAGATATGACGTTACTAAATGCATTTTTTGCTGTTTTCATTTGTGTGCTTTCTTGTAACAAGAGTAGTTCACACCATGTAGTTTCTGCTTCGGTGTTGTTTGTGTTTTCTTTAACTTTTTAGTTGGAAATGAGTATAAAATTGTTTTGTCCCGCTCTGTACCATACAGTTAAATACTCTAAATGTAAATTTTGGTTCACTGTAATATAATGTGTAATAGATCTATGTTGCATATCTTAGTGAGAGTTTGTCCATCATTAAATTTAAATCCACGTCAGTGCAACGTCCAGATGATTTTTAGTTCCTTTTATTATTGCCAACAGTTCGTTGTATAATATGTATAAGTCACGGTGACCTACCTATGATAGCATATACTGCAACAATTATTACTCTACATTCATGTAGTTTTCCAATGGTTGCCAAAAATTAGCCCAGTTTCTATTCTTATGAAGAAAATGCTACGTATGAAGGGCAAAGCTTACACAGGTTTTACTATAGACAAAAATAAAGTATTTCAGCACAATACAAAAAGTAAAGAAAGGAAATTGGGTCACGTTGTGTCCCTAAACTGTGTGAACAATCCCATAAAAGAAACTGCAGTTGGTTCAAGAAAGTAATGAGGAAAACAGATTTCGATATATTCTATGCCAAATTAAATTGGGAGCAACGGAAAGTATACGGTTGTTCGAATGTCGAAAGACGTTCTATGGCTAGGTCAACAACGGAAGGAGGCTCAAACAGGAGAGAGGAAATTCTACTCTACACATTAAGTTAAAAAAGTCATCTGCAGCGCCATGTTTTTAAACACTCTTGCCTTAGGATCTTTTATTGTTTAGTATTGGGAAAAAGGATTCAAATATGCGATGCAACCTGAAACTGAGTATTTAAATGAACCCAAACGATACAAAACCACAGTCAGTGTGTATGATACTTCTAAAAAGTATTGGAACAAGATTTTTGCCAAAGTTCCGAGCAACTTTCGCATTAGATAAGGAAATATTCAAATAAGCTGTATATAGCGGAACACTTTACTTCTATAAAACAGCTTTTCGAGATGTATAAAGAAGAATACAAGAAAGACAAAACTGAAGCTCTAGAATTATTTGTATTCGAAAATATTTCAAAATCAGTAGCTTGAGTTAATACTAGCCTAAGAAAGACCAATGCAATTTATGTATTGAACATGAGAATGGCAATTTAAATGATGAAGTTTGCCAGCTAAGGTTGAAATTCAGGAAAAAATTCGACAATAAAAGGAATGTGACAAAGAAAAGGCAAAAAGAAATGAGTGTGATATCCGCCCCACATTTGAACGCAATATAAATTTATTTCAAAACCAAATTAAGCTGCCATAATTTCACGTTTCATAATGTTGCCAACGGTGACAGTATCTGCTATTGGTTCACATAAATTGGCGCCGATCTATGTGCCTTAACTTTTGTATCATGCATGGAAGAGAATTATTTTGTTCTGAAAATTCCCATTATAACATACAGTGATAGTCGCATTTTTTAAAAACAAGAATGCCGTATTAGACAATGCACTACTTAACTTATCTATGCTGTACAATATATCAATTACTGAAATTTTTCTTGTAAAAGGTCATTCCCAAGTGGAGGTGTATTAAGACCACAGTATCAAGCGCAAACCTAAAAACGAAAGAATTATTTACCAAGTGATTTTTTAAGAGCAACTGAAGAAGTAAGATTAAAACCAACACCGTATAAATATAAATAGCTACTTTATACATTCTTTGACAATTATTTTCTGAAGGAACATCGGCGCTATAAGTCAATAAGACCTGGTGAAACAACATCAGATCTACAAGTAACAGACTGAAGGCCGTATAAAATATAGTCCCGAAGGAATTATTCAAGTAAAACTAAAAGATAAGCCTTGGCTCAATTTTCCTTGCAGGATGAAGAAAATGTAAGCTATTGAAAATTTTCCAAAGGTGTATGGGGAAAAATTGAAATTAACCAAGAAAAAATGTATGCACCAAAAAGAACAAAACCGTGTACACTCCAAAGGATTGTCATGCATATTATGACTCGCTTCCGTATGGGAAAAATTAATAATATTCCAATGTTACCTTTTTGCGATTGTATTGAAGAAATGTTCTAGTTTGATTAGTAATGATTTATTTCAGTCATAAATCAGTTTATAGATATATTTACTATTAAACTAACATGAAATTTATCATATGACGCCCGACTCTCCTGCAAAACTTAAGTTATTGCATTTCACCGACGAGATACACTGTTAATTCATGGTTAGCTAATCCGATACGGACGTATGTAACTACGTTTTATTTATTTGTTTGGTAAAGTTAAAGATCTAGTCAAATCTAACAAAGAAATAGCTTTTTGCTAATAATTGTAATTGTTATTATACAGTGAAAACACAATGTAGTACGTTTAATAACAATTTAATAACAAAGACTTAACTTTTTGTTAATAATTGTAACTCTTATTGTACAGTGAAAACACAATGTAGTACGTTTAATATGATTTTTAATTTTAATTTCTGTATGAAATTATAGTACTGTGGTAACTTAAGATATACTTGGCAAAGCATTTAATTCAAGGTTTAGGAGAATGCACAGCAAAAAAACCAGACATACCAAAAGTCAAAATTGAGACGTATTATTGTGTATTTTTTTAATTATAAGATGCCAAAACCTATTTAAACGGAGATTTTCTTCTTGTCTTTTGAAGTTATAAGGATGTTTATACATCTCAACAGCTTCACGTTATAAACGAACATAATAATGAGTTTGTCTCGACAGTATTTCCATATTATCAAATTGAACGTCATGATTTAAACTATTTAAAGCATGATTTACAGCAGATTTTCCTGGTTGACCTAGTCTACAAAATTTATATGTTCTGTACATCTTGTATCAAAGCTACGTTTTGTGGTTCCAATGTATACTTTTCCACAAGAATAAGCTAGCTTACACACTTCGGCAGATGATAATGCGTTTGAAACATCTTTAGGCGACCTGAATATTCTTAAATTTTTCTTGCAGGCTTAAAACAGTCCTAATCTTATGATTAATTAGAACCATATATATATATATATATATATATATATATATATATATATATATATATATATATATATATATATATATATATATATATATATATATATATATATATATATATATATATATATATATATATATATATATATATATATATATATATATATATATATATATGTACATATATTTATTGGTTATAAAAGGAAGAAAAGCAGTACCAACATTAAGCACTAGTTTTTCTTTATGGTTATGTCTAGCGGGTGTAATAACATTATTAATGTCTGTAAGTGCATATCTATTAGCTTGCAATGATTTTATTAAATATTCATCTTTCGAGATCTCAGGATCACAAATTCGTTTAGCTCGACGCATTAAAGATTTAATTACACCACTTTATTGATGAGAATGGTGGTTTGATAATTTATGAAGATATATATCGGTGTATGTCAGCTTTCGGTAAATCTTAAAAGATAGTGAATCTAGACATAGTAAACTATTAAAAACCCCATTAAATTAAAAATTCTGCCGACTTCATTAAAAAAATACATCAATTCAAAA
Source organism: Vesta saturnalis (assembly GCA_036346205.1). Classification (NCBI taxonomy): domain Eukaryota; kingdom Metazoa; phylum Arthropoda; class Insecta; order Coleoptera; family Lampyridae; genus Vesta; species Vesta saturnalis. Next base: position 3,115,600 of record JARFJB010000472.1, read on the forward strand.
TGAAGTGAGTGATATAATGGTCAGTTTTGATGTTGTTTCACTTTTTACAAAGTCCCTCTAAAAGAAACTACTGAATATATTGATCATATTTTTCCAAACGATATAACAATTCTTTTTCAGCACTCTCTTACAACGACTTATTTCAGCGCAATAATAAATTATATGAACATTTCGATGGTGTAACAATGGATAGCCCACTTAGTCCGGTTGTGTCTAATTTTGACATGGAAAGATTTGAAACATGAACGTTACAAAATGCACGTAAAAACCTTTGGTTTGGTATAGATATGTTGATGACACATTTGGAAACATGGAGTTGACGCACTACATGAAGTTTTATAAACGGCATTCATCCAATTTGCCGACACACACACCTATAGATACCTTCATAAATTATGAAACCACCATCCGCGTCGAAAAGTTGGTGCAAATAAAGCTTTAGTGAGTCGCTCTAAACGAATTTATCACCCTGAATTCTTGAAACATGAATATAATTATTTAGCAAAATAACTACAAGCGAATGGATATTAACTTAAAGATATTAATAATGTTATTACACCTGATAGACGTAACCATATAGAAGAAGTAGTAACTAATGTTACGTTACAGATTGAATTAAAGAATCCTAATTAATCGAGACAAATTAAAGAACATGTAGGTCACCTAAAGATGTTCCAAACCCATTGAGACCATTCGGAGTGTATAAGTTATCTTGTTCTTGTGGAAAAGTACACAATGGAACCACAATACGCAGTTTTGCTACAATACGTAAAGAACATACGAAATGTTGTAGATTAGGTCAACCAGAGAAATTTGCGGCAGCTGAGCATGCTTTAAATAAGTTGGATCACGACAATCAATTTGATAATATAGAAACTTTGTCAACACAAACCCATTATTACGAGTATGTTCATTTACAACGTGAAGCTATTTAGATACCTAAACATCCTAATGATTTCAATATACAAGACAAGAAGAAGGTTTCAGTTTAAACAGGCTTTGGCACCGTATAATTTAAAAAAAGCTCAATGGTACACCTTAATTTTTATTTTACCTTAAATACTTTACCAATTATATGTTAAGTTACCACAGCACTACAATTTAACATATGTAGTTCAAATTAAAAATCATATTAAACGTACTGCATTGTATCTTCACTATACAATAACAATTAACCAAAAACGTATTTCTTTGTTGGATTTGAGAGTAGATCTTTAATTGGTATCTCAAGTTTCTATTTGTGATTGCTTTTATCAATTTAAAATTAAAGTTTTTCACAACATATATATCATGATTTGATTAAATATTGTTAAATTTGCTTTGATTATGACATTTTTCGCAGTTAGCCTTCTTTTGTTAGAGGGTGTTCTGATTTGCCATTTTCCAGGCAGTTTAATAACATCTCAAGCAATTCTTATAGATATTACCGTTTACTGAGGACGATAACTGTAATTGTTATCGAAACGTATAGATTTATAGAAACATAAACTGTAGAATGCACCATTTAAAAAACCCAAAAGCTAGGTATTTGAACTATTCAAAATGTTTGTTTCCTCTTAACTTAGTTGATAAAAATTTTAAAAATATTTACGCTATGGCCCCCGTACAGAAGTTGGGGATGAGACAAGGATAAGAGGGGCGCTGACAAAATATAATTTGTAGAAAGAAGGGCCTCGTACACTTTTGTGCATCGGACTCGCTTTCGTAAAGGATTAATCCAGACATGTCCACTGTCCTTCTACAAGGAGAGCATTTAGAATTCTATATAAAAGCTAGAAAGACAAAAACTTTATTATTTAGATATGAAGTGAACTGCCAACTATGGAGTTGCAGTTATTTTCGGTGTTTTATTTGTTAGAAAATGTTGAAAATTCTTATGGCTGCTGCTCACGCGTTTTTTTAATTGTTCAATAAAAACTAGCCAAAATATATTTACTTATATTAGACATACTATTCATGCAAAGAAAAATATTTGTTTTTTAAGAGTTGGAAGTTGAGATAGGTTCAAATTCGTCAGTTCTTTTTAAAGGACAGTGGACTAATGTATCTTTTATTTTAATGGGTTGACGTTAGATGAGCTGTTAAAGAGTTTGGAGGATGATAACTGTTCACCAGGTACTTCTGTTAACATCAATATAACGACTCCAGCAAACGCTTGTGATGCGGAGTGTGATACTGATGAGGAGCAAGTGAATTTAGATGACCTACCTGATAATCAGTTGCTTGCAGAGGCTTTTATTACCGAAACACAAAGTGACGAAGAATGGGATGCGGATGACCTTATTGCTCTAGCCGAACCGCGACCTAAACATAAGAGGACTACTATAAAGCATTACGTGGACGATACTGAACAAAATGCTTGAAAGTTAGATAAAGATCAAGATGATAAGCTTGATCATCTTGGGTTCAGATTTTCTGTAGTTGTCTCACTGAAAAATGTGGTAGTGACAGAGAACGACTCGAAAGATCGTCTCCCTTGGAAAATTTGTAATTACGGTTTGATCGTCTAGACCATTACGTTTCAGAACAAGAGAAACAAACACGTAGAGTTTGCCACAAAAAGGTGTCAACGAAATGCTTAAAATGTAATATGGCTTTACATGTGCAAAGTTTTGTTGAATACGATACCAAAGAATTTTTTTTACTTTGTTACTCAGATAGTATGGTTACTTGACTCTCAGCTATGTTAAAATCTTTATGGTTCACAGTTCTTCGAGAAAATGTAAAAAAAATTTTGTTATCTGTTACGTAGTACCTAAATGTATATATGCGATTTTTTTTTTTAAGTTTGCGTGAGTAACTTTCATTACATCAATTATACGGTTTACTTATCACGTTAGGTGACATAATTATGGTACAAATGGTTGGAGAAGTTACGGTTGACGAAATTTTCATTATGAACAACCGCTATAATAATAATACCGTTTAAATTTGCACGAATTGCTGCCCACCAATAGATTAGCTTTAAGGTTTTAAGTATGTGAGAATAATTTATCATTGCAGATCAGGACGATTAACCAGTTCAAGCAGATAAAAAAGTTTTATGGCCTTGAAGCAGGAGAACATCGTAAGCTTTAACTTAAGAAGCAGCTTCAATTAATTATTGTAATTTCGCATTTTCAAAGCGAGGATGTTTGCCGTCAAAGCTTTTTTTCATCAATCTGCGAATGCATTGCAGAACTCTTTATACGATGTTATAAAATTTGACATAGTTCAAACTTGGTCTACGGAATTAACTTTTTCTGCATTGTCAAGTTTTACCGAATTAAAACTGTGTTCTAAAAGTTCATTGTTCTTAGCGGATAGTAAATAAAAAGGTCCATTATGCTTTCTATCATCAATTTAACTAAGTGCTACGTCATACTAATGAAAATAGATGGTGAATTATCTTACTGTCAATAGATGGTCATTTATTCATACCGATTCCAATTTATGTCTTCATATATAAGTATAATAATTATTTATGCTGCATGTGATTATTACTATGTATATGACAGAAACTTTATGACACTAATTATAAAACCTACTTTATTAAAACTGTACAGAATTGTTTAATATTTTGAATACTAAAATTAAATTATGAATACATCAATTTTAATTTTTAATAAGCATTGACCTCTAATATTAAAATTTATTAGTTAGTTATATAGTACACATAACCTGTTGCGTTAGTTCAGCTTCTTTAATGTGAAGAATGTAAATCTTTAAAGATAATAAATTATTTTACGTAAGTATTCATTATACAATATTCTCAAGTACCAACCTTATTCATTATCTTAATTTTACTATCACTTTACAGGTATAATTTGTGGATCTGTTATCACAACATCTTAAGGAATTTATTACATTTTTGTTCTTATTAGTTCAATAACCCTTAACGAACCAAGGATCACGCGGTTTTACTGAATTAAGAAAATATTTAAAAAATATCATAAAAACCAGCCGCTTACAACGTTCTTTAATTATATTTGATGGAAAACTTTATTTGGGTGTGAGGATGTAGATATATTTATTCCATTTTCTTTCTCTATGATGGAATCATTTTAATAAAGGCTTAAATAACTCTTCCATTATCTATTGAAAAATCTCTTAAGTAATTTATAACCTGTGACAATTCTCAAAGTAAGTACCGATACTTGTTTATAATGGAGTGGTATGTTTCGTTTAAAGTAAATACAATATGTCTGGGTGCATAGTCACGAACAAGTTGTATTCATGATGATCTAAGCATGTACTTGAAACAATTTACATTTGCTATTATTGACATCGGTTTATATGAATAAATCGACTATTATAAAATTCCAATGAACAATTTCTGTAACAAAAATATTCTTTGTTTAACAATGAGGCATGCTATAATTTGATTTGAATGATATTTTCGTCGTGTTTTTTTCGAGCTATGTTTACAAGCATGTCGCAACTAATAAACAGAAGAGCAGTAATACAATACAAATCCACGTACGTGTGTATATCATTGTAATTTCCAATAATACGAATTGCTAAACCATATAATTCCATATATGGTCCACGTTGACCAGGTAATTAAAAAAAATTTAGAACTTATAACTTTATAACTTAGGTAACTTAACCTTCACGCCATTCCCTTGCGGGGTAGGCAAAACAATCCCCGCCTCTTATTTATTTTTCATTCACAATCTTTCTCCATGCTTTCCTATCTCCACATACCTTCCTAGCTTCCGCAAGATTCATACATAGTCTTTGACATGCCCTTTTGTTTTTAAAACTCCTTATCTTTCTTTCCTTTATCATAGATTCTACTACATTCAGCCAAGTTTTACGCGGCCTACCAGGCCCGGCCTTTCCCCTAACCTCATCCACATATATTTGTTTCGTTAATCTTGCATTGTTCATTCTCTCAATGTGACCAAACCAACGTAATGTGCAACTTTTGTATCTATCCATCATCGTCTTTTCCTCACCACACTCCGACATTATGCATTCATTTTTTATCTTGCCCTTCTCGTTTTACCACATCTGCTTCTCAGGAATCTCATACCCATGGCATTTATTTTTCTTTCGTGCTTTTTTGACTCACTACTGCAACATCCGCGGTATCTAATCTTAATGCTATTCACCAACATCTTGAACAATTACAACCTGATATTTTGTTTCTATCTGAAACACAAGTCTCCTCTGAAAGCTCCGAGTCACCCGACTTGCAATTTCCTCAATACCACCTTCACTCTAACTTTCGATATAAAGGAGGCGTATGTGCCTACATCAAGGACAGAATTGCTTGCAAGATGTGCCCCTAGTCAACTCTTCTTCATACGCTATGAAACCAATTCATTTTCGGTACAAGCTCTTGGAATCGATCATCAGTAGGCTTGATCTCAATAAGGCGACTGGCCCAGACGGTATCCCAGCTATTGTCTTAAAGAAATGTTCTCCCGAATTAGTACCAGTCCTATCTAAGCTCAATACGATCTCTATGTCTTCTGGGGAATTCCCTTCATCATGGAAGTTAGCAAATGTTCAAACTATTCCCAAAAAAGGTGATCCCTCAAATTCCCGACCAATTGCCATCACTTCCATTTTGTCTAAAATCATGGAAAAAGCCATCAATCAGCAACTGCTCACGTTCCTTGAAATCAACAAACTCCTTAGTGACCACCAATGTGGGTTTACGCAAAGTCGTTCAACAGGCGATTTTCTTTCATATGTGACCCAAGTTTGGAACGATACAGTAGAGCAGTCCGGTGAAACAGTTGTAGTCGCTTTAGATACCTCAAAGGCATTTGACCAAGTTTGGCATAAGTGTTTATTTGCCAAACCCACCTCGTTTGGGTTAAATGATACGCTCATCAACTGGGTTTCTAGTTTCCTTGATAAACGACGAATACATGTCGTAGTTGATGGCCTTTTTTCAAAAGAAGTTAGCATTAACGCGGGCGTACCACAGGGATCCGTTATAGCGCCTACACTTTTTCTACTGTACATAAATGACCTTATTTCTTCAACAACTAACCCATCCATTGCTTTGCTGATGATAGCACACTTCACTGTAGTTCATCTCAGTCTACCATTGTGATAATCCACCTTCTATGTCAAATCAAGAAATTAGAGCTGAAATGACAAATTCAATCAAAAAAGACATTCAACGTATTCTCGAATGGGAAAGCAATAATCTGGTTAAATTTAATGCTAACAAAACTCAGTGTTGCATTATGTCCGCCAAAAAGATCGATCATTTCCTGTTGTAAGTATGAATGGCTCAGTTCTTAAGTTTTCAGACCCTATTACTCTGTTGGGTATGACTGTATCTTCAAATCTCTCATGGGTTGACCACCTTCTGTCAGCTACCAAAATAGCTGCTCGTAAAATAGGCTTTTTGTACAGATCTAAGCAGTACTTTACCTCTCGATAACTCCTTGTGCTGTATAAAGCCAAAATTCGGCCTCATCTGGAATATAATTCTCACCTTTGGGTTAGTGCTCCCCAATACGCTCTCGACATCGTTGATCGTATTCAAAAGAGAGCGATTAGGCTTATAAATGACCCGTCCTTAACTTCTCACATACAGTCCCTTGAGCATAGAAGGATGGTTTCAGTTCTTTCTTTGTATTATCGTTATTACAACGGCGATTGTGCTGCTGAATTATATCTTTTGATACCATCTCGGGCTATATTTACGAAAAACACTCGGTTCGCTAATTCTCATCATCATTATGCAGCATATGCAGCTAGGCTATGCTTTCATTTCTCATTATCGTCCACATACTTCCAATCACTTTCCTTCCAGCATTGACCCTTCGTCCAATCTCGCTCTCAATTGCACCATCTGCAGCAAACATTCTACCGAGATATACCAGCTCGTCCACTTGCTCCACAATTTCATCTTGCAGAGTAAATACTCTACTCTCCTTTCCACCTTCCCGATTGAACACCACAATCTTAGTTCTGTTCACGTTTACCTTTATGTCCATGCTCTCACAGACTGTATCAATCTTCCTCAGAGCGGTTTGCAGCTCATCCGCACTGTCACTTAACCCGGAGGAAGTATGGTGTGGTATGTCATACCTCAGTGCTTTTCCGATAGCTAAAGCGGATCCATCCGGGAGTGTACATGGACGCTGCTTTCAGTAGATTCCCATTTGACTTCCTACAATGCGGTAGTGGTGAGCGGTCAGTCATCAATCGTACTCCGGTCGCTTCACATCGCCGTAACCGAGAAGTGTAACCTTATACCCCACCGTACTTAATGATTGACTTCTTAAATATCACAGACATTTTTCCAAGTGGCATGTTTATAACAGCTATTTATCGATCCAAATTAGACATTCCAGAGAGAAGAAGAGTTCCTAAGAAGAATAAAAACCTTCTTTTACTGTCTACCTTACATCATGACAATTCTACTCACAACAGTACTGGGGATGAACGAAAACCGGAAATCGTAACCTTTGTAATTTGACGCTGCTAGACGTAGCGGACGAACCTTCAGCCAACAACAATGTAGCACGCAACAGTAGATGGACTTTGACTATATTTTATTCCTTATTGAATACAGCTTCCATCAATTCCTTTGTAGTCTACAATGCAATCAACAAAGACGCTAATCCCATTACTCGCCGAAAATTTCTGAAACAGTACTCGATCTGATATCGCCTCATATGAAGATGAGACAAATGAACCTAAGAATACAATTGAACCTGAAAAGGAAGATATCAGAAATAACGGGCATTGTCTTAGAAAAGACTGTTCAGGAAGGTGCTGGAAAGCAGCAAAAAAAAAGCAGGAATACAAGCACAATAAAAGCCAGTTTCAGCAGATACCCCATAGTACGAGTAAATTTCAACCGATAGCGCATCGTATAAGCACATTTCAGCCCATACCCCACCGTACCAATGGTGTTACCAAATGTCACCGTACTTCCACCGGGTTAATAAGACTCCACACCAGAAGTCGTACATTTACATCACCAACCAGTACACCATTTGTATCGGTACATGCTTGTCTAAGACATTTATCCATGTGTACATTGAACAACCACGATGACATCACACAGCCTTGTCGCACTCCTTGCTCAATATTAAAGTATTCACTCACACCTCCTCTCACCTTAACACATGCCCGACTACCGTTGTATACTGCCCTTATTCCATTTATTAGACCTTTCTCCCTATTCACTCTGTCATATGCTTTCTCCAGATCTACAAACACACAGTACAACTTCCTTTTTACCTTTAAACACTTTTCGATCACCTGCTGGAGAGCAACCATCTGATCGACACATCCTCTCCCTGGCATGAAGCCAACTTTGCACATCCCACATCTTAGTTTGTGTAGTTTCTCGTACTCTAACAATCAGTATTCTTCCAAATACTTTACCAAGCACGCTGAGCAAGCTTATTCCTTTGTAGTTCTTATAATCACTCTTGTTCCCCTTACCCTTATACAATGGTACAATGATCGCGCTCTTCCAATCACTCGGCACTTTTCCACACATAAAGCATACATTGAATAATTCACACAATCTTCGTATAATCTTTGCACCACCATACTTGAGCATTTTACCAGTGATTTCATCTACGCCTGCTCCCTTGCCGTTTTTCAACCTTCCTACCGTTTTCTCTACCTCATTTATTCCAATATCCTTCTCAGTTTCATTCATCATTTCTTCTATATTCTCCTTATTTAACCCTTCAGTCTTACTTTCCTCACTACAGTACAGCTTTCCGAAATATTCTTACCAGCATTTCCTGACTTCACAATCGTCCCATACTATTTCGTTTCCCTCAAAATCATTCTGCATTTTCTATTCATCCACAGCCATCACTTCCTCTGTACTTATTCTCACTGCCTCCTTCGCTTCCTTGTTTATTAATCTGTACACCTCATACAATCGCTTCTTGTCAGTCTCATTTTTTGCAGCAATTATTGCCATGTACGCACCTTTTTTCTTACACACTGCCTTTTTTACCAACTCATTCCACCAAGCACATTTTTCCTGTCTATCTACGGCACAATTGACAACAGAGTTTTTCAAGCTTATCCATGCACTTTCAACGTCAGTGTCTTTTATTTGTTCGTTCCACACTGTTTCATTCACATTCAACTCTTTACTCACAGCATCTGCGTATTTCATTCTCGCACCATTATCCACTAGTTTGTCAACCCATATTTGTCACTGTTAATCATTTTCGTAATTGGAGACACTATTTTTAGGTCAGTCGTGCTAGCCCTTAAAAAGTGTATGTCGTATTTAAGGTTTAAGGTTCTGGGTTTGAAATCGTGTACTTTTTTGCTTTATACAAATTGAAACGTTTCGATACAGTTACAGTTCTCGTCCTCGGTACATACTAAAAAATTAATCAATTTGTTAAAAGATTACCCCAATACTTCACTATGGTAAAATAAATTTAGTAACAGACAAGCTGATTATATTTATAGGCTAACTGAAAATGCACTTCTCTGTAATCAAGTTCATATGACTATAATATGATATTGGGACAAAACTGCCAGAGAACCATTTAAATTTTCAGATTTAGCCAATATTGAATGCAGTAGATTGGGATAAGTCCCCCCCCCCCCCATCCATACTACGGCTCCTTAATATTGGTTCTACCAATTTTCTGAGTTCGGTAACCGCTGCCAGTCATCCTTTCCGTATGCTTAATCTATTCTTTCTTTCGCTCTCACAGTCTTCGTATCGGATTGAAAGTCCAAAATTAAAAAAAATCCTGCCCCGTTCGGATGTCCGGAAGGGCAGGACCCAAGCGACCTTGGTTATCGAAAGTATTCATTTCTTGATCCATTATTGTAATGTCCGTGGTATTAGTTCTAATCTTTGTATAACATCTTGAACGACCTGAACATCTGGTCATCTGAAACATAAGTCTCCTCTGAACACTCCGGTTCACCCGACTTGCAATTTCTCCAATACAATCTTCAATCTAGCCTTCGATACAAAGGAGTAGTGTGTGCCTATCCCATGCACAACATCGTTTGCAAGAGGGTTTGTTCTTTGGAAAATAAAAAATTCTGGTCCTAATAACCTTTGTTATTACCTTATTATGAAAGTTGACTATCTTCTGTCTTAGTTTACATCTTGTGATGTCTCAACTCTGAGAGGTTTCAATGTTCATAACTCCAATTGGCTTTAATTTTAAAGTGTTAATCATGCAGGTCATATTGCATAAACATCTGCTATTTCATGCGATTGCATACAAATGATTTCCGAACCCACAGGAATCCATGATAACCGTAACCGTACTCCATATCCTCTTCTTACATTAAACCCACTCACTGATAAAACCACTATTATCTAATAGAAACAACTACTACTGTTCCTAATTCCTCTATTGTTCACAACACTGATAAAACCTTATGGGGTCTACCTATTAATGGCGTGAATATTATTTTAAGTCGTCTTCATCTTCGTACATTGCTCTTTCTGTATCTGAAGTCATCCTCATGGGCATGGAGTTATACATTCCCAAAAAACAAAATTGTATAAGTTACTCTCGTTTACAATCCTGTTTCAATAGAGCTTATGCTAATGCAATATCTTTGAAAAATAATTTTACGCCAAACGGAAATTTAGTAAGACAGTCGAATCATGCAGACTATGTTGGTGCCTGTGTGATCTCTAAAGCTAAAAAGTTGTTTGAACAACGAAAATGCAATGAAATAGCTGAATCTCCTTAAGTCAGTCGTAAATGTTGGTCCTTGCGTTAAGCCAGAAGTAAAAATTTTCCCCCATGTCATCTTTTGACGGATCTGTATTGGGTGACTTTGTACACAATCTTTTTGAGGATTTATTTGCAACAAAGCCCCGTTTTAATGATTATGGAAAGGATGCACCCCTACTCAACTTTTCTTCATACACTATGAAACCAAATGTTTTTCGATACAAGCTCCTAAAATCGATCTTCATTAGTCTTGATAAGGCGACTAGCCTAGGCGGTACACCACTATTGCCTTAAAAATATGTTGCAACTAACAGTCATATCTAAGCTATATTCAAGCTCTATATCTTCTTGGGAATTTACTTGATCATGGGACAAGACCTAATAACTACCAACCAATTGCCTTTGACTTTCAAGACATGGAAAAAGCCATCAATCAGCAACTACTCTATTTCCTTGAATCTAACAGACTCGTTAGTGACCACCAATACGGTTTTAGGCAGAGTAGTTCAACAGGTGGCCTTCTTTCATTTGTGACCCAAGTTTGGAACAGTGCATTAGAATAATCTGGCGGAACAGTTGTATTAGCTTTAGATATACCAATGGCGTTTGACCAAAGTTGATATAAGTGTTTACTTGCCAAACTCACTTCGTTTGAGTTAACTGATACGCTCATCAACTGGGTTTCCAGTTTCCTTGACAAATACGTTTCGTAGTTGATGGCTTTTTTTCAAAAGAAGTTAACATTACCGCAAGCGTGCCACATGGATCAATAATAGCTCCTATAATTTAATTGTAATCTACCTTCTATCTAACATCAAGACATTAAAGCTGAAATGGCCATTTCAATCCACAAAGACATTCAACGTATCCTTGAGTGGGAAAACAATAATTTAGCTAAATTCAATGCAATGTTAACAAAACTCAGTATTGCCTTGTGCCCGCCAAAAAAAGATCGATCACTTCCTATTGTAAGCATGAATGGCCAGATCTTAAGTTTTCAGGTTCTATTACTATGTTGGGAATGACTGTATCTTAAAATCTAGCAGGGGATGAGCATCTTCTCTCAGCTACTAAAGCAGCAGATCGTAAAATAGGCTTTTTGTACAAATCTAAGCAGTACTTTACCTCCCGACAATTCTTTCTGCTGTATAGGCTCAAATTCTACGTCATCTAGCATATAATTCTCATCTCGTTGTCGTTGATCGTATTCAAAAAACGGCTTATAAATTACCCGTCTTTAACTTCTAACATACAGTCCCTTGACAGAATAAATCGTATCGATTCTTTCCTTGGACTATCGGTATTACAGTGGCCAATGTCCTGCTGAATTACATTGTTTGATACCATATGTGGCTACCTTTGCTAAGAATATTTGGTTTGCTTAGCCATATTACCACCATCACAGTACAAATCTCCACATGTTATACCAAATGGGCGCAGTTCATATTCTTCTACAGGGCTTCTAAACTCTGGAATGATCTTCCTAGTTCCTGTTTTCTTTTCACTTGATGAAAAATTTTATGATAGACGTTCATAAACATCTCTTGGCAAATAAATATCCACCTATCACGCTCCTTTGTGTTCTTGAGTACTTTATCATGTTAGGCTAAACTTAGCCTGTTTAGGGCCACAATTATCAAACAAAAAAATTAGAGGTTTAGAGCTTACGCTTGACATTTCTACAACACGTCAGTAGCAAAATTTGATAAATTGTCTACACAACAAGATATTAAACCATCTTGAAATAATAAAAGAACTTAACTAAGTAAGTTTCTCAGCACTATTGAAACGCTTGCCAAAGTCGTAACAAAAGTAATACTAATAAGTATCGTATTTGGTCATCACTCAGTGGGTGTGTACTTAAGTCAAAGAAAATCTTTGACCAAAGCAACACCATTGGAGGATATAACTTCTAAGCTTTAGTAGATTTTAAACGGAATGATAAAGTAATTGTGTTACCGTCAAATAAAGGTAATGAACTGTTATTTTAAATATGAATGCTAAATTTAAAATTAGATAACTGAGAACTGCTACATACCAAGAATTCTACAAAAGAAGTTTCTTTTAAAAACTACAGAACCTATTAAAATATCTTCCATTCCGGAAGAAATAAAAACAAAATTAAAGATCTTTGGCACTCTTCCAATAAAACTGTATGGTTGACCAGAGATTCATATATCTAATATTCCTTTAGGTGTATTGACAGTGCAATTGCATCTCCTACATATAACCTTGCAAAACATTGTACATTTTTATTACAACCTCATATAGGAAAAAATGCGTAATTTTAATATACAATAAGGTGAGATTACGGTCAGTTTTGACTTTGATTCATTTTTTACTAACGTAATAATCTGTACTTTTGTTATTTGGAGACATGAAGAAGAAGCACTAAAATAATTTTCGAATTCATAAATTGTATTCATTCAAGCATTCAGTGTACTATGGAAAAGGAGGCTAATTGAAGTTTACCATTTTTAGATATATTAATTTCTAAAACAAATAATTTCTTTCTGTCTTATATGGTTTACCGGAAACCTACACACACCGAAAGGTATCTTCGTAAACTATCAATCATCGTTTACGTCGTAAAAATAGTGGAATTAAAGCTCTATTGTATGTTAGAGTAGAAAGATAGCACCTTTACCATAGAAAAGCTGTACTCAAACAAGGTATGTACATAAATCAGTTTAGTATGAAAATTTTTGCAACAATTTAAAGCAGCAGGACCAGAAAATATTTTATGGAAGGAATTAACATTCAAAGTGATGTTGGTGTAGGACATGGCGAAAATAGATGTCATCAGCATTGTTATAAGTTACACGATTAAACCGCAAGAGGCGTCGTGGAAACTTACTATGGTGGGAGGATTGCCAATCTAACTGCAATGGAGATCCGCGGGTTCGAGATAAGACGTAAAATGACTAAAATTTAAATTCAAACATCTTACACTAAAAATCTTAAAACACATACGCCTCACTTCATTCCTTAACTACAATTAAACAAACAAACCACTCAAAGCGTAAAGAAATTTGGAAGCATATACGTTACCAGAAAATTATTGGGCCCACCCTGTATTCTCATAAAATCAAGGTAACAAGACGTTCTCTGTATACTTTCGAATCTACCCTCGTAATGATATGAACTAATAGAAAAAATGATAATTACGTTTATTAATTAAATTATTAAGGATCGTCCTTTATGAATTACACATTCTCTCAAATACTGATTGCAATTTTATTTTTACAATATATATATATATATATATACATATATATATATATATATATATATATATATATATATATATATATATATATATATATATATATATATATATATATATATATATATATATATATATATATATATATTTCAGTTTTTCCTTTTTGAGCGCGACGTTTCGGAAGCGGACACTGCTTCCGTTAGTCCTGAGAAAGACTGTTTTCGCACTTGAGTCGAATTCATATGTTATATAAGTTTTTCCCAAGCACTTGACTACTCTGAGATTCGAACTTGGTACCTTTCACTTACTAGTCTGACACCTTTACCGCTGAGCCACTGAGTAATCCAATGTGCGTATTTTGTATTTGCTTCATATTTTGAAGAATGAATCGCTTTGACCCAAATCTGCAACCTTTATTTTTATCTACATATAAAAAAAGAAAAATAAATAAAATAAATTGTGATAAACAACCTTTGCAACTAAGGCCGACACAGTATATTCAATAAATGTAATGAAATATAAACAATTAAATTTTATAGTCGGTCTGCACCAAAATAAGCAATTCTCATTCCAATCATAAACGTACCCAAAATATCAAAAACTTTTTATTCTGAAACTGTGCGATACTTTATGTAACTTTACATGTAAAAAAAAACAAAGAAATTTGATAATGTAATAATGGTTCTCTTTAAAACTTTAGATTTCACTTTAATGAGGTTTTACATTAATATTGTTAGGGGAGGTCTATAGTGACTTAAATAAAAAAATAAGTTTAAAAATCTGACTCTGTTAGCAAATTCTAAAAAAATGTTACACACTGACTGCTTCAGTGAAACAACACAAACAATAATTCCAGGAGTTTAGGCCAAATGTTCCTACTAAAGCTTATCTAAACGTATACACAAAAAAAATAGAGGTGTGAATTGATTGTCCGTATGGCCAATTAAAATTTGTAATATTAACATTGATGTCTTTATAGGACAATTAATCGCCCACCACTCAACAATATCTAAAATTATTCTTAGATATCAGTTCATTAGCCCTCTATGAGGGGGATTATCCTATTCAGCGGTGTTAAACTTCTTTAATTAATCCTTGGAATATTGCACATACACTCGCGCGCTCTCAGCCGTGTGCTTTGTCGGTGCAAACATAAATGTCTCGCTTTCACTCAAGTTCTTAAACGTTTTAATTAATTGGGCAATTTGTTTACTAATTGCTTTTTCAAATGCTCGTCGAATTTAATAGAGTAGCTCACGTCGTATCCAAATTCTTAATTGTCTATAAACCTAATTGGTTTAATGTTGTTTACAAACACACATGTATTTACATCAGTATTACAAATATTCAATATTGTCCCATTTAAAAAAGGTATGTTTGGTTCACTCAGGTAATATGTAACACCCTGTAAATACAAAAATAATTTTATAATGTGAAGTTTGAAGTTACCTATAATTTTTGTAAATAACTTTTTTTGATATCTCCTTTAATAACGGATATATCGTGCCTCGACGGACTAATGCCGCACCCTGTATATCCTTGCCGTAGACTGTTAGGAGTCCTCCTCTTGAGCCCTGGTCAATCCATTCTTGTTGGTGTTGTTTTGTATTATTGTATAGCGTTCAGTCATGTGGTGTGGCTATTTTTGGTGTAAAAAAAAGAAAATAAGATTGAGGTTTATTTGATTATTGAATAATGTGTTAATTGGTTTAACTGTGCGTGTTTCTTAGTGGGGTGTAGCGTGCTTAGGGTGGTTAATCCGATTCGTTGTTCGGTATCATGCTGGGTTGTCATCGAATAGACGGGGGAATGCAGAGGGCATATGAGATGTTATCTAGGGATTCTTCTATTTCCTCGGGGAGGTCGTTAAGGAGTTGTGTAAGGATCGCGGGGGATGCTTAAATTTTGATTTAGGTTTCTTTTGTAGGAATTGGGGAAAACGGTAGTTGTAGGGAGTGGTAAGGATTTCTTTGGTTTGATTCTGTGTGTAATTGGTGGTATGTTTGCGTGTTGTGTTGTGATGTCACTAGGGTACCTGAGGGGTAACCTGTGTATGCGTCTAAAAATTCGGCGTTCACAGGAGGCGATAGAGGAAAGGTGATGGGCGTTTATATTGGTGTATATGGGTACTCGAAAATCCATAACAGGGCGGATGTATGTTTTGTAGGTGTGTTGAAGTGTTTTAGGGTGGCAACCTCTGATTCTGCTGCGGAGGGCGCTCAGTAGGTTTGTGCGGTTTCTAATCCTATTGAGTGTTCTTTTTACATCGGGGAGCCAATTGAGGGTTCCTTCTATCCTACGAATCTTGCTCTTTTATAGGTACTTGCGTCCATCGTGTCAACGTCATCAAAAATCTACCCGCTAAATTAAAATCAACCACTCTCTAAGATTTTAATTGTTACATGCTTTTGCTTTACCGAAAATATGAAACGGAACCAATGGAACTGTAAATCTGTTCATCTACGCCATCTTTAAATTTCCAAAAAAAACGCAATTACTCTCTGAAATGTTGAAATTCGACATTAATATTCATTCAACAGAACATTCAAAACCAAATTCAACTTTTTATGAAAGTTTTACATACGCACGAAGTATCTTTCCGCAAAATTCAGTAAATTTTATTGCTGCTTGTCCTTGAATCATACATAAAAATTTCCATTGTGAAATTCTGACTTATTTATACAAGTAAAAATACATGCATACGCATTCTCTACAGTATAATATAATAGCAACATCATTAATTCACTCACGTTACCCATTCGTCGAAATTTTGAACCTACATTACTGAAAATTCAGAAGCCACACAGTGGTACACATTATTGTCTCAATAAGTGTTTTACCGAAATATTATTTTACGCAACTTTAATTCTTTCAGATCACAATCCTTTATGGAACACCTAAATGCACTTTTACATAATATTCATGGCTTTACTACAAAATCCAGTGACGTAACATTTTCACCAAACTTACCTTATGCTAAAAAAATTCTCCAGTACAAACATACTAAATGTACCCAGACAGTTTGAAGGATAATGTTGTAGGGGTGGGTATAATAAAAATGGTTAATGCAGTACTTTAGTAAATACAACATATGCAGGAGATGAAAACTGCAGGATGGTGCGCACTCAATATAGGGAAGATTGTGAAATTTCAGTTGTTTTTACAAACTTCTTCGATGTAAGAGGCAAACGAACAAATATGTAGCATAAAATGATCATTTTAATTATACCTTTCACTGTTACCAATTTCCAAAATGTTTCCTATAGAAAAGTATAACGCTTTACTAGCATAATAAGTAATAAGAACGGTAAGGGTCGTAGACAAAATTTATATTGTCTGAGACCAGTTAAATACTTTACGTTTGTGATGCATATACTATTTTTGTCGAATGTATTTTTTGATAAATACGACTGATTGGACGAAAAACTATGTCGACAGTCTCTTGTTAGTCTATAAGAAATGCAGTAAGTAATTTACTTTCCTCCAAAGACGTATAAGCAAAAATATAGTAAAACGTCAAGATTTGAACCCTAACTCTTCCTGCTGATATTATTTTCAGTAAACGTTTTTACAGTGATATTCGTTTTTTTTTCGTAGTGCATTGTGCCACCAATTTGTTTTTAGCTTGTTCTCAATGTTACTCCGAGAATGGGCAAATAAGCTAGGTATGTAACAAAAAAACTATATATGAGGGCGTTGTGATCAACAAAAGTTTTCACTTTATTTTGCGCCACCTAGAAGCAAGTGATTGTTGTATTTGCTGGTTGGTATTATAAATATAAAAACATCGATTCTATAATCTCAAGTCTGTATTGCCAAGGTCTGTTTTAACGATTTCCAAAAAGCAGTAATATTAAGTCCACATTGTGCACATTACAAAGTTTTGTTGAAAAACTGAAACAAATTAATGCCAAAGGAGTAAACAATTATTAAACGTGTCGTTTATGTATCTCGGCCAATCGCATGTCTATTTTGGCATTACAACTTGTTCCAAAATCTACAGTACCCACTTATTTTAAAATAACGGCAAACAGGTAATTTACGTGAGGAAGTACCTGCATGACTTGATCTACAACTTACTAAAATACTAACTTATTTAACGGTTTTTATGATACAAGTGATATAGTGACATCGCTTCACTTTCCAATGTTATGTTTTTAATGCCCCCTAAATTTATAATATACTGAGCAATTATATACCGGTTATTAAATGAAGAGAAGTTTAAAACATTAAAGTATATTTGATGTGATGTTGGTCATTACGGCGCTATCGAAAATTACATTAATGTTATGATTATAAAATTGGTAATAAATTTCAATTAAAAACGTTTTTCTTCAGTGAGTTATAAAACAATCTCATCATAAGATTATTTGAATGAGTTTTATATACATACTGACTACGTATTTACTTATAACATGTTTAATAATGTCTCAATTACATGTAATATAATTTCTAACATATTAACAAAATATGTCAATTTGCCTAAATAGACACCGTTGGAATAATGGCTTTCGTTCACATAAATATCATTAGCATTAGCCGTTAACAAACAGTGTATTTCTGAGTATTTGAACTAGTTAATAATACAAACAGTATTTGTCCAAGCAAAGACCCTTGAGGTGTATCATGCCCTGAAGTAGTTGCTGAGAAAAACAAAACTAAATAGGGCAATTTTTTTGTCAAGATGTCGTCTTGTATGCTTTAATAAAATTTATTTTCTGACTGTATTACAGGAAAACTTGATTTATATGTACATTTCAAAGTATATTAGGAGTTCATGGAGGAAGTTTACGTACATTGGGTATTAACATAAATAATCACTTTACAGCAGTTTATCTTCCCACCATGACATAACAATTTATCTCAGTAGACAATGATTGATTTTTTATTATTTTTCTTTAACAGATGGTGTCATCACACTTCAAAAAATAAATAAATAAATTTTTTAAAGCACTACAATATAATCGGCTAATTCGTAGGTAAATTGTATGAAATAAGGTTTTTCACAGGTATTATTTGAAATTCTACACGTATCCTAAGATATAGTTTTCTATAATTATAGAAACTGTAAAATTATTAAGGATTAAAACACAATGGATACTAAAACATGTATTGTATAAGAGATTCTTAAATTACAAATTCATTTATGTTTATGATGCCCTGATTATGGAGCCTTCTAAATTTTTACTTCTTTGTCGTAACTTCAAACTTACTAACCTTTAAAGTAAATCCTCCACATGTACCTTGTGCTGAAGATAATCTCTTTCATGACTTGTCAAAAACTATAAACTATATAATAGTACTAATGTTTTAAATACAATAAAATTCCAGAATTTATTTTATATAATCACTTGTTTCTCAACGCGTTTCAATACAACATGTATGATTATTGAAATAAAATATAATAAGAAGTAGTTACGGTAACAAATCGTTAAGGTAAACCAGCAAATCTCATGCAAATTATTATTATATATTTAAAACATCTGTTAAATGTGAGTCTATAAGATCAACCTGCTCGTTCATCAAAGGTACCCTCTGTGTATGTTTACAACATAATAACATTGCATTTCAAATATAATCGACACTTTAGTTAAAAACCGAAGGTAAAAATTATCTATCAAAAGCATTTACCCAGTTAACACAGAACCGGCAGAAAAAAAATACATATCAGTTTTATATTTTGGAAAAATATCAGAAAAAGTAGCTCACATATTACAATAGAACAAGAAGTATAAAGTAGCTTTCAAAACTAATACCGAAGTTCTTAAATTTTTATTTAATACCAGATTCAATTAACGACATTTTGAGGTCGTGTATTTATAAATAGAACTGCACGTTCTGTAATTCTGTTTATATTGGACAAACACTGAGGAACTTTGATATTAGATACAAAAAACACATTAGATATTACAAATATAAACACACAGACAAATCAAATTATGTCAAACATTTAATAAACACCTTATGACCACAAAACGATATTAAACTTTTACATTTTTGTAATAAAAAAAAAACAAATTAGGTGTTTATTTTTTTTCCACAGCATATAATTTGTGAGAAGATTGAGAACAACACATTCAAAATTACCTGCGAAACTTTAACTATAACCTCTTGAACATTGAAATTACAACAAATCTTGAATGCACAGTGTGTACCTTTTTTTTCAAAAGACGCTTTCACATTGCATAACATACTTGGAGTGTCTGAAATGCGACCCTAACTTTTTGTTTCATGTTTGCAAGTGTTGTAGGAGGAGTGCTATAATTGCTATAAATTATAATTTTTGCATGGCCTCATAAAAATAGATCCACAGGAGGTTTTAAAGTTCCACCTTTAGGATATTTAACACTACTTGTAGCTCTAAAAGTTTCAAGCAGTTTTTCAAAGATCCTTTTATCATCATGTCGCCGATCAGGGTACATCTGTTCGTATATTATTTCCGTCAATAAACAATTTTCAAAACATTCTCCGATTATCAAAGTCATATCTATTCTTTCTTACTGAGAATATTTCATTTTTTCTGTTACGAAGACCAATCTACTCAACAAACATAGAGAGGTTTCAACATCTTTGAAAATAATGTATTGTATCTGACAGCAGCCTACTTTACAGTTCTCGAGAATATGAAATGTTTTAGAAAATATTAGCGCATTAGTGTTTCTAGTTATAATGTTGCAACTTAAACACGTAGACATAGCTGGGCTATTCTAAAATTGTTTGAACGGTAATTGAACTAACCATGGTCAGATATTTCCTCTTGATAATGATACATGTTATATTGAAACAGGTCGAGAAATAAATAATTATATAAAATAAATTGTGAAATGTATTGTATTTAAAACGTTAGAGCTATTAAATATGGAATTCCAAAAAGTAAGGTTAAAGAATATAAATTTACAAGCTATATGCATGCAAACATACAATCTACTGCTATTCACTAATACATACATTTTGTTACAGAATGAATACAGTTTGCCAAGTCGAAATCGTCAAAATCCATTAGTGTGGCATCAAAGAACACACCATAGTAATGAAAAACCTAAAACCAAGGTAACATCAGTTGCATTAGCAGCTGCTGCATTTTTGGTGTTTGTAACCGTTCTTTCCATAGCAGGATTAGCTCTTTACATGGGTGTCCTGCGCAGTGAAGCACCAACTCGTACGTTCTTAATAACGTTATTACTGCTAAACATTAATCTTTTTTAAGAATTACTAACCTTTAACTGCAGCGCAAAAGTTCTTAGGGGAGACCGATTTGCAAGCAATCTTCAAGAAAAAGCACGAAAATATAAACAACAATTTGAAACATTATATCATAAAAGTAATATAGGACCAGCACTAGTATCGTGTACTGTAGAAAGGTTTGGCGAAGATTCTATGACCATATACTTTAGAATATCGTTAAATAAAAAAGCATTACCCAGGTACCCAATAATTATAAGTAATCTCAAAATTTAATTATATCTGTTTCAGAAGTATAGCTAACGTAGAAAAAAATTTAAAGGATATATTAATTCATGACTCTAGCTCAAGACGTCCAATATTCAGACATGTACGTTTTGACCCTAAAAGCGTACAAATAAAACAAATGTTAGATAATGAAAGTTCGGCTCAAAAAGTCATTACAAAACCAATAGATAGTGTTAAACCAAAAACTGGGGTCGTTTTAAAGCAAAATCCAAAACCTACTAAAAATTTAACTACCGATCTGCCTTTAAAAAAGCAAACAGTTAATGAAACAGTATCAAGAAAAACTTTACCTGTGCTACACGGATCATTTGAAATTAGTAAAACAGATGCAGATATAACAGAAAAAAAGGAAATAAAAACGACAAGTACAATAAAACCTAAATCAACCGTTAAAACAAATACTTCAAAGTCGAGTGCTGTCACAAGCAATGTTTTCAAAGTTGCAACGGTTAGTAAAGATATTGGGAAAACGACGACCGCAATTTCAACTAAATTAAAAAGCACCGCCGCAATAACAAAATCTAGTACTACAGCCACTACTACAATAAAAACCACAACTCCAGTGATTACCAGCACTAAAAAAATATATTCGGCAAATCCGTACTTTTTCACAATTCCATCTCATTCTTTAGATAAAGAGCCATGGGTACCAATTCAAGGATCCACAAATGATAAGTTTGGTAAAATGGAAGTAAAACCACGAATCGATTATGTAGCGGGGCATAAACCTATTTACACCAGTTTTACAAATCCAGGACTTTCTTACCATTCAACACAATTAGAAAAATTAGGAGCCGCAGGAATTATAGGACATCCATTGCCAGTCGACAAAATAGCTGGAGTTACTGAAACATATTACATAACGACCGGTTTACAAGATGATGATGTTTTATCTACTACGAACGAAAAAGATGAAACTCTAGATATGGTGGTTTCAGAAGATCAATCCGGGTCGTTTGTAGAAGTTGAAACTTTAAAACATGTACCTGGAATAACAGGTATCAATTCAGAAGAGGTAAGTCCATCATCGCCACAATCAAGTTGGGAATTACTAAACGGTACCGGTCTAAATTCGTTTGAAAATCTGTTTAATCAGTCTGACAATACTTTACGAAAGGCAAATTTACATGGGCCAATATTGGAACTAAACAATTCAAAAGTTGTAGTAAACATATCTTCTATTTTTCGAAATTTAGCTTCATCTTTAGGTGTTTGGCCTAAAATAAGCACAACACCGGCACCTATGCCAACCGTAATCACCACACTGAGCAGTACTTCAGAAATACAGGATATATTGGATCAAGGTACAACTGAAGAACACATTGCAGTGGAAGCTTTTGGACAAGGTCACGCAGAAGTTATAGAAGTGGATGAAGATGCAATTATGATTGAAACACAACCTTCAACAAAAATTCCTTTAGTAACTCTATTACCTGTAAAATCAAACTCTGGCATCGCCAGACCTCTGCGGCCTAGACCTCAACGACCAAAAAACTTTACCGATTTAGTAGAAAATCGAAGTTTTCCCAGTGATTCTTTTATAAAAAACATAAATTCTGATATATCACAATCTCCTATCAAATTTATACACACTGAAGTTGTTACATCGTTAAGTACAGAAATAACCAAAGTGAAAGTTAATAAAAATCGTTTAAACGATTTTAAAATTTTAGGGGTTTTAAATTTTGAGCCCGAAAATGATGCCATTACACCTTTACCAACAGATTCTGGCATTTTAAAAAAAAATAATTCGGTATTTGAGACTGAAATTACAAGAAATCCAAAAATGGATCCAAAAGAAATTCGTTTTAAGACAAATATAGAGATGTCAGTACACAGTGTTAACTCATCAGTCTCAGTGAGTAAAGGTGGAAGTCAGTTCAACATTCTTTCGGAAGATAAATTAAAACAATTATCTGAAATTAGTAAAATTCGGGCAAATTTAAGTAAAGGAGATAACGAGCCTGTTTTATCTAATAAAGCGATATCGGCAAGTTACGCTCATAATCAAGCAGGATTAAAAATCCTCACAAAAACTTTAAATAAAATTTCGGTTTTTTCTAAACAAGAAGATCAAAAGTTAGGAATGAATGGATTTTCTAATAAAACTGGTGGGGATATATTAGTTATTAATTCCTTATTGTAGTTTTTGTAATTACAGAATGCAATAATTACACAATTAAATGTGGAGATGGGCAATGTCTTCCAGATACCACAAGATGCAATCAACTCGTGGATTGCGCCGACGGAACCGATGAAAAGAATTGTAACTGTGCAGATTACTTAAAATCACAATATCTTTTAAGGAAAATTTGTGATGGAGTCGTTGATTGCTGGGATTTTTCCGATGAAAATCTTTGTGGTAACACTCTTATTACTACCCTAGCGGCAATTACGAAAAATGTTTTTTTCAGAATGGTGCAAACCTGGTCAATATGTTTGTAGTAATTCAAAATTTTGTATTGATAAAATTAAAATCTGTGATGGTTCAAGAGATTGTCCAAACGGCGATGATGAAAGGCATTGTGTAACTGTAGCACCAACTTTGAAGGCAGCAGATGAATATCCGTATTATTCTGAAGGTTTTTTATTGGTAAGAAAACATGGAAAATGGGGTAAATTGTGTACAAATGATGTAGTAACTAATTGGAGAATATCGGATCTAGGCGAAGCTGTTTGTCGCTCTAGAACTTATAAGTATATTGCGATTTAAATGTTTATCTGTTGTACATTTCGGCTTTTAGAACATTGGATGCTGTTGAAACCACACGTGACGTTAATTCGAGCCGTTATGCTGATCAGAAATATTTTGAAGTTTCTAAACAGTTAGAGAATATATCGAAATCTAATTTAACATTTGTGGAAAGTAATTGCTATAGCAACAAAGTAGTGAAATTACGCTGCAATGCGCTGGAATGTGGAACCCGCCCTCAAGCCGTTAATCAACTTGCGAGGTAAGATTCGACACTAACGCTATTAATTAATTTGTTCAACATGATTCAAAGGCATAATAATGCAGGCGTATGTACAGGATTGTGGGTGGTGGTAATGCTGGATTAGGAGCGTGGCCGTGGCAAGCTGCGTTATACAAAGAGGGCGAATTCCAATGCGGTGCAACATTGTTAACGAATCGTTGGCTTCTTTCCGCCGGACACTGTTTTTTTCAGTAAGTGCAAACTATTTCCCGCCATAATTTTTGTAAATTCCTTTTAGTTCGTTAGAAGATCATTGGGTTGCAAGAATGGGAGCATTAAGAAGAGGTACTGCGTTACCTTCACCGTACGAACAACTACGCCCAATTATACAAATTATACTACATCCGGGATATATAGATGTTGGATTTATAAACGATATATCATTGCTACAAATGGAGACTCCTGTAATCTTTAGCGATTATGTAAGACCAATTTGCTTACCAGAACCGGAAAGCGAGCTTAAAGACAGCAGAATTTGTACAGTTATTGGTTGGGGTCAGCTTTTCGAAGTTGGTCGTATTTTTCGTAAGTCATGTTAAGACTACGGAAACATTAAATAATTAATTGTACATTTTAGCTGATACACTGCAAGAAGTTCAAGTTCCAGTTATTTCAACAGCCGAGTGTCGTAAGCATACATTATTTTTACCTTTGTATAAAATTACTGACGATATGTTCTGCGCGGGTTATGATCGAGGTGGGAGAGATGCTTGTCTTGGTGATTCAGGAGGACCACTGATGTGTTCGGAATCTGATGGAAGATGGGTCTTATATGGTACAGTTGTATATTTCATATACGATTTATTAATTGTATTTTTTCAGGTATTACAAGTAACGGTTATGGATGCGCTCGAGCAAATAGACCTGGAGTTTATACAAAAGTAGCCAACTACCTCACTTGGGTTCAGTCTCATATTAGTAATCAAAATAACAATTTAACTTTAACTACGAAAACTTATTGTCACGGGCACAGGTGTCCTTTGGGTGAATGTTTGCCTAAAAGTAGACTTTGTAATGGCTATATTGAATGTAGTGATGGAAGTGATGAAAAAGATTGCCCAGAGCGTTAAATACTATGAAAATATGTGCAATAAGATAGTGCTGTGAATTGTGATATTGCAATTAAGCAGTTGTGGCCCTTAAAGTAAAAAAAAAAAACATTTTGGTTATTACTTAGGTGCATGTATTGCGATTAATTTATTCAATTGCCAAAATTTGTAAATAAATAGTTATTGTAAGCAATAAACTTCATACAGAATTTTAAACATACGATATTATGTAGTACTGTGAATGTATCAAATTCATTGTTTAAAGTTGTTGTATAATTTTTATATAGTGTTTAAACACCAACCAAGAGACTGCAATTTATATATAAATTTTTTATAATAAAAATGGTTTTATTAAATGATCGTATACTTAATATTTAAACCATTGAAAATGTTGAAAAGTTGTCCATGTTGGCACTTACCCAAGGAATTCTTTGTTTATCAACCCTCTATAGGGCCAAACTCTGGGGCTATTTGCTTGGAGTCCCGTTTTGGCCCAGATTATATAGATTATATATGTAGATTTTGCGTAAAAAGGTAAATTTTGGTTTAGTGTTTTCAACATAGGGTGGTAAAAGAATTCCTTCTTTGTCTCTGGGGGCTATTTGCTCTAGGGAGATTTTGAGTACAAAAGGCAAGTTTTGGTTTAGTTTTTTCCAAACAAGGCCGTACTTATATATACCACAGATCATTTATGTAAAATTATTTTCTCAAGTGATCAGTGGTATATACATATGCCACATTGTTTCTATGTGATTTGCTACTAACTCAGCAACCCCAATATTTCATTCAAAACAAATACTAATAATAATTACAAGTTTTATTACAAATCAAATACAGTATTCATCAAACATTAAAAGAAACATTCCAATGTAGTAATAAAGAAAAGTTCTGGTGTACAACTGTAAAAATGCCTAAAATATAAAAACAAAAAATCATTCGTTCAGATCTGTAATATTAGTTGAGTATGATGTTGTACACCCTTGGAACTACATAGGCTTCTTGTACCTTCATTGGCAATTGAAGAAATCAAACGTTATTTAGTACTGCAGCTTTCAATACTGCTTGTATTCCATCTGAACGATTTTGTTTCCTTCAATGGGGAAACTGATACAGTGGGCCAGATTTTGTCCTACGAAAATACGGTCCTATCAACTCCGGTGCTGAAAGAGTTCTAAATTGGAGTTGAGTCATAGGCTGGACGCGGCTATTAGTAGGTTGAACAGTAGTGTTGTAAATAACATAACTAATTAGAATGCATTTCCCATTTAGAAATGCAAATATTTCCATCTTACCCGACACCATTTTTTTTTATCTTCCGTTAATTGCATTTCTGGGGAAAGAACTTTCTGGTTAGCCTTAGGGTACCCCAATTAAAGAGGAAAATATTGTCAAAACCGACACTAACCAAAGCCTTCAAAAAGATTGACAGTTGTTGCATAACCCGTTCTCCCAAACTTATCCTTCTTTCTTCTCCATTTTCTGTACCTTCATATAAACACATTCCTAAACAACACCCAGTTATAGCACATGTAGTTATCCACATTTTAAAGCCACGTTTAATTGGATTTAATGAGCATATATTGCTTTAAGGAGTTTCGAAATACCAAACGGTTGATTCAATCTTGAAAAATGGGGTCGGCTCTGATGCTCTTCTCCAATGTAATTCGCTATTATAGTCCTCTGAACTGTTGGAAACGCTGTCATCTTTATCGCTGAAAGCACGGGATGTAATTTGTTCCGCTTCCTTTCCTGCCAAATTGTCATCTAATATATCTTCATCACCATCCCTTTCATCAAGAGAACTACTACCAGAACATTAAGAGGCACAGCTAGGGGTGGAAAATGGAGCAGATCGGTTGCTATTAGTTAGTGATAAAGAGAACCAGAATCCCCTCTGATGTCTGAATTTCGTAGATAACGCTCGTCATGACTGATAAAAGTTATTCTACATCCTTCTGGTTAGTTAAATTGAACCAGATTGTGATAAAAACTATTGTCAATGAGTGTAAAAAGAAAAATTGCATGTATGTCGATTCCAACTTGTTCAGAAACACTTACTATGACGCTAATAAAATAATAAAGCGATCAAAACACATAATTGAGCCCAAAATCAATTTTATTACTAAATCATTACATGTTTTCTAAAAAATTCTAGCGTGAGTATTCAGTGATACATATAGGTACCACTTCAGTTTCTTTACATAATTATGTTAGAGGGAATATGAGAGATGATCAGTACATAGTAAGAAGTGTATCATAATAGTACCTTGCAAATATATTTATGAATTAATACAATAGTCGAATTATAATCTAAAAATTGAATATTCCTGTATTTTTGCAAAATATAAAACAATATCATCATCCTGTATATGATTACTATACCTAACTCAAATTTCTTATAATAATATGTACTTAGGTACATTCTACATAGACTATAAAGATCAGTACAGTAAAATAACTAGCAAAAACGGCACACTATTTGTTTTTATCACTGTAGTAACTGGTGCTCCGGATAGGTACCGCTTTTAAATGGTTCATGTATTTTATGGACTAAAGATGGTGCTAAGTATAAATCTGGTATGAATGAAAACCATGGACCGTTTGTGAGAATGTATTGTATCCTTTTGATTGACTATAAACGGCGGTAAAATCTATTACGGTTTATTTGGGAGCCTCTGTGGTACATATTTAAGCCAGTACGCTATAAAGGGTTAACAGCAACTAAACATAGTTACATAGTTTAATTGAATTAGAACTATATGTACCGTCAAACGGTGAGAAGTCGATCGGCAGGGGTGTAGTCGATTAAACATATGGAAACAACGCAATACAAATCAGTTGATTTTTATTTACCCTCGTGTGACCAACAGGCAAACGTCCATTATACCGGTGGTGTTGGTTAATCGTGAAAAGTGAGTTTTTCAAAAATAATTAAATCGTAAAAAGCAAAATTTTCCAATATGTAAAATATGTGAAATCAAGCATTTGTACAGCGGAATCTGTGAAATCTAGACCCGTCCTAGTCCTAGATTTTATTAGGCTATGTTTAATACAATTCGTTTTTGCATCATTTTCTCATATGAGTTTTGTGTGCTAGCATATAAGGGGTGTCAGGAATGGTGGGGGAAAATCGTATTTTTTTAATTTTTTTCTTTATTTTTATGGTTATTACGAAAATACGTAAAGAGGTTGGGTGCTTATGACAAAAAAAACTACGACCCCGCGTATTTAGTGAGAGTGCTGGATGCAGTACGTAAGGAAAGATGCGAAAAATGTCAAAAATATTTACAGTGCCAGATATGACATCAAATAATTACTTTCCCATGACATCCCTTGATATATGGTGGTCAACCTGCTGTTAACGAACAGTCTGAAATTTTGTTAGTGAATGTTTTGCAAATCTGTGCAGAGTGGGGTTTCCCATTCAAGCCCATTGATATTAGGCGAAACACGTAGCAATATTTAAATAAACGAGGCATCAGTGAAAAGCAATTTACCAATAATATCTCGGCTTACAATCAAGCGTGTGGAGAATACAAAGCCTGTGAGAGCCGCTATAACATACGGGATTATTGAGGAATATTTACGAAATATGGCGGAAAGAATCATGGATATGCCAGCACAAAACGTTATAAACTACGACGAAACAAATTTCGTTGATAATCCCGGGGCTATGAAAGTGGTGATGAAGAAAGGAAGCAAACACGCCTGCAGGACCAAAAGCAGCAGCATATTTACCTTCGCAACAGCTGCTGAACTCGTCTCCCTCCGTATACGGTGTATAAATCCAAGCACTGTATATATATATATATATATATATATATATATATATATATATATATATATATATATATATATATATATATATATATATATATATATATATAGACACACACTTAATAGTAGGGTTTTACCAAAAACTGTATTTCCCAGGATGTTCAAAATCGCGATTGAGGGGCTTGGGGATCGCGAAATGAACAATATTTTAACTAGATGTAATGCATGAGACCCTTTCCCCTCAACCTTGATGCTGTTCTTACAAAGGTAAAAAGGCAAGAACCTACTACACCGGAAGCAGGTAGCAAGACAGAAACTTCAAAGACTGCAGCGCTTCTAGATCATCTATACCAGTTCAAGACTGGGATTAATGATGCCTCAAAGGTAGGACAAGGACTGAATATACCCTCTGGAAAAAGCATATCTTTCCGAACCCCGGAGTGAAGCCGATCACCTTTTAAGTCAAAATAAAAGAAACATGTGCGACCTTTGTCTCAGTCACCAATCGACACACTAAACATGAAGAATGTTTCACTTGCATTAAAATATAATTATTAGTTTTCAGTTATTTAAAAAAACGTATTTTTTTGATCGACTTCACTCCGTTTAACGGTACCATTTATTTAATTACATTAAAGCTATTCCCATAACATTAATAAATCAAAACACTTTTTACTATAAATTATTTCAAAATCGAGATTAAATTTGCTACTTATTGTTATATCACAGAAACATTCCATTATAAATTTATACAATGGTTCATTAAACAAGGATTATAAAAGAAAAAATAGAATTAAAAAATTACAGACACAGCTTAGAGCATAAACCTATAACTATAGAAACAATCGTCAACGATTTCTAAAATCTAAGATTACATACAACAAATTATTTTTTAACCCAGCAATCAAGTAGTTGCGAAATTTTAAGTTTGGTACTTCAAATTTTAGTATTATAGCTAGTATCTTCACTGCACGTTTCTGTATCTTCATAACCGTAATTCGTAAGAGCATCTTCGTAAGGTAATAAATCCTTGTTAGGATTCTGTAAGCCAATTATTTTGTCATGTAAAGCAATATTGTTTACAGCTGCTGGGTGTTTTAAAGAATCTTTTCTTGTTATGTCCATTCCTTCTGATGGCCATTTTTTCATATAAAAGTGATTGAAACAAAAATAAACTAAGCCCGTTACAGCTGCTACAGCAGCGAATACCTGAAACGTAGCTCTCGTTCCAATGTATTTCATTAAGTAGCCACCAACAAGACTTCCTGATCCTTTCCCTAAAAGTCAAAACAATTCTATTGCATTCTAACTTTCTAAAAAGCTTACCAACTCCAAAATATAAACCTCCAAGCAAACCTTGTATGCTGCTGTCAGTTGTTACAGTTGATAGTTTAGCAGCATACGTAACAACAGCTGTAACAGTTAAAGAAGTGGTAATACTTTCCATTGCTTCAAATATTAAGCATAACCATGGGTTATATATTAATGAGTATCCAAGCAGACGTATTGTGTAAAACACAAATCCAATAAAAATAACATTTGCGTGTCCAATTCGTTTAATGATTGGACCAGATAAAACTAATAATGGAATTCCAGCTACCCCCCCAACACTAATTGTTATTCCCATTAACGATTTAGAACCTCCTAAATCTTGTATTAGCCAAAAAAGAAAGCTTTCAATATATCCCCAAACCATTCCTGAAAATAAATCTATAAGTTAAAGTAAATAATGGTATGCAGATTACCTAATATAAAGAATGCGGCAAAGAGTGCTAGTAATTCTATTTTTTTCAAGACTGAGAAAACATCTGAAATTACATTGTTTGCTGGTGTTTTAAACTCTAAATTCACAAACAACACGAGTACAGAAAATACAATCTTCAAGCTTGCGTATAGAAAAAAAATTGGCCTAAAACTTTACAGGTTAAAGCACCATAACAGTATCAAACTCCTTACCTGTAATCAGTAAAGTCTTTTCCTTTGCTTGCAAAATCTATAAGCCAACCTGACAATGGAGAGCTGATCATACCTCCTATGGTAGCATATACCCTTTGTAATCCGTAATCAGCTTTGTGTTCTCGCAATACAGCAATTACTGCACCTTCATACATTGCAAACGAAGTACCACTTACCATCCCAATAAAAACTCGTACAGCCAAGTAGGACCAAAACGTTACAGTAATATCAGTATCTCTTAAGTACTGTTTGTTTGAGCAAACTGACCTTCGTGGACTTGAAGCCAGGCAACGTGTCGCACAACTACCCAAATCAAATGTTTTGTAAGGAATTGAATTATTGCCGTCGTACAAAGGAATACTAATAATAATGTATTCTTTATTTTTTGGAAATCCTTCTAAGCAAGACGGTGTAAGAATATTTTGTTTAATCTGCATGCGCATTAGCTGATACATTTGCCGATCTTCTTCGATATCGTCTTCGTCTTGAGGTTTTGGAAGAATCCCAATTCGAAACGTTTGAACAATACTATTCCTTAACCTTTGCAGTTGTTGCTTATTACCAAAAAGACAAGAAATGGTCTCTTCGGAATCATAAACTATAGATTCATTCATTGTGGAAGGATGGATTTTATTAACCTCAATTCCGCATGAAAAATTGTATAATGTAGGAGTTGGAAAAAAATAAGAATGTTTGGAAAGCTTTCTTATTGAAGATGAGAAGTTTTCATTACTTTTTAAGACTTGTCTAGTAATTATTGTGGGAAGACTGGTAGAGTTGGGTTGTTTCAAGTTATCTATTTCGTAAGTTACTGTGGTAGTGGTGTTTGCTTTAATATTGTGCATTTGGACACCATATGTTTTAGCACCTAAAATTGCCATTGAATCTTTTTCATTTGTAATAGCGTGACATACAAATCCACATGTTTCCATTCTAATATCTGTCTCGTATGTATATGTGTGCAATGGCGTGCATGTATGTTCTTGATATAGTGACAGGCTTACAGGCGAATTGGGAGTA
Organism: Vesta saturnalis; assembly: GCA_036346205.1. Classification (NCBI taxonomy): domain Eukaryota; kingdom Metazoa; phylum Arthropoda; class Insecta; order Coleoptera; family Lampyridae; genus Vesta; species Vesta saturnalis. Next base: position 3,147,725 of record JARFJB010000472.1, read on the forward strand.
CAAGACATCGCGAATTCAACACGATTTGGATAAATTACCGTCACTCTTCCAACTGGAACTATTAATAATAGTAAAGCGGCAGCTCCTCCTAGTGCTGAAAATATTGCTAAAAGAATCTGAAAATAGATCACAACGCAGTTTAATTTGTAATCGTATGCAAAAACCTGAATTATTTTTACTTCTTAGATAAGTGAGGAAGAAATCATTACAGAGTTATCATTTTTGTTATTTACTTTAAATGGCGTAATATATTACCTTAAAATTTCCAATCTTATCAGCTATTAATCCGGCTACAGGTGGCATTAAGATACTAATAACAGGAATGACTGCAGACATGATAGCTGTTTCTTCTACATTAATTCCTAGTTCTCTCATGTGTATTGTCAAATAGGGATATAGTATTAATACAGCTAAAATAAACACAAATTAATAAAAAGAAACCAACAGGCGATTTAGTTTCTTTTGGTTTATTAGTACGTAATCAAAACATTCTATAACACATCTTATGAAAATATGCAACATTTTAAGGTCACCCTCAGTGATATTGAAACATAATTTCTGTATTAACAAATTATAGAAAAATAATGCTTCCTACTCTTTAAAAGGAAATGCTTCCATACTTCAACATCACTAGATGGCTATCATGACTATGTTCTAAAGTCGGTGGAACAAAACCTATGGGTAGTGCAGTTATTTATGCTTAAAGCGTAAAAATATGTTCGCAAACGTATTTCAACAATAAAAACCTACATAATATTTATCTAAATTAATCGTTGTTGTGTATCTGCGCAGCGCGTTCCTTGCATGTTACCTTCAGTTCCGACATATTCACACAACCGGTTTGACAGCTTCTCGAATTTCTCATACTTGGTCTGTCTATTAAACATTTCTTCCACCACATTCGTCTATCTTTTTTGTCCATTATTGTCATCAGTCAGTCATAAGTCATTCTTTCTAAATGCCCAAACTACGGCATAATAACAATATCTTTGGGGCACGTAGGGTTTTCTGAAATTTGGGCACGAACAATGTTTTAAAGGAAGAGGTTCCTATAACTTTTCAAAACTGCCGAAGCTAGCAAAGATCTCGAATTAGAGCAAGCAAAGGTTATTAAAAATGATATGGTAACGAATGTCTCTAGTCTGCAAAATTGCCACCAAACTGATCAAAAAAATAATATTTTCATTATCTTTTCAGAATGGTACGTACGTGTAAGAGGATAACAGATGAAACGTATCTGAGGAGGCAATTCAGGCCACTATAAAGGATGTTGCAGAAAATAAAACATCAATTAGAGAAACGGTTGCAAATTATAGTTGAGGAAATCTCATATTCGCTTAAAAGCTCTTCGTAAAAAACAAGAATCGAAAGATCCTAGAAATGAAGGTAGCGAAAATGAATTAACGAAATCGCCTTCAAATATTCAACCCGAAAAGTATTTTCCACCAGCGAAGAAAAGAAACTCGGTTATTATTTAATTAACATATCCGACATGCATTTTGGCCTCACATACAAGAAAACACGCAAGCTGGAGTATGAACATGCATTTGAAAAGAAGAAGATATATTCTGCTTCGTAGGATTTGCATAAGGAACCTCGAGAAGATTAGAAGGTTTCATGAAACGACGTCCAGAGCTTTCACACCGTAAACCAGAACACACCAGTTTAGCCAGAGCTAGTGGATTTAATGCTCATAATGTACAGGCTTTCTTTGAAAATTATAGACAGGTGATGGATGAATATAAATATCCACCAGATAAAATTTTAAATTTGGACTTCTAACCTTTTTCGGCATCATTGTGGGTACAGGACTTTTATATCACCTATATACATATTTCCACGGATTCTTGTGAAAGATGTTTGACTCTCCCACGTGTTCTGTATGCTTCGTTCAAAAATAAGTTGGATGACTGCCGAGATATTCGTGAAAGTGTTTCAGCATGTTAAAAAACGTGTTAATTGCAGCAGTAAATTTTATATTGTGGTGACAATAGAATTAAACTGCTCTCATTCCCTCCACACTGTAGGTACAAAATACAACCCTTGGATGACGGAGTTTATGGGTCATTTAAGTCAAGGTTTAAACAAGCATTCAACGATTATATGAGGAACAATTATCAAAATAAGCTTTCCTGTGAGCATTTACTTGAATTCTTGACGCTTTGCAATATTATAAAAGCCGTTGCAAACACTGGACTTTGGCCGCTGAATTTATTAATTTTTTCAGACGACGATTATATTTCATCGTCAGTGATAGAATGCAACCACAATCGAGTACTTCGAATTCTTCAGTGTCTGCTGCAGAAACAACATTTATTCCAGGAACTTCAACCGACAGTGTTGGTATAATCAAATCCATTCTAAACGAAATGTTAGAAAAAGTATTTACCACTAAACCCTCTAAAAATTCGAAAAAGATACAATTCCCATATTCAGCCGTACACCAAAGGTCCACTACCCAAAGATCAATTAAATCAAACCAAGGAAGTTCCCGAATTGACACTGACTCTCCTGAAAAGACAGAATACAAAAGAATGATAAAGACTGAAAAGTTAGCTAAAAGACAGACAATAAGCAAGAATCAAGGATTATAGAAACAAAAAACAAGATAAAACGTAAGAAAAAAAATATGTGTGCAGAATGGTTTGCTTCAGATTCGGATAGTGACGTAGAAAATTTCACAGGGAAACCTATTTCTACAAAATTAACTGTGTCGTCAGATTTCGATTTAGACACGAAACTCATTCCATTTCGACCCAAGGCTAGCGCAAGAACTTAGACGAGCGGTTGCTATAGCGAGACTGATTGTCGTATAACAGCGCCAGTCGAGCTCATGTTAGGGGAGGTACCAACGGGGACAGACATATTCAAACTTGCCGCTACAGGCTAGCGGTTTGCCGATAGCAGCACCAGTCTGGTTATCTAATAGCGACACATTTATTATACACTGATTACCAATTTCCGAAGTGTACATGTTCGGGCTGAAAGACATCTCCACGTAATCCATACATCCAATTTCTAGCGCATATGTTCCATAAACGTAGAGGATAGAATTGTTAATGGGGTACTTGTTTGGCTAGACATATTACCGGATCTTATAGAGAGTTACATTTATTTGGAATTTTTACAGCACCATCTTCCTAAGCTATTAGATAAGCTACTACTAACATCCGACACATATACACTTTGACAAGATGAGGGTACCGCTTATTTTAGACAAGAAATGCATGAGTTTTTGGACATTTCTCCGAATAAGCAAGTTGGAGTAGTTCCCTCACCACAGCAGCCAATGGACCTTGACCGTTGTGATTTATTTTGTGTGCGTACATAAAAAATTTAGCGTTTCAAAAATTGGTAAATACAAATGAGGCATTGATTAAGCGAATAAACTAGGCACCAGAAACAACATGTAAAAAACCGCTTTTATTGCTCCACGCCGTTCTCAACCTTCTTCACTTATTGTAATTGTTATTACATTTTAATCATTCACTTCAATTATTTTTGGAAATGTTCAAATAAATGATTTGAAAGAGATTTAATTTTGGAAATACAATATACTGTTGAAGTTATACGATCAACTTAAAAATTTTTCTTGTACATAGGAAATTGTTACCGCAATTAAAACGTAATGACGCCTTAAAAAAACAAGGATTACACTGTAACATATCGTACACCTATTTTGAGAGTGGAAGTAAACATACCGAAACATTCTAGAGCCAATAAGATATTTAGTAAGTAGCCCTATACGATACCCTGGAGTTCGTCACAATTACAAATTATCAGTTAAGTGCTAAAAATAAGTATACTACTATAGCAATAATATTTAATCAATTATTGCTTTGTTTTATATTGCTGCAGGTTGTTGCATAATAACTAAAAGCAGAAATAAAATAAGTAAAAACTACATGAAAGGCATAAGAGCAAACCTCCTGGTGGTGTTTTCCTGACTCATATATTGTATAAAATACACCTATGTTCAGTACTATTTTGGTAATCGACAACTACAGAAGGGTCAAGCTCATATGGTAGCATCAATAACACGAAGTATTCGGATAATATTGATAGCGACCATAGTACCAAACTCTCAGAAGACGTGGAGTTGAAGAACAAGTTTAAGAAACTATTCATGGAGACAATAAACTTAACATACGACAAGGGGTGTTTTTTTTTACTCAATAACCGTTTTTGAGAATGAAGTCCTTGCAAAATTTATGAATTAAAAAAAATTCCTTTTTTTGGTTGTTTGTAAAAAAGGTCTTTTTATATTTAGGTTAGATTAATTAATTCACAGGCTGTAGTACTATAAATAGATCAAAGGCAGGTCACATATTGTCTTGGAAGAATGTTAGACAATCTACCACTAGTGGTACGCTCAAATACCTAATCTGTTCATAACACACGATTCGTGCGGTTTCAGTAAAATTGCTGGAATCTTCGGATTTTATTCTTCGCGACTGCTTCATTTGCGCATTTATCTGTACCTATCAAACAATTCCGTGACTGACAGGCACTAACAACAAACTCACAACTTAAACCAGTGAACCTAGAGATTTCAAATTTGGGATGCTCTAAAGAATTATTTTTTGAAATTCTGTCAATAAAAGGGCGAAGAATAGTGGGAAAGTTTGTATGAAGAAACATTTTTTAAAGTTACGAAGATGGCGTTTTGTAAGTATACTCTTCAAAAGAACCATGTGTTTCATCATTTTTAAGAATTTATGAAAGGGAGTGCAATGCCTCAATAACATCATCATATTTTGTTAACAACCTATTCCACACTTAACAATATTTCAGTTTCATGTTCGGAAAGGGTTTAAGGTAACCACCGCAACACCGATAAAGTGCTATAGTAGTGTGCGTTCTTGTAGGTTATGGGGTTGAACTTAATTTTTTTGGAAGATAGATAAAGAGCTTTGGTTGTGTTCGCACTCTCAGTCCATCGAGTTGCGTTATTTTTTTGGAAGCAAGATCAGTTTTGCTTTTCCAGACTGTTTTAATATCTCTTTCAGAGTGTTAGACCTTCCAGTAGACCAAAAACAAAACGTTCAGTTGATTTAAGAATGTGAAAAACTTGGCTGCCTGCAAACAAGTTTTAATACCACAATAAACTACGAACTTCAGTGATGGCTTTAGAATTATACTTTTTGTGGAAGCTTGTAGGTCATCAGACATATTTAAAACACTGTTGTATGTCTGACAAACACAGTCTCTGATGTCAAAATTTTATTCGTCAAATGTTTCCAAAATTGCCAATTCTATGTGCGCATTTTAAAAGACGATGGATCACTGATGCGTTCAGGAGTACATTTCGTAAAATAAAAGCTAACTGGTGTGTATGTGTATGCCTGCTTGCGTGAGGAACATGACTGTCCGCATAACTTTTAACCGCACAATAACCAACGAACTCCAATACTGCATATCGATCACTGATGCGTTCACGAGTACATTTCGTAAAATAAAAGCTAACTGGTGTGTATGTGTGTGCGTGCTTGCGTGAAGAACATCACAGTTCACATAACTTTTAACCGCACAATAACCAAGGAACTCCAATAGTGCATATATAACTTGGAATTGTGGTTTTTTTTGCGAGCTTGGGTCACCAGATATACTTAAAGCACTGTTGTCTCTCTGACAAATACAATATCTGACGTCAAGACTTACATCGCCTAGTGTTTCCAAAATTACCGTTTCAGTTTTCATTATTTTAGGCTCATGTTATACCACCTTGTGCGCTGCTGTTGATAGTCTATTAGTTCGGAAGCGAATATAGGTAACTAGGATATTACCAGTAAAGCGCTTTAGTTGTGGTCGCTCTTATAGCAATTGTTCTTGGAATCAAGCTCTGCGCTGTTTCTCCAAACTCTATTTAATAATACAGGTAAAGCGCTCTGGTTGTGCCTGCTCTTGCATTTCATCGAGTGCAAATTAGTATTTTCGAAAGCAAACCCTATTCTACTTGTCCACACTTTATCAAAATCTCGTTCGGAGTATTCCACCTAGCAGTAGAAAAGGAACCTAAAACGTCCAGTTAACTTAACAGCACAATAACCTAGGAATATGAAAATGTAAACTTTCACCATTAACACTCATAATAAAATACTTATCTTTTTTGGGTTTTTTAATGGTGTATTTAAATTATACAGTCTAAACGTTTCGATAACACTTACAGTTATCGTCGTCAGTAGTAATATTTGTAAAAATTGTTAAAGATGTTGTAAACAATTTAGTCAAAGTTGAAAAATTAAAACTTTGACAAAATTGTTTATAACATCTTTAACAATTTTACAAATATTACTACTGACGAAGATAACTGTAAGTATCACGTTTAGATTGTATAATTTAAATACACCATTAAAAAACAAAAAAAAGTATTATAATAACCTAGGAAGTTCAGTGGTGTATATATAGTATTGGAATTCTGTTTTTTTGTGCAAACTTGTTTATGTAGGTACATAAAAGGCAAGGAACAGAATATCAATAATTGATCTCATTACTGTATTGATCATTGTCTTCATTCTCATTTTCATCGCTTCCGCTACCATCTTCATCATTTTCTGCTAAGTTTACTACAATGTCATTTCCTACCAAATGCGTTCTCATATCTTCCTGCCTTTGCAAATTATCTATAATTAATTTTTCGGTTTTAGTAACTGTATTGCACCATACTTCGGGTGTAACTTGCGGCAGAGTCAGTTACCGTGTTTCTTCGACGCTGTCGTCTGTATCACCCTTATCACCAATATTTTTATCATAATAGTGTTTACAAATACACCAAATGTGTCCACTCGGGTTGAAGTGACAATGGTATGGAGGAAGATGTAAAACTGAAAGACCAGCATCTTAAACAAGGTTGTCAATGGTCTGGTTTTCGGTATTGTTTCGCCAAATCTAGCAAATCCTTTTTAAATAAATTGTCAGAAAGTACAACATTATTTTTCGTTAACCACTCTTTTGTGTCGTGTTTTTTCCATATAACAGAAGGCTGTGCTTCTTCGATGTAGAGTCTTATCGATAAGAACTATGAACCTTAAGTTCAAATTTGATAATAATTTCTCAAACATTCCTTTTTTAAACAAAATCGCAGACATATTGTTATGGTAACCCGCCGTTTTCTTCTTCGTCGAAAACACTAAACCTGTATTAGAAATCTTTTCTTTGTTCATCCACATCAAATTGAAAATTATAAAAGAACATATCTGTCATGAACGAACGTAGCTTTTTCAAATATCTAAATTATGTCTAAGAACAAATGCTCGAGGATGTAGCAAATTCAAACTGGTTGCACATGAATCCAGAAAGGTAGTCTTTAGGGCTACAATGTGAGATTGCTCAGAAATAGCACGCCTATTTTCATCTTTTTTGTAATTGAAGCCACATATCCGTAATAAACATACATTTTACTTCATACTCACGCTTTCATCCAAAACGTTTTTAGTGCTTCTATGGAAACATGTTTATTTTTCCGCGTACATAATGTATGCGGAAGATTTAAGTTTTCCACTTTCTCTTGTTGCGAGATATACTTAGTGTGATTAATATCAGATTTTTGTTTTGACCTTTTCATTATATTTTGCACAGTTCTTAAAGGTACACATAAAGTATCACTACCTCTCTAAAATAATTCTTTTTAACAGTGATGCACATAAAGTTGCTAATTCGCTACCCGTTGTACACACAGAAATTAAGGGACCACCATCTCCTTCTATTGTTCAAAATATTTTGATAATTTTACCACAAACATTTCCGATTGAGAATTTAAAACTTCACCAGGAATTTGTTGAAATAAACACACATAATCAAAAAAGCAAGATCTTTCTTGTACCTTAGTAAGTTGACGAGTAACGAGTAATTGCATAGTTGTAATGTGGCTTACTGGAACCCATGCAGATTAATTGACTTGTTATTACTCATAATAGCATCCGAATTATTAGTTATATAACGAGTAACACCCAGATGCTTAATGCAATTGTAATGTAGAAACCCTCATGGACCGCTGACATTTAGAAATCTTGGACTATAGTGTTTTTTGCCGTTTCGTGCGTTCCCCTTTCGAGCGTCGAAAAATTTTACTTGAAATGTTCACCATTCGGCCGTTCAGAAAATATTTACTTCTTCTAAATCCTATTTTGTGCGTTAAAGTACAGTATTTACACCTACATTATTGTTCAATTAAATGTAAAAACTTTACGGGATTGAATATCCCCATTACTTCTCATTCCATGTAAACTAATACAAATAGCCTAATAAAATATAGCCGCTGCCAAGTCCTTTTATTATGAATTTTTTTTGGCATTAAAAGAAACATGGTACCAACATAAATTCACCGTCCAACCATACCATTGATTTAATTTCCTATTTTCTTATTAAATTTTAAAATTACACTGTCCAACTGAGTAGTTAATGGCGATTCATATGAAAATGATCTTATCTTGCATTGTACATAGGATAACGTACTATTAATTGTTTATTGTAGGTATGATTACAAAAGTACCCTACTCATGGTTCAGATGTAAATATGTAATTCCCACTCTACCAATATGGGGATGATATAAATATTTCCATATTATGAAAACAAATTAGTTCTTCAGGAATCTTGTGAACGCAGCAAAGTTATTGAAAAACATTCGTGTATTTTTTGTTATGTGTGTACCATTAGAACATTTGTGATGGAAGTGATAGAATCAAAACGTAGAAAACACAGTATCTTTTATTCTGGATACAAGTTCAACTTAAAACAAAGAACAAAAATTCAACTCTTCAGTGGATTTGGATACACAAGAACTACTCATGGGCTACTGTTACTGTTGAAGTAAAAACAAAAGTCATAAGTCATAAGTTGATAAGTGTCTATATAACGTCAAAAAAGAGCAAGAGAAGAGTTTACATCAGTATCGTAGATATATCGTCAAGAGGCGATGGTTGCTAGGGATAGAGGGTTGGATTTCGTTATAAATATCCCACAGTTTACGTCAGTGAAACATGCATCATATAGTGAGCGACATAAATCGCTAGGCATTAGAGATTAGGTGGAGGTGTTTGCTTCTTATTCGATGGGACTTAGAAGCTGCAGTTCACTGTTGTTCCAATTGTACACCATTCACATTGATAATGCTAGTACAGGAGAAAGAACAAATCTAATTCCTGCCATATACGCACTGCTACCTGGCAAAAAAAGATGACGTACAAATCACTTTTCTCATTAATAAAGAAAGTTTTTGATGAATACGGAACAGGAACGAAGGGTTCCGTATTTGCGAATATATCAGATATGTCGCATATACTAAGGTGCGACATTATCTTAAAGATACCGAGCCAAAGAACTAGAGGGATTCTTCACAAGTGAATTCTATTATTCAGCTTGAATGAAATGTACATGGACACAATGTTCAGTAAAGCTTTACTTTGGTTTGTACCATTTGTCCATAACTGCCCCCTTGGCGTCCAAAATAGCTTCGGCCTGGGGTAGATTTGGACAAAGTGCACTTTTTAGAAAAATAGGGAAAAGTTCTAGTATATTTTAGATATATTAGAGTATATTGATGAAAGTATTTCTACATTTCTTAAGTTAAGCGAGATATTGACGTTTAAAAATAAGTGTCCAAACGAGTCCTGGTTTCCTGGCCTTGCGTTTTAAAGTTTAAGCTTACTTAATAACAGCGTAAAGCTGGGATACTTGCTCCTACTTTGTATCGCTGCTAGCTGCCTGAAAAAACTTTTATCGACATCTGTTAGAACTAGCATAAACGTAACGAAACTAAGAAGGTGACATTAAGCGCTATTTAAGGAAGTACTAGGAATAGATTATTATTTAAGCGCTTAGATCTCGCTAAGATAGAAAATATCTCGCGCCTAAATAAAAGCAACAGTGTGTCGGTATTTTGTGGCCTGAAAAATTAGTTAAGGTATTCTGGATGAGTCACCTATAGATGAGTATTTTTATATTGTTTAGAATGTATCCCTAAACTAGTGCGACCAATTATTATTAAACGTATTACGTAATATTGGTCTGTTTTAATATTATAGTGAGATAGGTCAGTATTTAATAAAATATGGGGCAACTTCATCACACCATAATTGATAGAAAGTAACCCCATCCTAAAATTTTACCTACCTACCGAAATTAATTTTTTAGACATGCCACGGATTCATAAAAGAAAACTTGGCGCGCATTCCTATGTTGGTTACAGCGTGGAAAGTTTAGAATAGTGCCTTAGTAGTATCCGGAAGGGTGAATTACCATGGACGAAAGCTTCCGAAAAATACAACATTCTTTTCCGAACAATAGCCAATAAAATCAAACAATGTCACGAGAAGGCTAGACAGGCCTCCAGTTTTACCAGTGAAGAAGAGGAAGTTTTCGCTTCATGCTTTCAAATGAGTGATTCGGAACTTTCCTTACTTCTGAAGATCTAGGACACGGCATTTAATCATACTTGGATCGCTTTGGATGCAAAGAAAGCAAGTTTTCTAAGAATCCACTTGACCAAGGCTTGAAAGGTTTGCTGCTAACATAAAGAGAAGTCGAGTCGGTGTTGATGAAAAATGTGTGACAAAATACATCTTGAAAAGTACAATTGGACGAGTTCCCCATAGCACGTGTTTAATTTCGACGAAACTGGCTTTACAGGTAATCAAAAGAAGGTGCCGGTACCATCACTCTTCGTCTGGCTGGTACATTCCATGACTGGTTTTATAGTCTATTATTACCCAAACTGAGAAGGTTAACTGCGATAAAAGTTATCATTGGGGATAATTTATTAACACATTCATCTCTTTCCATTTTAAGCGCTGCCGTGACGAAGACATCCATTCCATCTGCCTCACACCAAACAGCACACACCTCACCCAGCCACTAAACGTGACATTCTTCCGCTCCCTAAAAATTGATTGGACTAATCCTTTGTTATAGTGAAACAAACAACATATGGTATGAAATATGATATACTGCTGACACAAAATGTTCCTCCTTTACCGAAAATGTGGTGTTGTGCCATGTGATAGACAATCCTTACTTGATCGCGTCCATCACAAAGTTGTAGATAGTGGTGTTGTGGGAGAGGTCCCTTAAATACTTTAGCAACTACAAGAAATGAATGATACAGCTGAAGAGACAGAAAACCAATGTTCCTCCTGGTAAGAGTAGCTCACGAGCAAGTTGTTTCTGAAGAACCATCAGGATCAGAAATAATTCAGGTTGATAACACTACACCAACAATTCGTGAAGAAATTAGTACATTTCTTTACACGACGAACCAGGTGCTGAGTGCTGACCCAGAAAGTGCCATTTTGGTAATTGTGGGTTTTCATCAGTCGAGACATATTGTCGTTTTGTATAAAAGATGTAAGTGCACGGATATTATTACTAGCCTTGATGATGAAGAAGGGCTACCATCAGTGCAATGGAGGTTTTTCATAAGTGGGAAGAAGTTTTAGGAGGCATAAAATCACCTACTCCAATACCAAAAAATGTATTGCAGATTTTGAAGTTACCGTACATGATGCTTTAGATGAAGTTTTTCAGGCTACAGTTATCAAATGAAGTACAAGATTTAGGTCTAACAAACTTTTACATGGAAAACGTGGAAGTAAGGAACGACATAAGGAAGTGTGCTGCATTAGCTCATCTGCCAGTAGATAAAGTTATATAAGGAAAACTGCTCTACTGATGAAGCCATTATTAAATTCAACGAGTATTTTATTGATCAATGGATTGATAATTCTCGTCCAGTATAGATTTGCCATAGAGAACGCTATCGGATCGGATCTGAAGAAGGATGGCATAACATGCTCAAGAGACGGATCGAAAAAGCACACCCAACATATCTGAACCGATTAAAATTCTTCAAGAAGGAATGCACTATTATAGTAATATCTCCTGTAAAATAGTGTGTGCATAAGTACTCCTAACAGAGCAAAAAATATTATGGATTAGATAGGCGGTTAAAAACAGTTGAAAGTGACAACCCAAAATAGGCAATATCTTAGTAAAACATTCGACAAATTGAACTATATTGGGAAATTTTAATTTAGAGTTTAAGTATTGTATATATATATATATATATATATATATATATATATATATATATAGAGGAGTTGCAGATTTTTCCACATATGGTTTAAGATCTTAACGGCCGAAAGGGAAAATTTGCGGGAACACGCGAAAGGGGAACGCTCGAAATGGTCATTAATCTTGAACCATACAGTTTATAAGGTCTGATCACTCACCAACAATCCTATACACTATAACATGGAGTTGGAACATTATAGAGTTCAATGCATTATAATTTTCTCTAGTACCGTTACTCGGGGTGAATCCGGACAGCAGGGGAATTCGGACAGACCCGCTTCTGGACAGTTGTTCGTCACATTTATCAAGCCGCACATTCCTAGATCAATCTGTGTTATTGAATTTTGTTAGTTATTGGTTAGTTTTGAACTGGGAGTGGTGTAGTGTACATCGTAACAATTTGTTGGCTTACAGGTACGTGTCTTATAACCTCTAAATTTTACGCGCGTTTTAAAATGTTGTAAAGAAAGTACTGTACAAGAAAAACTATTAAATATAAAGACTAGGGATAACCAACAACATGTTTACCATTTTGTCGAAAATATATGTATATAAAATGATAGTTGTATTTTGTTTACTTTTATTTTAATAAATTTGTAAACCAGAAATTGGTTTTAGGTGGGGCGAACCCGGACACCATGGTCAGACACTACAAAAAGAAAATTTTATGAATTATAGTTCAGAAAATGTGGAAATGGCTCTTTCCGATATTAAAAATAAAAGAAAAACACTGAGACAAGCTGCAGAATATTGCCATATTCCCGAATCGACCCTGCATGATAGAATCAGAGGTAAATCGACTCTTAAACAAGGTGGACAAAGTGCAATGTCTACAGAAGAAGAAGAAATGCTTGCTCAAGGTATCACAAAATTCAGTGAATGGGGTTTTCATGACGCGATGGGACATAAGACATCTGGTAAAAGCTTAGTTGGACAGACAGGGAAAAACTATTAAATCATTTAAGAACAATCTACCCGGGATAGATTGGTTTTGTACATTTCTTAAAAGAAATAAAGTTTTATGAGAACGTATGACTCAAAATATAAAACGATGGAGGGCAAATGTTACAAAAGAAACAGTTCTGGAGTATTTTGAGAACTTAAAAAACACTAGAAGACGTCTCCCCTCTCACATTGTCAATTACGATGAAACCAACTTGGCCGACGACCTGGGTAGAGTAAAAGTATTATGTAGGCGCGGATCAAAAAGGGTAGAAAGAATTATGGATTCAAGCAAAGCCATTATATCAGTTATGATGTCTATCAGCGCATCAGGAGTCTTTTTACCGCCATATGTGGTGTACAAATCGGTACACTTATATCCCACATGGGTAGAAGCAGGGCCAGAAGGGTGTATCTATAATAGAACTAAATCAGGCTGGTTCGACGACCCAACGTTTGAAGACTGGTTTGATAAAATCCTCCTACTCTATTTTAAAAATCTGCCGGAGAAAAGAGTAATAATAGGCGATAATTTGGCTAGCCATTCCTCTATTCATGTTCTTCAAAGCTGCGAAAAATATGATATTAATTTTGTATTGCTTCCTCCAAATGCGACACATTTGCTGCAACCTCTGGACGTCGCTTTCTTCGCTCCATTTAAAAGTTTTGGGGAAGTACCCTTACTCATTGGAAAACAAAACATAGAGGATGCGTTCCAAAATCAGATTTTTAAAAAGCTATTGAAACTGTTTTGCATTTGGAAGATAACATCAAGTCTGGTTTCCGCTCGTGCGGAATTGTTCCATTAAACTCAGATGTTGTAGTGAAAAAATTACCAGATACCGACACTTCTGAAACTCAAACAGAAAACGAAGAGCACTGGACCAAAACTCTTCAAAACTTTCTTCAGGAAAGTAGGCTGAATGCAACTCAAGAAACTTCGAGAAAACGGGGCAAAAAACTACAGGTCCCTGCAGGCAAAGGAATAAGTTCAAACGATTTAGGAGAAACATCATTCGGAAAAGAAAAAGAAACCAAAGGTAATAGAAATGATTATTTGGAAAGTAGTGAGAATGACCAAAGTTTTGAAACGGAGATGGAGACTGAAGACGAGAAAGAGACTGAAAGTGAGCAAAGTGAAACCGATGAGACTGATTGTTCTATAAACATTCATACTTTTTTAATTGTTAAGTTTGTTTCTCCAAAGAATATTGTTAAATATTATGTTGGAAATGTTACAGAGGTCATTGATAAAAGTAAAAATATGTACCTTGTCAATTTTCTTAGGAAACAAACATCAGACAAATTAGGCATATATTTTACTTATCCCCAAATAAAAGATGAGAGTATAATTGATGGTACTCAAATTTTTAAAGTCCTTAAAAAAGTAACAGATATGAGACGTCAAAGATACCACTTTCCGCTTCTATTACAAATGGATAATATTCGACTAGAATAAATATTTTGCTAATAGATTATATTTTACTTAAACTGTGAATTTTGATTTTTTTTGTTAACATTATTTTATGAAATGTTTTTAGTATTAAGGGATCATATTTTATTTCATATTGATATTATAAAGACTGTGTTTTGTTAAAATAAAATTATTCAAATCCAAAATGTTTTATTTAACCCTTTAAAAATAATTTGTGGGTAGAGATATGTATGTCCGGATTAACCCACACATAGGGGCGAATCCGGACACTATATAACAAAAAAATAAAATGTTGCGCTACAAATTTTGACATGTTTATTATTAACTCTTATGTTGGATATATAAAATATTTTTTAGAATTTTTGTATTAACTCTAAACCATTTATTTCAAAAACTACAAAAATCGTCTGGATTCACCCCGAATGACGGTAATAAATCTAATCCACGTAACACTATTGTGTTATTATGTAATAACAGAACTAAAATGATGATGAGACTAAGTAATAATTAATAGCAATAATAATTTCTTATTATACCATGACTTAAATTTATTAAATTTTGAAATAACCCGATATAATTTCTTTTACGCTATTAAATAGTAAAATGGACTGTCATAGTAGCGTAACTCTCATGTTTAGTCAAGTTTCTCATATTCTTGTTGTTTAATTAACTACTACAATGAGGAAAATAATAAACAAAAGTCGGCTAAAATTCAAAATAGTATTTCGTATACACGTGTCCTATCTTTGAACGGTGCATTAAAAGTAGTGCGATGTAGCACGCTGAGCAAAAGGTAAAAATGGCTAATAGTGATTTGCGCCTCGATACTGTGCATCCCTTGCATCCGTGTTGAGCCGACATGACCTGTTTGGCTCTATGGTTAACCGAACCCTGATTACCGCACGGCATTATTCTATACAAATTAAGGTCTATATTTTATTGAGGTTATTTTACAAGCCAGCAATATTGTTGCACATACCTTGACCAGTACGATACAAACGCTATTTATTGTCACATCCCTGACATCAAAAAGGCATTAACTCAGCATTGCAAAATTTTAAGGTAAACTTGGAAAAGATATATTAAAATGTTTTAAGGTAGCGGCGATTTTCCCATTCTGCACTACTAAATATGGAACCATAAAATTTAAAAGTATGTTTTTAGATTTAAATTACTTATTATTCTACCCTACTAAGCACAAAGGGGGTAACTGACATTTTTGAACTTTTTGAGATTTATATACCTAATAATTCTGCATAAAATTTGAAATCAAATACTAGAGTTTCAAGGTCGTACCTGCTCCTAAAACCTATTTTAAATGTATTTCTATATAGGCGTATCTACACATGCTACTTGAATTACTAAACAATTAGGCCGTAACTGGCAATAACTAAAGCATTTTAGCCGTATTTGATGCGGATACGGCCATTGACTTTAGTAAAAAGCACTTACGGCTTTAATAGCTTAGTATTTGCAAGATACCACCTATTCACTCTAGTAAGTTGGCTATTCTGTGAGATAAATAACAGCAGTGATACTAGGCCTATAGATGATGTCAGTTATTTGGATCCAGTTGATGGCCTGACTATTCCATATACTAGTGAACCTATTGTAGACAATAATGATATTTCACAATTTGAGCTACCTTTAAAACAAATTGATAATAATCTTAACAATGATATCAATCACGATGAATTAGTTGGAGACCTGATGGTAGTTTATGACGAACCTGATATAGAAAATGATCAGTCTAATGTAGAAAATAATCCACCTGCCCTAGAACTTGACCTGCCTTTGGGTGATAACGATCACCTTAAAACGATTACTAGCTTTACAAAATCAGAAATCCCAGAAAAAGGAACAAGTATTTCCGTAGCCCCTAGAAAGAAAGAAAATTAAAAGAGTTGTAGTTAAACAAACACATCCAGTGATTGAAGGTTGTCAAGCAACATGCAAGCTCAAGTGTACAGAAAAAATACTAGAGGGCAGGTGTGTACAAATAAACTCACAATATTGGGATCTTGAATCTCAGGAACAGAAGGCATTTGTTCTTGGGTGTGTTGATAAACTGAATAAAAAACGCCATACAGTTCTTGTTGAGTCTCGCCGTTCTTGTACCAATAAATATTCATTAAAAACCATAGATGTGTGTAAAACCTTTTACCACCCTAGGCTACATTAAAACAAATGACAAAATCTTGCAAAATATTTCTAAGATTACACACATTTCCCCATCATATGACCGCAGGAAGGGTAGGGTGCCAGCCAATAAACTTGACCATTCCATTATTAGAGAACACATCCAATCATTTGATCCAACGGTAGCTCATTACAGACGAGAGCATGCACCTCTTCGTAAATATTTGCCAAGTGACCTGTCAATCCAAAAGATGTTCGAAGACTCCAAACAAAAAAATCCAAACTTCAAATGTTCTTATGATTTATACAGACTCGAAGTGTCTAATATGAACATATCCTTTGTAAAGCTTGGCCACGAGGAATGCGGGTTATGTGAACACTTCAGTCTACATCCTCACAACAAAAATAATTTGAAAGATGATTGTCAAGATTGTGTTTCGTATAAGAAGCACACAGAACAATATGAGAATGCCAGGAAGGAATATAAAGCAGATGCAGAAAAAAACTAGAAGATGATGAAATAATATACTCTGTCGACATGCAAAATACAAGTTGTAATGTTCTTTTGATTTATTTATTCGCTATTAAATTAAAACAATTATTTAGATTTAAGGAATTATGGAGAAATTAAAGATGACTTTTTCTTAATTACTACCACACAGTATAATAAGAATTATAGTAAACTTTTCCAATGTTCGTGACTTTCAAAGTACCAGTGCCTTTAAAATTAATAATGCATATATTGAATAGTAATAATGTAGCCTTTTGATCACAGAATTAGACCTAGATAACTATTTCATATTTATTGAATACAAAATAAAGGACATAGAAATACTTAAATTTTTTTAGTTAAAAACCTATGTAAAAATAAAATTAAGGTCTAGTTGGGTAACTGGGCGTATGGGGTAACTGGGATGTATGTTTATTTCCATTGCATTTATAAAGTTGAATCTCCCGCCATTTAATTGTCAGTGCCCTCACCTAGTAGTACAAAAACCAAACGGTGTCGAGTAGCACGTGTCTGTTGTTATCGCAGAAAATATTATTTTATGAAAGTTCCTCAGATGGTCATAGTACAACATATTACACACGCTAAGTATTTTACTCTTGGTAAGTATTACATTTGAAAATTTTTGAATTTAAATGAATATGTGCTGTATTTGGAGATTATTCAACATAATGCCTGTGTTATTTTAAGTGTTGGAATATAAACAGTGTCACCAAAGTGTACCTTCCAGTTGCCCTAATAAATTGCTCCCAGGGTAACTGGGCGTAATATGCATGGGCAACTGGAAGTTAACCCCAGTCACCCTATATTTGTTTGACATCCATTTTTGTATTTCAGCAATCCAGTATGGCAAGAAACTACCAAAGAAAGACAACAAAGGGTGCAGATGGAGGGTTTATACAAAGATGCACTACATCAAGCTGTAGTTGATGTTAAAAATAGCAACCTAACAATTTACGCAGCTGCACGAAGATATGCTGTTCCAGAATCAACAATTCGTCATTATGTAAAAGGAACAAGGGGAGCAAAGGGTGTTGTAGCTAAGGAAGGAAAAGGTGGCGGAGGAGTATTCTGCATGAGTTCTGAAATTGAAACTGAACTTGCGAGGACCCTGAATCAAATGCAGAACTGGGGATACGGACTATCTCGAGGAGAAGTATTAGACATTGTGGAAATTTACGTTAAAAGGAATAAATTAAACACAAAGTTTAAGGATGGTAGACCAGGTGAGCAATGGTTTTGAATTTTGTACCAGGAATAAATTATCTTTGAAAAACCGCAAGGAGTTGAGGCGGCTAGAAAAAACAAGAAAATCCCTGGACAATATACGGGTTCATAGATTTAGTCGAAAAACAGTAGAGAACTTAAATTTAACGGGCAAACCCACCTAATATATAATTGCGACGAAACTTCTTTTGCAATGACCCGTCAAAGACAAAAGTTTTGGGTTCTAAGTGTTCCAGAACCATTTCGTCTTGTGGTCGTGAAAACACAACTGTTTTAGTTTGTTGTTCGGCTTCAGGGCAGAAACTGCCTTTCCTTTCAATATTTAAAGGAAAGAATGTCATAGAGTCAATGATGCCTGAGAAATCCGATCCCTTAGATAAAACTGCTTTTGCAGCATCAGATAGAGGCTGGATGACTGCAGCCATTTTGCAAAATGGTGTAATAAATGTTTTATTCCTAACATTCCTTCTGAGCGCCCCGTGCTCCTTATTGTCGACGGTCACGTTTCCCATATCACTTGTGATGCCATCAAAAACGCAATGGATAACAATATTACAATTTTGAAATTACCACCGGACTCAACACATATACTTCAATCGCTAGATGTAGGGGTATTTAAAGGAATGAAGAGCAGTTGGGACAAAGCGCTCTGTAAATGGCAGAGGATGAATCCCAGACGGAGAATTTCGAAGAGTGAGTTTGTTCAGATTCTTAACAAAGAATATAAAAACATGCCAAATAGTAATATAATCAACGCTTTTCGAGCTACCGGAATCTACAACGCTGAAACTGGTGGTCCTGATCGCAATCAACTACCGATAAATATTTTTTGAGTCTGACCTTAACAAGTATAGGAATCAAAGAACAATTCTGTAGAAATTCCTACTACCACAGACAATGAGGCACAAGACGGGCCTACTGCTGATCCTATCGCTGGTCCATTTGAAGCATCCTCTACGTTAACTCTTGAACCTATCCCTGGTCCATCTAATGAATCGCAAACGTTAACTGTGGAACCCTTATGTCAAGACTCCGAAATTTCTGATGAAGAAAAACTTCTTCACAAGCTAATGACCAAACTATATCATTTGAGAGTATTCTAACCCAAATACTATTATCAGGAAATAATACAAAACGTGACACTCAACCAAAAGAAAAAAGTTTGCCTAGGTGCAGAAATTATAACTTCTGTCGAATATTTTAAAAAGAAGCAAGAAGATGAAGACAGGAAAGCATCAGAGACAAATAAGAAAATTAAACAACAAGCTTCGAAAAGAAATATGGACAAGTTTAAACTGGCAAAGAAAACGCCAAATACAGATGTTAGAAAAAGGAATTTGTCAGATTCCTCAGAAGATAGTGACTCGTCTTTAGAAAAAGAAATTGAAAAAACTACATCGACGAAGAGGACTATTTAATAGATGAGAGCATACATGACCTAGATGATATTAACATTAACGGTAATTACAAGCCAGATGATTGCTACCAAGAGGTTAAGGACACCAATAAAGACACAGAGAAGGAGTCAAGTGATCAATTACAAGAACAATTGTTGAGTGTTGTTTCATTTACAATGAAGGTACCAAAAGGAAACCAGAAAAACGTTTGTCTCTCAAATTACTAAGGTATTCCAAAACGACTATGAGGTGTCAAAAAAATAAGTGTTATGTTTTCCCAAATGTAATCGACACCGCAATAGTTCTACGACATCGGATTTTACAAAAACTGCCGAAACCGATAGTGAAAAGGGGCAACTATCTATTTAAGATACTTACTTAGTAAGTAAATTCGATACAGGACAGTTCTTAAACGCGAGAGTATATTTATGTTTTGTTATTTAAGTAACACCTTAGGGTGATTTAATTTTAAGGATTTCTCTTTTGTATACAAATAGTTCTAGAAAAATACTTTTTTTAATAGAATATGAAAGCATTTTATAACAGTGTTTTATTGCAACTGTGAACATTCCTATTGTCTTTTAGTTAAATAAAATAAAAATGTTCATGATTATTTATTACTTACTATAACACCTTCCTGTTACCCTACATATTTTACTATGCAAATTCCCTATGAAATACCCCAGTACATTCCAGTTGCCCCTTTTTTTGGGGTATCTGGGCGCAACGATTAGTAAAAATAAAAAACACCGCCATTTTGAAAAAGAATTAGCAATAAGCCTCTGCTTTGCAGGGGTGGTCACTAAGATATATATGTTGCCCTATGTTCACCCAAGTTGACCAAAATTAATAAATTAGTTCCAATTTCTACAATGTTTTTGAAGATAGTTGTAAATTTACCTCCCAGTTAACCAATCTGACGTTACAATGTTTTTTCATATTTGATGGAACCAATAAAAACTGACAACTAATTTAAAAAATCCAAGAACTAAAACAATTCTTTATATCAGGACAATGAGAGTCAGAACAATGAGACTAGTAGTATGTGTACCAGAAGAAGAAAACCGATGTAGGAGTAGAGGACCTAAAAAAATTCCTAGGTCTAGATGTCTGGATTATTAAAATTGACTAATCATAGGCCAGTATTAGCCAAAACAGTACAGATAATTATTATTGTTCTGCTATTATTATCTTAATAAACTTTCACACAGAGAAGGTAGCCTCTTATTTTTCCAGCACAATGCAATGAAATGTGGCCAAGTTTGTTAAAATAATAGACATGAAGTAAATATATTTTATAAAGTAGTGTTTAAACTAATAAACAATTGCTAAAAAAATGCAAGAAACTTAATAACCTTAAATGGTATAACTTTAATTTACTAGAGTTTAACAGGGGTAACTGTGCAGTTACCCCTCTTAACCCCTAGTAATTTGCAGTTACGGCTATTTGGTCTAGTAATGTGGGGTAAGGTAAATATCAAAAGTATAGTAACTGTTGCCAATTATTATTAAATATTGTTTTTAATGCTAAAACAACATTAGTTTATAAACTTAAAAGTTAGGAAAGAGTTGTTGTATATATTTTAATTTAGTGACAAAAAATATACAATCAGCAGGTATTTAAACTTTAAGATGGATTTTCTCATTATTACTTCATTGTCAGTTACCCCCTTTGTGATTAGTAGGGCAGTGTTGTACTATACAATAATTGTAACTGCGTTTATTAAATAAAACGAAAAAAATGATTTAAAATAAATAAAAAAACAATGTCAAGGTGAAGTAAATACATTTCAATGTCTTTATTAAACGCGGTTTTTATGTTAATGTATTATGCATAGATATTTCATTCATATAAATATTTAAATTCTATACTCACTTGATGCATGTACAAAAAATAATAGCTTCAAAGGCAGCAATTCTTTGTGCTGAAAATCTTTAATAATTCTTCGGAAGAATGATTTGATATACTTGTTCATTTTGATTTTTTATTCGAAACGTCTGTTATAATTCTGGAAAAAAAAATCAAATTAATGTTGTGGGCCACATATTACACAATTCTTACTAAATCAGTACATTATGTCTGGTAGTCTTGAAATACAATATTTTTTAATTGTATAACCGCTATCATTTTCCTTCATGTAAGTATAGCTTTCTAAAAGTAGGTATTATTGCAATAACCTTCAGTACAAATATTTAATTTCATAATCCATTATATTTTGAGCTTTGATTTTTTAATTTTTTTAGTTTTAATGTTTTTAAAATTTGTTTATTTTTGTGTATTACTGCATTAATTTTTAGTTACGCTAATCCGTTACCACAGATTTAGAGTACATAACAAAACATTTGATATGATTAGAAACTTAAACAAAGATTATTTTTATTTAATGGAATAATTTATACCATGATTTTCTATACATAAAAACAATGTAAATAGTTTTTCGAACTCAGTTGCACATATACTATGTAACGATTACCTTGGGCTACAATAAGAAATTAATCATTTAAAAAAAATGCATTTTTAGTTAAATAAAGTACCCAGTACAATAAAAGATACATTATGTGCCAAATATAATCTTATAACGCACCTCTGTTTATTAAGTTGGATTATTTGAATTCTTTACTTTCTTACAACAGTGACACACTGATATAGTTATTATCAGAACACACACACACGTACACTTGTTTTGTTTTGAAGAACATGTTAGGCATAATTTATAAATAATTCGACATGCGTGTTGTCAAATACCTGTCATTTATCATCAAAGAACCTACATGGTTCAATGTTCTATTTAGCAAAGGAGTTCAAAGACGTGTGATTAGGTAAATACTGTATGTGCTTGACTTCATTCCATGTAGGTACCTTTAAATTTGTAACAATTAATGCAATGCATTTCTATACATAAATTTCCAGTAATATTTAGTTTTTTTCAAAATTAATGCTCAGTCTAAAATGTTGTATAAGAACAAAAATGTACTTACATTAATAATAACGTAAATAATGATGAGATTAGAGCTACTAAATATAATTCTAAAAACAATCATTTTCAATACTTAAAATATTTTAGCCTTTGGGCAAGAAAACGTGTATTTTTTATTAATTTTTTATAAATTTAAACGTTTCCATAACAATTACAGCCATCTTTAGTAAATGATAATAGTTTTCGAAAATTATTAAAGAAGTCAAATAAATATGTGAAATCTGAATACGTAAATGTAAGCCTTTTAGTAAAGATTAACTAGATCTTCAGTAGATCAAATATTATTTAATCTCCTTGAAAATTACAAATCAGAACACACCCTCACAAACAAAGGCTAACAATAAAAAATTTCGTAATCAAAAAACAGATTTAAAAACATTTCATTAAATTATAATGTAATTCCAAGAGAAAAACTCTAATTTAAAGTGGTAAAGGTATTTACAACTAAAAACTTAACATACCATTTAAATATCTAGTTAAATCACAAATCAAGAAATAATTGTCTGTTATTGTTTAAGGACTTTAGAATGAAATGACACACACATCTTCATAAACTATCCAATAATAATGTACGTCAAAAAATTATCAAAGCTCTAGTGGATCGAGCTAAAAGAATTTGTGATTCAGAATTTTATGAAGATGAATTTGATCATTTAAAAACGTCTCACTAACCTAATTATTATTCCACTAAATAAATTCATAATGTAATTAAACCTATTAAACGTACTCTTAATGTTGGTAGAGCCTTTCATAACTAACGTTACGGATAAAATTGAAAAAAACACTAATTAACGATAGAATTAGAACTATTTTTAAACCTAAACAAAGATTAAAGAACATTTAAGATCACCTATAGATGCTTGAAATCCATTATTAGCTTCTGGAGTATATAAGCTATTTTGTTTTTGAGGAAAAGTATACATTGAAACCACAGAACGTAACTTTGACATTAGAAGTAAAGAACCTATGAGAATTTTGTACATTGAATCAATCAGAGAAGTCTGCATTAGCTGAGCATGCATTAAATAATTTAAATCATTACATTCATTTGCTTATATGGCAATTGTATCAAGTCAAACTCATTATTATGCTCGTCTATAGCGAGAAGCTATCGAAATACATAAACACCCTAATAACTTAAACATGCAAGAAGAAAATCTCAGATTAAGTAGGTTTTGGTAATCAAAAAAAGACAAAATGATAATTTTAATTTTAACTGTTGGCATGTCTACGTTTTTTGTAGTATTTTTTCTTAGACCTCGAAGTGCTTTCCCAATTAAGTAAGTTATCACAGCATCACATTAATTAACGTGTATACTTAAAGTAAAGGTAAGATTAAGACATTACGTTTCCATTGTATAATAGCGATTACAGTACTTAAAAAAATGATTTCTTTATTTATTATTTAACTATTGTCGGGCGCAAAAAGTTTGTAGACTCGAGTTTGATGCTTAAAAAAACCATTCCTATTATTTGGAAATGCAATCAAAGTGAATTTCAAAAACATTTTAGCTAATGACACGTATAATTAATTTGTAATTATCTGTGAACGCGAAATGATTGTGGTATAACGTAGCTTATAAATAATAAATAATGGTATATGTATCATTATTACTATTATTATAATCAAAACCTTATTTACCTTTCGGTGTTAAGGTGTTACATGGGCCATTTTATAATACATTTTACTTAAACCTAATATAATTTTAATATATTTTATATTTCAGATTAAACTAAAATTTCTGTGCTATTTTAAACTTTAATATGTGTTCTCTTGGCCCATTCCTTTTTATTCTTTGCCTCTCTTTTCCCTTCATTCCAAGCCAGTCCCATTTTACCCAGGTTCTCTTCTACTTCTTTGTCCCAGGTTTTCCTTGGTCTGCCTTTGCCTCTTCTTTGTTGTACTCTTGTCTCCCATATTCTTCTTGTTGTTCTCTCCTCGCCCATCCTTATTATATGTCCGAACCATCTTAATTGCTGTTTTTTGATACTTTTTAACACTGGTTCTACTCCTAATTCTTCTCTAATTGTCTCATTTCTAATTCTGTCTCGTCTCGTTATCCCCTTTACTCCACGTAGATATTTCATCTCAACTGCCTGTATATTACTTTCTAGTTGTTTCGTCAGTACCCAGCTCTCACTCCCATATAACAGTATAGGTTTGAAAATTGTTTTAAATACTGTAATTTTCGTTTGCTTTGTTACTTCCTTTTTCTTTATGACTGTGTTGTTTAGTGCGTGATATACCTTTGTCGCATTTTCTATTCTTTCATTTATTTCTGCCCTGATACTTCCATTGGACTGGATTGTCACTCCCAGGTATTTAAATGCTCTTACTTGCTCAATTTCTTTTTCGTTTATTGTTATTTTTATTGGTGTGTCTGTATCATTTTTACCTATAACCATAACTTTGGTCTTCTCCGGGTTTATTTTTAGGTTTCTAGTTCCTAAGGCATTCTTCCATATATCCAAGTTGTGTTGTAGGTCTTGCTTATTTTTGGCGTAAATCACTAAATCGTCTGCAAATACACTTTCTGCTATTTCTACCCTCGTCATATTTCTAAATCCCACTTGTAATTTTTTCACTTTTCCTTTTACTTCTTTCACTATATCATATATTACTACATTGAACAGTGCTGGGCTTAATACTGCACCTTGTCTCAGTCCTTCATTTGTAATGAATACTTCTGATTGTAAATTTCGTGTTCTCACTACATTTATTGTATTTTTATACACACTCTTGATGCAATTTATCAATCTTTCATTTATGTTTCTCCTATTTAAACTATTCCATACAGTTGCCCTGGACACACTATCAAATGCCTTTTCTAGACCTATGAAGGCTACAAATATTTTGTCTGAAGTGAATTTTTCTGCTAGTTGTTTTAATACGAATATGTGGTCTTGTGTTCCTCTACCTCTCCTAAACCCACTCTGTGAATCTTCTAATTGACTTTCGGTTTCTGACTTTAATTTCATTTCCAGTACACCCTGAAACAACTTTGCTAATATTGGTAGTAAGGTAATTCCCCTGTAATGGGAACAATCTCTTCTGTCTCCTTTTTTAAATACCGGTAAAAGTACTCCTACTTTGGGGATCTTTTCCTCTCGCCATGCTTTGTTAAACAGTTTAGTTATCCCTTTTAGGCCTTTTACTCCCAAATTTTAATCATTTCTGGTGCTATTTCATCATATCCTGCTGCTTTTCCTCTTTTCAGTTTTTCACCACCTCTACTATTTCTTCTACTTGTATTTGCTCTTGTTCTTCATTATGTTCGCTAATATCTGTTCCATTTGTTTTCTCTCTACCTCTACTTCTAGTTCTGGTGTTTGATCTGTTGCTAGCATGTCTACGAAATATTCCTTCCATCTCCTTATGATTTCCTCTTCCCACCCTAATATTCTTCCCTCTTTATTTTTATATGACCAATCTTGTGTTGTTTTCCTTTACGGAGCGATCTAAGTATTTTGTAGAATAGTTTTTGATTCCCTCGGCTATCCTGTTCCATCTCCCCCCCCCCCAAACTCTTCCCATGGTTTTGTTTCGCCCTTTTTATCATTATTTTTACTTTATTTCTCTGTTCTTTATATATGTTGTACTTTTCCACTGTTCTACTACTTAAGTACTTTTTCCATATCTTTTTCTTGTTCCGTACTTCGTTTTTTATTTCTTCATTCCACCAACTCGACTGTTTCCTGTTCTCTACAATTTTGGTCGTCCCACACACTTTTCTTGCTGTTGTTATTAGTATTTCTTTTATGCCTTTCCATGCGTCTTCAAGCGATAATGCTTCTATGTTGTTGTTGCATTTACTCATCTGCTCTTCGATCCTTTCGTTATATTTCCTTGCCGTCTCTTCTTCTCTCAGTTTATATATTTTGATTTTTTCTCTAATTCTGTTTTTATATTCGCCCCTGTTTCTTATTATATTGTGGTATTCCTGTCGTATCTTCATTTTTGCTAGTACTAGATAATGGTCGAAATATATTTCTGGCCCTCTTTTTACTCTTGTGTGCAGTATTTCCTTTCTGTAACGTCTGTTTATAATTATATAGTCTATTATCGATTGCTCTCCCCTACTTACAGCCTCTCTGGTATATTTATGTATATCTTTATGCATGTAGAATGAGTTTGTTATTATTAGATCATTTATTATACATAACTAACGTTACGAATAAAATTGAAAAAACACTAATTATCCATAGAATTAGAACTATTTTTAAACCTAAACAAAGATGAAAGAACATTTAAGATCACCTATAGATGCTTCAAATCCATTATTAGCTTCTGGAGTATATAAGCTATTTTGTTTTTGAGGAAAAGTATACATTGAAACCACAGAACGTAACTTTGACATTAGAAGTAAAGAACCTATGAGAATTTTGTACATTGAACCAATCAGAGAAGTCAGCAGTAGCTGAGCATGCATTAAATAATTTAAATCATGACATTCATTTGCTTATATGGCAATTGTATCAAGCCAAACTCATTATTATGCTCGTCTATAGCGAGAAGCTATTGAAATACATAAACACCCTAATAACTTAAACATGCAAGAAGAAAATCTCAGATTAAGTAGGTTTTGGTAATCAAAAAAAGATTTTAATTTTAATTTTAACTGTTGGCATGTCTACGTTTTTGTAGTATTTTTTCTTACACCTCGAAGTGCTTTCCCAATTAAGTAAGTTATCACAGCATTACATTAATTAACATGTATACTTAAAATAAAGATAAGATTAAGACATTACGTTTCTATTGTATAATAGTGATTACAGTACTAAAAATGATTTCTTTGTTGAATTTATTATTTAACTATTGTCGGGCGCAAAAAGTTTGTAGTCTCGAGTTTGATGCTTAAAAAAAACCATTCCTTTGAATTATGGTACTATTATTTGGAAATGCAATCAAAGTGAATTTCAAAAACATATTAGCTAATGACACTGATAATTAATTTGTAATTATCTGTGAACGCGAAATGATTGTGGTATAACGTAGTTTATAAATATTAAATAATGGTATATGTATCATTATTTACACCTTTATTGCAATCTGATCACTATTTCAAAAAAACTATGACACTAATGATAAATAGTGCAATAATCATTTAACTTTCACAAATAATTTCAAATTAATTTTTGTGATAATTAGTTAATATGTTATTTGAAAATAACTTTGATACATTTCCAAATAATAGTAACATTATTTATTATCTCAATGCTTTGTAATTGTGATTACCAACCGTTTTGCAAAGAAACGATCAATAATTATTCATTTAAAAAATACATACTCGTACATACGGCAAGAACGGGTACAGTACGATTCTAATGAACTCAGCAGCCAGGAGCACGCTTTCCGCTAGCCGAAACGCCGCTCCAATAAATGAAAAATTATTTTCAAGAAACGTAACAAAATGTTATTATAAGTTTTTGTTATGAACGAATAAGCTCAAAAGTAAATATGTAATTAAAAATTATTACTAATTTTATGAAATACATAAACAAAATGTTTCCCTCGAATAGGATTTGAACCTGCGACATGTATTTTGCTAGAATACCGCCCTAATCAACTGAGCTATTGATATACAAGCCCCAATCGATATAAATTTTGTCTTTATGTATGTAGAGCTGATAATAATGAGATTACAGTCAAATTATTTATATTAATGGAACGTAAGCTTGCAATAACAACATTTTTTATGGCGTCGCAAGCACTAAAAAACGAGCCCTTTGGCATCGCTCGGGCTCAGTAAAATGCATTAAAAAAGTTCCCCCTAAATAACGCAGAACTAAATGGGCTTTAATTTGTTTACAAGTTTATTTGAACCGGACCAATTGTTATTTTTTTTATTAAATTTCAAACTCAGGTCTACAAACTTTTTGCACCGAATGTCGACTACAGATACAACGTCGAATGTATCAAAAAAGTATTCAACGGAGACGCTACGCCAACCATGAGTATAACTTTAATGGATTAATTGGTTTTTAATGACTTCTTGGAATGACCTTAACGTTTCTATATTTGCCAATTTTCGTTACAATTCCCTGATTCGGGCTAAATTTTGTGCGAAA
Organism: Vesta saturnalis; assembly: GCA_036346205.1. NCBI lineage: Eukaryota > Metazoa > Arthropoda > Insecta > Coleoptera > Lampyridae > Vesta > Vesta saturnalis. Next base: position 3,176,487 of record JARFJB010000472.1, read on the forward strand.
AATATGTGAGATCATGACATTGTCACCATCCCTTCTCGCATTTTAATTAAATTATATTTTATTTGACAAATAAAGGAGAATCGAGATTTAAGGTTCTCCGGGTTTAATTCCATACCTTGGACTTGCATCTTGAGTCTTGTTTCTGTATGAAAGGTCGAAACAGGTTTCAACATTAAAATAAAGTTTTATTTGATAAGTGCTAGTACGCCTCTTACAGTTGTGGAGTACGCCTAGCCATTGTCAACACCACGCGGCTCCCTCTTACTTAGGCAAACTACATGTTGTTATTTTTCTAAAAAAATCCTAAATGTAATTTTCTTTATAGAGCATGGTTACATCTTACGCCAACTCATTTGGGCTAGAGATTTAATCCAACGCGTGAATAAAAAAACACTAAAATACTAAACCATATTTATTTTATCATAGTAAAATTGTAAAAAACAAAGTACTTTTTATAGGTGTCAAGCATGTGTCGCTCATACCAGCTGGAGAAGTACCACCGCCCTTATCGTGGGCTCCTTAATATTGGGTCTCCGATTTTCTGAGCTCGGTAAGGGCTGCCAGTCACCTCTCCCTTATCCTTAATCCATTCTCAACCTATTCTTTCTCTCGCTCCAATTGTCGTCCTATCGGATTGAAAGTCCATAGTTAAAAAATCCTTCCCCGTTCGAATGTCCTACAGGGTAGACCCATGCTACCTCGGTCATCGAGAGTACCGACCTTCTGATCCATTATCATAACATCCACGGTATCAGGTCTAATCTGAATAATGTCTACCTGACATTTTGTTTCTATCTAAAACACAAGTAGACCTCCAATTCACCCGACTTGTAATTTCCCCAATACTACCTTCGCTCTAATTTTCGACACAAAGGATGAGAGAGTGCATATCTTAAGAACAACGTCGCTTGCAAGAGGATTTCTTCTTTAGAGAATACAGATTTGGTTCAAACATTCTGGTCTTGAATTTGTGAAACTCTACTATATAACATAATAACATTCAGCCAAAAATTCTAAGTTCTCAGTTAAGCTCTTGTATGTACGATATGACCAGCGTTAAGTTCAATTGATACATTCTTTGTAAATTATTAAAACAGATGAACGTGAATTCTTGTAAGTGCATAGAGCAAATAAGTACTGCAGTCGATGTTGTTAACTCGGTACTTGAGGGAAAAAATGCAGAAATTGACTTATTTGCAAAATACAATATTAAAAAACATGTAGGTAATGAGAGTGTTTAGTACATTTAGTACATGATAATTGTATACCGAATACTTGAAATTCTAGTTTAGTGTCTGTATAATTCTTCGGAGACGACGTTAGGTCACATTTAACCTTACAAAGCTTGTTTTAGGATGAAAACAAACGTACGCCTGATACCTCTCGTTCTAGTCCACTAATTGAGAAGAAGACAAAGAGGATCCGGGAGATGAACATCAAGGACGTGAGATGCAAATCAGGTATTGGACATTGTCACCGATATCAGCGCTTCCTACATACACAGCGTTGTAATAAAGCGGTATTACGTTGTATCAAGTGCGCCGGAGATTACCGTGGCACTCAATGCATAAAGCCTCACTCTGAGGCTTCCGGGTATTTCTGGATGTCTCAAAATAGAAAAAAACCCTACCTGTAATCTTTAGGATTACTACGGCACCCTCCGACAGAACAAAAAACTACGACTGAACTATGGGAAGTGACCAGCACATACAGTCAGAAGGTGCCATTATCGAGTAAGCATGAAGTTGTTCGACGTAAAGATTGGAGCTTCAGGTTAAGTATTACTGTATCTTTGTATTAACCTTCATGTTTTGTTCATAGATACATATGGACGACAATCTTTTTAACATTTCAATTAACTGATTCTTGTTTCTCTTTATTTCAGATTCACAAACGGACACCACGCATTCCGCACATCCACACGGCGTTCCAACAACTACACCACCGAAAGTAAATTACATCCAGCACTGAGAGATTTGGAACTGTCTGAGCAGCGCACAATATCACACAACATTATATTATGTTATACTGTATATCATATACTGAATATCACATATATTGTTAATATTTCAAGTTACAATTAACTGTAAAACAAAAATAAACGAACCAATGTCGATTATTTTTAAGTTGCCTTAAAGTTGTATTTAATAAATATTTCGCTTGTTTCGAAATTTAAAACATATCTATAGACTTATTTTGTTAAAAGAATGTAATTAGTATAGCACAGAGCGGGGGTCATTTTCACAATTGTTTGAGAGTTGTGAAGTCTAAAGTTACAGCAACTAACGATCTTGATTGAAGTAAATTCCAGAATATGCTTCAAAATTCTGGTGTGGATATATTAACATTATGTTACTGATTTTACTCGATTCAGATTACCTGAATCCCGGCCAAATTTTATCTTTCCGGGGTTCCCAACAGGACCCACAGATAAAGTCGTGGGCTCCTGGAAATCCAAGTTGCTACTGATATTTTTCGATTCTTACAAAATTTGTTAAAATCCGTTCACAAATAAGGGTACCTTACGGAGGGTGTTAAAGTGTATTCTTTTAATGTTTTGAAAACTGTTAGCTGTAGTGAAAACAGTGCAGACACATTTTCTAAAGATAACTAAATTTTAGACAAGTTTGCTAACTCCGCCATAGTCGGTCCCAAGCCCGATTGAGAAATGAGGAGGAGGAGGAGACATACTTCTATAAAATCCTGGGCTCAGCTAGCCCGGCTGTCAGGGCCTACCTATATATATATATATATATATATATATATATATATATATATATATATATATATATATATATATATATATATATTGCTAAAAATTCAAATGCTAATAATCCGAAACGATCTCAAGAACAACGGCTTAAGTTACGAAAATTTATGATGAATGTGGTAATCCGGATTGTACAAGGAATGGAACAAGTAAAGGTAAATATAGGTATATTAACAGAAACAAAGAAAAAGAGAAGAGGTATTTAAGAGCAGGGAAAATATACACACATGTATAGTGCAGTAACAAAAGATGAACGAGCAAAAACGGGCGTATCAATTCTAATCCACAAGAAACACATAAACAACATTAGTAATTGGGAATGAATAGATGAACGAATTATACAAATAAACATAGACAGAAGAAATAGAACAATAAGCATAATAGGAATCTATGCACCAAATGACGGCGATACCGTTGCAAATAAAGGTACTTTCTCTGAAAGGTTACATACCATAATAACCGATATAAGTTCAAGTAGAGGGAAAAACAGCTGCCCGTAAACTGGTCTTTCAATACAGATCTAAACAGTACTTCACATCGCAATAACTCCTTTTACTGTATAAGGCTCAAATTCGACCTCATCTGGAATACAATTCCCACCTCTGGGTCAGAGCTCCCCAATACGCCCTTGATATGGTAAACCGCATCCAAAAAAGAGCTATCAGGCTCATAAATGGCCCGCCTCTGACTTCTGACCTACAGCCTCTTGAGTATAGAAGAATAGTTTCGGTTATTTCCCGGTTCTATCGTTATTACCATGGCAAGTGTGCCCCCGAAATACACTGCTTAATACCTTCGCAGGCCATCTTCGCTAGGAACACTCGGTTTGCCCATTGACACCATAATTACGCACTCAAAATTCCATCGTGTCACACTAATCTACATTTTTCCACACGGCGGCCCATTTGTGGAATGCACTACCCAGTTCCTGTTTTCCTCCAAACTTTGACTTAAGTCAATTTAAGCTAGCCATTCATTGCTCGGCAGCCAAACAATATCCCTAAACCCACCCAGTGTTCCTGAGTGCTTTAGCACGTTAGGCAAATCTTAGCCTGTTCGGGAATACTATAAGTAAAAAAAACACAAAAAAATTCACAGAAATCTATAATTGACTATATAATATTAAGACAAAATAGAAAATTAAATGCTAGATGTTCGAGTACTTAGGAGAACAAACTGTGGCGGTGATCACTACATTCTGAAGGTAAAAATGGTAATTCCTTGGCTAAATACAATAAAAAAGAAAGTTTACGAAGAAGAAATAACAGAGAAGGTAGAATATCCACAATATCAGTCTGAAACATCCGCGTACTAAAAATCTTTACCAACAAAGGCTAGATAAGAAACTGGACACTGATACAGATAAATTATACCAAAATACACAACAAGGTATACACTAAGTAGCAATGGAAGAATTAGGCAAAACGGAAAACAGAAGAAGAAACAACCTTCTCTGCAGAAATACAGGAACAAGTGTAATAGAAAAAGAATCTACACCTGAAATGGCTTTCCACAAAAAAAGACGAAGATAGACTAAAATATAAAGAAGCAGAAAAGTAACAGATGAAAGAAGAAAGCACTGGGATGCTAAATGTACAGAAATACATACCTATATAGGAAGAAGGCGAAATACGGAAGTATGGAAATTTATAGGGAATATTAAGGACCCAGGTAAAGAAAATACACAAATAAAAATAGTACCACTTAGTAAATGGAATAACTACTTCGCTGCACTATTCACAGAAGATAGGCAAAAATGTACATCTACGTCATCACACACAATCAATATTGAAGAAAATCCAATTATAATAACAGAAGAATAAATAACAAATAAGGTAAAAGAATTGAAAAACGGAAAATCTCCAGGAGCCGGAGGGATCACCGTAAAATTGAGTAAACATGGGACACCTAAACTCTTTAGAACAATAGCTAAACTTTTTACAAGATGCATTAACGGTGAATTGCCTCTTGAAGAATGGAAAAAAATATATTTTACACCTATATACAAGAAAGGAGATCGCAGCAATTGTGATAACTTTAGAGGACTATCGGTTACCAATACGTTTAGTAGGCTGTATGGACGTGTATTAAGAAATCTTATAGAACAAGCAACAGCAGAACAGACGCTATGAGCCGATATTATATATATATATATATATATATATATATATATATATATATATATAAAATGAAAGCTTTCCAAGATCAAAAAAGTCTTTGAGTATCTGAATAATATTATATAAATAATACAAAACCTTTCTGACAAAAGGTGTAGAGATCTTTTAGTTTTCTAGAGTAATAATAAGACCTAAAAATGATATCTTAGAGTAACTTTAGTGAATATATCGAAATATAAGCTTTAGGGTAAAAATTGTAGAGCCATTGGATAATTAATAAAAAATCAGAAATCTAGTAAGTGTAATTACACATTTTATTCCTTTAAGGTAAGTGATAGCAGTAACTTAAAGTTTGTTCTTGAACAGAATAAATACGGCACATCCCATATCGTTAAATCATTTAGCAACAATATTATGTGTATCTAATTTGTACTGCAACTACGTGAGATATGCTTATGGACACAATACATAAAGTTCTTAATGACAAGAAAAACGTTAATGGCACTATCTTACAGCCTTGTAGACAGAAAGGACCAGTGCTGTATAAAAGCAATTCTGTATTTACACAATTCCTCACTTGAGTTTCGTCGTCGCAGTGCATTAACATTAATTTCGATATAAATTCCAAGTAAAGTATTATTTTAAAAAACATTTCTTAATATTTTTGTAATCAAGTCAAAACACAGAATAGGATTACAACAATCAACACAAACCTGAAATACGTTACACCATTATCATATATGTATGTATTATGTAGATGATCTACACTTACGCAAAAGTAACACACACGTGCAACTGAATCAACCTTGATTTACTACTGAAGAATCTTCACGTGACGTTTTCATGATACTGGGAATAGATAAACGTATTCCAACATACGCCACATGGTTTAATTGCTTTCGTAACTGTATTAATGATATAAACAGAAACTGTACCTTAAACAAACATTTTTTAGCAGAAATCAATGTATTTACTAAAGCTGTACTAATTTACTTGCTTATTAAGGTTAGCTGGGGGTAAGCTTAGCTTACAAACTTAGCTCAGTTGGAGAGTAAGTGCCTTAAAAGTAATGCGATACATTACCATTTATTACCTTAAAAGTCACATGCGTTGATGTGATGGTACTC